>CM053273.1:0-474889 GCA_028583415.1 Protea cynaroides | reverse complement strand
CCATTCTGAATAGTGCGAAATTGGGGTGTGACACAGTGTGCCTGGTGGTCAGATTTCAGGCTTGTCCAAATGAGACTCACTTAATGGCAGTGAAGAGGATATTTAGATATTTGAAACGCACAATAGATTATGGACTGTGGTATCCCAAGATTGGAAGGTTCACATTGACAACATTTTCAGATGCAGACTAGGCTGGTAGCATCGATGATAGAAAGAGCACTAGTGGTGGTGCATTCTTTTTGGGGAAAAGTTTAGTAGCATGGCATAGTAAGAAACACGAGTCTGTATCCTCATCTACAGCAGAGGCAGAGTACATAGCAGCAGCAGCTACATGCACTCAGGTAATCTGGATGAAAAGACAGATGTCAGATTTCAGTGTTATTTGTGAAGAACCAGTGGTCATTAAATGTGACAACACGAGTGCAATAAACATCTCCAAGAATCCTGTGCAACACTCAAGAACCAAGCACATTGATATTAGATATCATTATTTGAGGGTGAAAGTGCTTGAATGGGAAGTAAGATTGGACTTTGTTCCTACCGCAGATCAGGTGGCAGACATCTTCACCGAGGCACTTCCAAAGGACTCTTTTGAGAAACTCAGAGACCAGCTAGGAGTGGTGACTCTTAGCACACTGTAGATGACACATGTGCAGGGGGAGTTGATGCCCACATAGCATCATCTTTCATCTGTAGGATTGGAAAGATGTGGTAGACACTCCTACAGGTGAGGCTATGTAAGGGGAGTTCATATGAAGGGGGAGTACCTATGAAGGGGGAGCATTTTTTTTATATTTTTATATATGTCCTTTGGGGCTTGTTGTCAAAGGGGGAGAAAAAAGGCCGTATTACATTGAGAGAGATATCTTGTGTAAGTTGCCAACAATTTCAAAGGGGGAGATTGTTGAAACTTTGCCTAGTCAGTACAGAGTGAGTTATCATTGTTGGCAATCCTAGCTGAGTAATATGGAGGAGAGAGAGTGTTTGTGGGTTCCACTGAAGTCCCACTGACAGACAGGGTGACTGGGTTGGTGCACTGACAGTAGCTGATGAGAACGTCCAGCATGAAGAAAGAGAATTAAGAAAGAAGATGAGGAGAGAAAATGAGGAGAGAGAATAGGTGGGGACCAGGGGTGGCCAGGCCAGCATGGCCGATACCTGCGGCACCAAGCCAGCAGCAAGCAGGCAAGCTAGCAACTAGCCCCACAAGGCCAGCTAGCAGCCAGCCTCGCAAGGCCAGCACGCAGGCAGTCTGGCAAGGCTATGCGCACAACAGCAAGGCCATGAGCACAGTAGCAAGGCAATGCGCATGGCTATGCCGCATGTCAGCAGGACAACAGCAGCACCCGCTCACCGGTCGCATCGCAAGGCTTGCCCAGCATGCGGATCAGGCATTCGATGAAATGCCGCAGAGAGAAATCTCCTCAGCAACCTTACTGGAAAATTTTTGATTTACAGGGCATTACCACACATTGTTGAGGGGAATTTTGTCATAGAAAAAGTAAAAAATTCCACCTCAACGGCTCAGATCAAGCCACATCGTCAAGATTCGGATCTGACGGACTTCGAAAAGGCGGGATCCTATGTGTTGCTAGATCCGCGTCAAGATGCTTGTGCGAGGTGTATGATTGGTCGAATGCAATTTTATTTCGTGCTCCGCGCTTCATTTAGTCGCAGCCATGATTCAGTGTATCACGCGTAAGGTGCGCAGGCACTGAGGATCCTAATCCGAGGTCTTACATCTGGTTTGAGATCCACTGACGGGATTTCAAAGATAGGACGGCCCAGAGGCTTTACCGGCTTTAATTGACCGATCCAGCGGTTTAAAATTCAAGATTCCATCTGCGCCAATCACGTCTCGACAACGGCGTACGGTGGGTCAGCGGTGGCCGCGCTACGGTGCTTCGTGTCGCATGGAATCAACTTGAATGATTCCTTTTGGAATATCCTGATTAGCCGATCTTCTTCGGGGCATATCTCAGCCGTCCAAACTCTGTTTTGGGCGTGTAATATATCAACCTTCATATCAAACTGAAGGTTTTTCGAAGTGTAAGCTTTCAGAAGAAGTTGGAGCTCGAGCAGAAGAAGAAAAATGGCGATTTTAGGGCAAACTTTTCATTGAAACTTCTAGGAGCTATGCTTTAACTCCTAGTTTCTGTGTGAGGCCATTAAAGCTTCATTGAAGCTTAGGAAGAGTGCATGGACAAAGTGTTGAGAGTCCAATGAAGCCATGGTGGTGAAAAATTACCTGTGTAGCCAGTAAAGAGGTCGATAAGCTAGTACAAAGAGCCTTACATCAGCTGTGAGCAAGATCGGAAGGTAATCACGCACACAAACTCTATTTATTTGTATCAATGCCATATGGGAAGGGTTTGTAATCATTATTTGATAAATACTTTGTAACCTGTCAAGTTGGGGGCTTGACTGGAGTGGAGGGTTGTTGCCTAGGACACAGTTGCAGCTGTGAATGTGGTTGATGCTGTAGCATCGGGGTTGTAGGTACAACCATAGCATTAAAGTAGTGTATTGGGTATAATACGAAACCCTGGTTAGGGTATTACCCTATGGACTAGCCATCACAATGAGTGATTGGTGAGCCACGTTACATCCTGTGTCGTGAATGTGTATGAATCTGTTTATGAGTGTGGAATAGAAGTTTGTTTGCTGCAGGTCTGGGTGTACACACTTGGCAGGCCAAGCCCCTGGTATGGATACCTGTGGGTGTGTGGTTGGTGTGTGCACGAAATGTGTTTGACATATTGACAGAGAGAAAAGTCCAGTTGACAGCTTAAGACAGCACATAGTCAACAACAGCTCTTGGTAGTAATTTCTAAAGCAGTAGGCCAAATCATAATAGTGGAAATATTTTGAGGGCACTGATTCACCCCCCCCCCCTCTCAGTGACTACCTGGGATCAACACTTTCCTTTGTTTAAAATGTTATCATCGACACCCCCTTATTCTGTGTCATGATTTTGCGTGATGGCAATTCAATCGGCGGAAACGGCGATGGAAAACAATGCGTTGGTTAAAATGGTTGGCGACGGGAATGTATTTTTCTGTCGCCGATAATAAGAATTGTTGTAGTGAAACTTGCATCTTTTTGTTTCTTCATTTCACCAGAGGTTTCAAATTTTGAAAATGATTGAATTTTTTGTTTTCCAGTTGTTATTGTTTCTTGATTTTCCTTTATTCAATATATGCAATTCTTGTTTGTTCTTTACAACATGCATTCCAAAAACTTTTTAAAAGTTATTACACGAAAATCCTGTCTTGCACTCCTGTTGTGATTTGTGATTGAAAAGTTGATAGATTACACACCATTGGTTTGAAAGGCTTCATAGTTTTGTTTGTTTTGTGTTTTTTTTTTTAAGAATGGTAAATAAGTGGCAACAGCTTAGGCTATGGTTGTTTCTTTTAAAATGGTAAATAAGTTGCCACAATTTCCCAACATACTCCACATACGCTTGAGAAGTTGTATATATATATATATATATATATATATATATATATATGGGTTGTTGTTATTGTAACAAAGGTTTGTTATATTTAAAAATGTAACAAAATAAATCTGGACCATTCATTTTTACTATTTTTTAAATCTAACCCATTGAAATCTAGGTAGTGTTATAGTAAGGGTGTCAACGGGCCGGTCTGGGTCGGTTTCGATCCGGACTGAACCGGTGTTGGGTTTTATAAGCCCAGCCCAAAACATGTCCATTAAGAGTTCGGGCTGGGGTGGGCTGCACTGGACACAATAACTAACGGGCTAGTCCGGTGTCTTTTTGATATCAGGATGGGTTTATTGAAGTAATTTCGGGTTGGTTCAGTCCGGATCGGGTTTATCGGGCTTATCGGGCCCCTTTTATATGTAAACTTTATAGCCTATTTTATTATTTCTATCTATAAAATTAGCATTATTCCTTCCATATGTATGTAATTTAATAAACTATAACAATTAACATAATCTTTTCAACTATAGATTCACATAATCTTCTAAATCATGAAGTGAACTCTAATAGTGTAACACAATTTATTAAAATTTAAAACCATTAAAATTAAAAAATTGGGCCAGAACGGACCTTACCGGTGTTCGGGTTGGGTTTTATCGGTTTGGGCTAATTCAGGCTTCTTAACGGACCGGTCCGGTTTGGTTTCGATTTGGGCTGAAACGGTGTCGGGTTTTACAAGCTCAGACCAAAACCTATCCATTAAGGCTCGGTCTGGGCTGGGTTCGGGTTATATAGGGCTGGCTCGGTCCGTTCTACCGGGCCGGGCCCAGTTTTGATACTCTTATGTTATAGTAATGTTTAGAGTACTCGTACAAATGCATTGACACAGACGGGATGCATGCAAATATATAAGGGGTATTTGATTGAATTAAAGTTTGAAATTTGACATGTGGGTAATCTAAGGCCCCGTTTGATAACATTCCAGCTCCTTACTTCTTAGCTCCGGAGCTAATCCGGAGTAGAATGCCGATTGATAAACATGGTTCAAGTTTTGACTCCCATGGAGTGAACCGCTCCAAAAATGTCTCTGGGAGCTAAAAAACTGGAGCTAAAAAAACTTACTTCTCTTGCTCCGGAGCTATTACCACTACTGACTGCCATCACCACTACCATTAGCACTGCCATCATCACCACCACCCCTCCACCGCCACCATCCCCACCACCACCCACCACCCACCACCCATAGCCGCCACCACCACCACCACCATCGCCGCCGCCACCACCACCACCGCCGCCGCCACCGCCACCACCGCCGCCGCCGCCATTACCACCACCCACCACTTACCACTTACCACCAATGCCGTCACCACCTTCCACCATCGTCGCCACCACCACCCACCACCCACCACCCATAGCCACCACCACCACCACCGTCGCCACCACCGCCGCCGCCACCACCACCACCGCCGCCGCCATTACCACCACCCACCACTTGCCACTTACCACCAATGCCGCCACCACCTTCCACCATTGCCGTCACCACCACCCACCACCTTCCACCATCACCGCCACCACCACCACCGTCGCCACCACCACCCACCCACCCACCACCTACCACCACTGCCACCACCGCCGCCACCACCACCACCACCACCACCACCCACCACTTACCACCGATGCCGCCACCACCCTCAACCATCGCCGCTACCACCACCCACCACCTTCCACTATCACTGCCACCACCACCCACCACCTTCCACCATCACCGCCACCACCACCCACCCACCACCTACCACCACTGCCACCACTGCCACCACCACCACCACCATCACCCACCACTTACCATCGATGCCGCCACCACCCACCACCTTCCACCTTCACCACCACCACCACCATCGCCACCACCACCCACCCACCACCTACCACCACTGCCACCACTGCCGCCACTGCCACCACCCACCACCACCACCACCACTACCACCACCACCCACCGCCATCAACATCGCCACCACCACAAAATAGCATTCTGGAAGCATAGTCTTTTGATTTTGGAGCAGCGTTATCAAACGGCATTCTACTCCAAAAATCCTGACTCCGGAGAAGAAGTAGAAAACGATTCCGGACCAGACGTAGCTCCATGGGAGCTGGAGTGTTATCAAACAGGGCCTAAACAATGTTCTTTTTATCCAACTGTTGGAATGGATACATCATCTACCTATGTGGCAGAATAAATTCCTTGTTACGTTTAGAAAAGTAACAAAACCCTTGTTACAATAACATATATATAAAATGCTTGAGAAGGTGTGAACCAAATTTCTTCTTTATGTTGATGAGAATTATTAGAAATGACATATTTTCACCACTCACCCTTGCAAATCAGTATTGTGATCAATAGAATCATAGTTTGTGCACTAGTTTATTTCTGGATATTTGTAATGATTCTCTTGTTTTCAGGACGTTGAGAAGAAGATAAAGGAGAGGGCCAAGTGGTTGACGAGAGGAAGCATATGGTCAAATGGAGAATCAAGACTAAAAAAGATGTTGAGAAGTTTGGTTCCCAATAGACATTCTTGTTCCAATTGAATATTAATGTTTGAATATTTTAGTTGTTTTTTCAAAATTGATTTGATGGCACAATATATGTTTTTTTTGGTAAATTTGTGATTGGGATGGGAAATTGTCGAATTAGTTTTGTTTAATGTATTTATATTTTTTCATCCTTAAATATCAAGTAGACACCAATATGATGATTGTGCAATCAAATCATTATTAATGGTGAATATTTCATGCCTTGGAAACATTGCCTAGGCAATCAATGATTGATCAATCTCTTACTTAATTAGCATTATCTCTCTTACATTAGACTTTTAACTCCCATAATTTAAAGTTCACATTATCAAAATGGGTATTGGTCACTATAGAAACCAATATGGGATCGGATATGTATAAGTTGTATCAGTCTATATCGGTATAATATGTTGAGTAAACGTACCTTTTTGCTTAGAAATCTAGATACCTAAATCAAATAGTTGTTCTTGTGTGCCTATTGTGAAAATCAATTCAGTTCGCTCAGTACGACACATTGTGTTAGCACTGGCAAAAAAGAAATCATTTTATCGAAGAGGAAGTGGCAAGCCTTATGCTTGTGATCCCCCTTTGCAATATAAGTGTTTGTTGTACCTTGATCCTTGTTTCTCAAGAGGGAGCTTGGCTGTTTTTCCCTAGCGGCCAATCAGTGACATAAAAAACAAACTCGAGTGGCTCTTATAATGGTATCTTATAAGATTATTTTAAATAATTTGATTTAATGATATATTATGTAATTATTTTAAATAATTTTACCATAAAAAATAAATGGCAAACAAACATTGAAAAATTTTACAGTAATATTTTACCTCTTCGAAACAAACATTGAAAAATTTTCATTTACATGTCAAATTTCAAATTTTACCTGGTCAAATTTCAAATTTTACCTGGTCAAATTTTACAACGAAACAAACAAAACCCTAGGGGAAAATGAAAAACAAGAAAATAAAGAATTTCATCAAAGAAATTAGGCATATAAACTATGATACTACAATGAGCTCCTCCAATTAGGGCATAACCTGCATCATCAAATGGTAAGAAATGGTACCTCTTACTAATCCACCATCTCAGCACCAAAAAATTTTTACATGAACGTATTTGTAGTAAGCAAATACCATTTTCTAGTTGATTGCTAATAGCAACCCATAGTCCCACACAGAGTTAGCTGTAACAAAAAGGCTTCATGACAAAAATTTCCTGTTATTTCGAAGCACTTTATGAGGGAGGGCAAATAATCACCCAGGGAATAACTTCCACAATATACAGACACCGCCACTAAATCACCAGACTGGAGATAAAACAATACAGACCTAAGAAGAAACATCCTGTTTATCCTGAAAATACAAAAAACAGGAAATAATATTAGGGAACCATTCCAAATAAGCAAAATAATAACAGGTAACTGATGGCAGTAGCTGAACAGCCTACGACACATCACATGAATACAGCATTCAGACTATGTAAAGTGATAGTGCGACAGAAAAGAACCAGATCAAACCAATGACGCTCCATTATATCAGCGTTGTCATGGTATGCATTAAAACCAGCAGCAAGTTTTTCCTGCCACAACGATAGCTGACATCCAAATTTGGAATAAATGTGAGACCATTTTCAGCGGCCAAATTAGCTGATGTGTATAGTGTACAAAACAGGCAGCTTCCCCCCACCCCAAATGTATACAAGGCCTCTATATTTACATGACTGAAAATGCCACAAACACAACTCCAAATCACTGCTCAAAGTCGATCCATTTTTGGGACTTCTAATAGAAGACAAGAACAGCAGGATCACTGTAACAGGCAAACAGAACCAGAATAGAGAGATTTTGTAGCTTCAGTCAAACAAGTCAGAAAGGTCTACAACTTCAATGGATCTGCTATACAAGTAATACTGATCTGCAGAATTAACTGATTCTGTGTTCTTGATAGAAAGACAAACATAGATAGGACAAACAGACTAAGAATCCACCTAAACCCCACTTGGAATCCAAAGTACACCACTGAATCTACAGCAACTACTGAATCCACACAGCAAAACTTCAGAAATATTGAAAGCTATATTTCCTAAATTCGTGTACCTGAATGGCTAGTAACATAGAGATATATAGACTCCCAAAATCTGACTCCTAGCATGACTAGAAATAGCCTAAACCAACAAATAATCAGACTAGCTACCTAATTAACCAATAAGATTTAAAACAACTATTTTAACTAGGACTCCAACTTAAACTAACTTGTGGCAATAAAATTAACTAGAAACCAGCAATCAATAGAGAGCACGAGAAGTAGAAGAAGAAGAAGGACGAGATGGGACTGCAGAATTGCAAATCCGATGCCCCCCCCCCCAACCCCCCAGGGCCAATATATATATTACCAAAAGAATTATTATAACCAATGAGAAAAAATAGAAACAATAGAAGTTTAAACTTACTAGGAAAGGATGCCTAGTAGATCTCCAGAAAACAATAAGAATAGAAGACTAACTAAAGAAGATAGCTAAGACAAGAGAGTCCAAGAGACAAGACAAAGAGACCGAATGAAAAAATCAGCAAGCTGATCATCCGATAAGACAAATGGAGTAACAATCAATTTCTTCACCAGAGCATCTTTCACAAAGTGACAATCAACTTCAATTTGCTTGGTGCGTCACGAAACACTGGTATATTGGCTATGTAAATAGTTGCTTGATTGTCACAAAACATCTTCATGGGTTGACCAACTGGAAAACCTAATTCGTGAAATAAAAACTTCAACCACATTAACTCGATTGCAGTTTGAGCTATAGCTCGATACTCAACCACAGCACTGGACCTGGCCACAATTGTTTGCTTATTGCTTATTGCTTTTCCAAGTGTCCACTGTTAAGCTATGCAGTCTACTCGATACGGACTACTCCAGCGTAAGGAGCAGTCCTCAACGTGTAGACATCCACA
Organism: Protea cynaroides; assembly: GCA_028583415.1. Classification (NCBI taxonomy): domain Eukaryota; kingdom Viridiplantae; phylum Streptophyta; class Magnoliopsida; order Proteales; family Proteaceae; genus Protea; species Protea cynaroides. Next base: position 465,920 of record CM053273.1, on the reverse strand, counting down.
ACACAGTAGCAGAAGTCGATGAAGACTCTCTGTCCTCAATACCAGAATTAGAAGAGGATTCTAATCCTCAGTAGCAGAGTTATAGGAGGAATCTCTGTCCTAGAGATGTAAACGGATCGAATCGAATAGTGGTCTATCCGACTTCGAATCCGAAAATCAAATACATCATCCGAATTCGTATTCAAATCTGCCAAATGTGTAGAAACGAAATTCGAATTCGAATTCGACTTTTAACCGGTTATCCGGTTAAAATCCGATTCGAATCCGAATTTTGATGTATATTGAGAGCAACAGATGTTTTTGAATTCAACATGACAAACCAGAAATGGGAATGGAAGAGAAAACGGACTTTTAAGAAAAAGGGCTTTTCTTGTTGATATTGTAAAGGGATACATTAATATAACATTAGTAGTGGAATTACTAAAATTGCTGCACTACATGACAGGGATCATGAATCCATTCTATAGCTTCAAGGAAGCCCAATAACACCAGGTCCGCATACATGAAGATAGAGTAGAACGAGAAAAGGGGAATCTGAATCCGTTAAAAAAAAAAGAAAAGAATACCAATCTGCAATAAAGTTGGAGAGATCTCTCGGCAATTATTCTTTCGAATAATCTGCACAGAGAAAATAGAAAATTCCTGGCTTGTCAAATAACTGAGATGTTTGAAAGAGAAATTACTGAGTGGCTGTGTGAAATGGAACCCTTTCAAAAACCCTAATCTCTCCAACAAAACCATCAGTTCTATTGTTGTTCTTCCAGGTCCTGTAGTCGTAATGGTGGGGCTTGTGACTTCTGATGTTCAAATGCCAAGGATCTCCAAAGCGGAAGGTAGAAATTCAGTTTCGGTGAAGAATCTGTTGGAGACGATGAAGAAGAGAAAGATTTTATTTCTTCGAAGAGTCCTCTGTCTTCTCAAACCTCAACTCCCGTCAAGGTGCAAAAACAACCTAAAACACCTCTCCCCCTTCCCCTCCATTCAATGATAATACCTGTCCTCCATTCCCCTTCCCCTCCTTTAGATTATAGCGTGTGTCCCTCTCTTTCCTCCCTTTCCATTTAATTATAGCACCTGTCCTGCTTCCCTCTCCCATTATTTAATAATCCCATATCCCCAATTTCTCTTTATTTATAATAATTTAATATTCTCGTATCCCAACTCCTTTCTCCGATTATTTAATATTCCTATATTTCAAACTTCCCTCTATTCCAATACGAACTAACAGAATCTAATAACACCAGTCTGACTATTCTTATATAGGAATCCTTTAGCCGGATCGGAGCGGATAATATCCGGCTAAAAATGACAATATCCTAATTTGCATTCGAGTAAAATTTAAATATCCGAACCCGCATTTGAATGTGAATCGGATCGAATTCGGATACCCTAAATGAATTCGAATGCGAATCGAATCCGGATTGTCGGCTATCCATTTACATCCTTGCTCTATCCTCGGTAGTAGAGATAAAATAGGACTTTACAATCCTAATTAATAAACAATTTAGTTAGATAAGTTTCCTATTCTGTTTAGATGTCTTTTCTTATCAAGATTCTGAACAGTCCTATTTGCACAATCAGTTGCTAGGACTTCTATTTGTAATAGGTTTCCTTTATTATTATTGTAATTATAAGTTTATGTCTAGGTTCATTGTATCTTGGGTGGGTTACCATAGTCAATATTGATAGGTAGTATAAGTCTTTGGTAGGTATAGTATAAGTCAATATTGATAGGCTATGCCACCATACCATATTTATGATAAGTGGTTAGTCACCATCCCATATTTATGATGAGTGGTTGGTAGGTATCAATATTTATGTAAAAGTAAATCTCTTTTCCTATAAATAGAGAAGGCCTCTGTCATATTTGACAAGCCAAGAATTTTCTCTTTATTATTTCAACATGGTATCAGAGCTAGGATCAGAGCTAGGATCAGAGCTAGGATCAATATTAAGATCCTAACTCTAATGCTATTAGCCACGAAATCATAAGCACCGCCCCATCACTACCTTTCTCTTTTAAGCGCCACCAGTCACTGTCGTTCTCGTTTCTCTCCAACTCGGTTTAGCGTCGCCTCCCACCGCCGCTTTGGTCTCTTTCCTCTTTACCCTTGATGGTGAGTTTTTTTCTCCTACCAAGGGCTTCTTACACCATGCAGATCTAGATCACAAACTGAATCATGATTTCCTGATGCTTTCTCTGGAAGTTGCTATGTCCAGTTGAAACTTCCAGAAATTTGTCTACATGTTGTGACTTAGTTTGTGACTAGCGTTGACCAGCAATCATGTCTGAGATTTCATCAGCCTCAACTAGACAAAAAGGAATCCCTTCTCGTGACTTTCCTTCGTTCCTTACTTGCTCCATCAAGTTACATGGGAGCAATTATCTGATGTGGTCTCGTTCATGTTATCTTGCTATTGGTTTTCGTGGTCTTTCTGGCTACATTACAGGGGACATTGTTAAGCCTACTGCTACTAGTCCTTCTCAGGATATATGGGTTACCACCAATTATCTAGTCATGTCATATCTTATTAACATGGATCAATCTACTTCCAGGGGTAATCTCTTCTCCACATTGCAGCTCAGATTTGGAAGACTGCCACATACACCTATTCTCAAGTTGGTAATGTTGCCTAGTGCCATGAGCTCCGGAAGAAGATTTACGAGACCAAACAAAAAGAGTTCTCTTTCCCAGTATTATTTCACTCTACGAGATATGTGGCAAGAGTTGGATTTTATGGTTCTTTTACTGCTACCTATGATATAGACAATGTTCCAAATTTCGGCCAAAATTTCGGTTTCGGTCCTAAATGTTTTGGAAATTGGCTGGTCCGAAACAAAACTAGGACTCGAAATGGAAAGTACCAAATTTCTGTCCGCAATTTCGGTTTCGGTACATATTTTGGACCGTATCGGTCCAAATTTTGGTCAATTTGTCGAAACTTGGTGTACTCTAACTTTTACAGGCCAAAGTAATACAAAACAGGGAACAATATACAAGAAGAATAGTATATAGCACACAGCACATTAGCACACAGCACACAGCACACAACACTTATTTATGACTATTATTATTTAAGTAAATGAAATATAACTTCATTTACTTAAGACATTATTCATAAATAAGCAAATACCCCCCATTTGAATCCAATAAAAATAGTCTAAAATTCAAATTCCAACAAAATAAAAAAGTCAACTTTCAAATTCAAGAACAAAAACTGGATTTTCGATCTCGAGGCGATTTTTAACTTTCAAATGCTAGCTAATTTTTCCAATATATAAAAGTTAATAAAGATTTACTTACATGATATTAGTCATAAATAAGTGTTGTGTGTTGCGTGTTGTATACTATCCCTCCTGTATATTGTTCTCTGCCTTGTACTACCCTTTTTTCCCTCCGAAATTACATTTCGAAACAAAAACAAAAAGATTTCGGTCAGGTTTAGGCCATCTCGGCCAAAATTTTGGTTTTGGCCCTGGCCGAAACCAGGTCCGAAACCAAAATGTAGAACCTTGGATACAGATGCCACTGCCTTTAAACAGTAAGAGGACAACCTCCAGGTATTTGATTTTCTTGCTAGTTTCAATATCGAGTTTGATCAAATTCAGGCTTATGTCCTTAATCGTGATCCGTTACCCACTAGTTGTCGCATTGCTATGGTCCTCCCAATGACCCAGGAACGCTCAGCACTTTATTCTGGCCCTGGTTCCTCATCTCGTAGAGGTCTAACTAGTGGTGTTAGTGATTGTTCTGCCTCTGATAAAGTTCCTGTGAAGTGTGATTTTTGTTGGAAAAAATAACATACTCGAGATAAGTGATGGAAATTACAAGGCCGTCCTTACGATACTCGTGGTCATGGACAAAGTCGTCCCGTCTCCTCTACTGCGCACCATAGTGCCGCTGATGATATTCCTCAGGATTCTTCCCTCTCAAAAGGAGTTACTAACTCTGCATCATCTGATGACCAGGTTAGACTCATCACCTTCCTCAACACCATCTGCATCATCCGTGGCTCCGCTACCATCTTGCCAGTGCCTTCCGCTCCATCTCCTTCTACCCATTCAGATATTTCATTTGGTGGCCATTGTGCCTCAGTAGTCTCTGTTCCTTGGATAGTTGACTCGGGTGCCACCGACCATATGATTGGATCCTCCAATCAATTTTTTTGGTATTTCCCTTTGTCTGGTAAATAGTAAAGTAAGTGTTGCTGATGGTTCCCTTTCCACTATTTCGGGCAAGGGCTCTATCCAGTGTACTCCTTTATCCCTTTCCTCTATCTTACATGTTCCGAAGTTTTCTACTAACCTTCTCTTTATTAGTAGTGTTACTCGTGATTTGAACGGAAAAGTATTATTTTTTTTTTCTTGATCGCTGTGTTTTTCAGGAATTGAATTTGGGTCGTACGATTGGCAACAGTAAAGTGATTGGTGGTCTCTACTTGCTTGATAGTTCTCCATCACCTTTGGCGGCTCAGGCTTCTCACCCCGACTCCTTTACTGTTGCTTTCTCCGAGTTACGTCAATGGCATTGTCGTTTGGATCATTATCTTCTCAAAATTTTATCACTTTGTTTCCAATTTTTAAGAAATGTAATCCCAGTGATTTCTTTTTAAATGCTTGCGTGTTTGCCAAGCAAACTAGAGCTGTTGGCCCTATTTCTGATAATAGAAGTTTAGTTCCTTTTGGTTTAAACCATTCTGATGCTGGGGCCCTACACGTTGTGTATCTACTTCTACCTACTGATCATCTGTCTCCTTTATTGACTGATTTAGCTGTACCATTTGAATCTATTTGATGTGACAGAAGAGTAATGTAGCCAATTGTTTTCAGTTATTTCATAAGATGGTTCAGAACCAATTTGATGCTACGGTGAAGATTCTTCAAACTGATAATGGCAAAGAGTACATTGACGGGTCCTTCCAGTTGTATTTGTCTGATCATGGGATCATTTATGAGATAAGCTGCGTTCATACCCCTGCTCAAAATGGTATTGCTAAACAAAGAATCGTCCCATCTTAGAATTGCCACGGTCTCTCTTGTTCACTATGATTGTCCCTTCTCAATATTGGGGTGATGCAGTTCTTATAGCGGCCTACCTTATCAATCGGCTACCTTCTCGTGTCTTTGCCTCTCACTGCCCTCTTGATGTGCTCATGGGCTCCACTTCTTTTGTGGTCCCGTCTCGGGTTTTTGGTTATGTGGTGTTTGCTCACAACCATCATGTCCACGGCAAGCTCAATCCCCGGGGACTCCGTTGTATCTTTCTTGGTTACTCTGCCACTCAAAAGGGTTACAAGTGTTGTCATCCTTTGACTTGGCGACTGCTGGTCACCATGGATGTTGTCTTTCATGACTCTGAAGCTTATTATCCGGCCCCTCTTCAGGGGGAGTCTTCTACTCAGGACATTCGGGAAGATGTGCCTATCATTATTCCACTAGAGTCTCCTATAATGGCTGAAACTGATGTTGAGGGTGTGACAAGTGAGGAATAGGTTTCAGTTTCATCCCAACCTCAAGAGGCACTTCTCAACGGACTCAACCACCTCTCAAAGTATTTGTTCGACGTAAGCATGTGCCAGAGACTACCACCACTACACCTAGCCAATCGTCCTCTATTCCGAATTCTAGTCTTCCAAATCCTTCATCTGCTAAGTCTCTTCCTCCTAGTGATTCTCCTAGTGATCCTAGTCTTGACTTACCTATTGCTATTCGTAAGAGCATCAGAACATCTACTCAACATCCCATCTCTAATGTTGTTGCATATGATTCTCTGTCTTCCTCCTTCTGTACATTTGTTTCTTTGTTATTGTCTATTTCCACTCCTAACTCCTGGTAGGATGCACTGGAAAGTCCAAGGTGGAAAGAGGCTATGAATGAAGAAATGAGTGCACTTGGGAAGACTGACAGGTGGGATTTGGTGTCTCCCTCCAAGAAAGAAAGTTGTAGGATGCAAATGGGTCTTTGTTGCCAAACAAAAGGCTGATGGATCTGTGGACAGATATAAAGCAAGGCTAGTTGCTAAAGGATTCATTCAAACATATAGGATCGAGTATCAAAAGACCTTTGCTCCAATAGCAAAAATGAGCACTGTCAGAGACTCAGAGTAATCATCTCATGTGCCGTTAACCAAGGATGGGATCTTCAGCAACTTGATGTAAAAAATGTTTTTCTCCATGGGGAGCTTGAAAATGAGGTTTATATAAACATCCCTCCTGGATTTGCTTCTCAAAAAACTCATGGCAAAGTTTGCAAGTTGAAGCGAGCCTTCTTTTTTTGGTAAATAAAAGAATATTAACAACACCTTGAAAAGGAGATAACCAAACCTAGGTATCCAAAGGATAGAGCTAGGCTACAAAACTAGGCCAAAAGCCCAAAAGAAAAAAGACAAGCAAGAAAAACATCTGGAGCTCCAAAATCAAGGAGTACCCATGTTCCAAGAAGACAAAATAAATATATTTCTAGCAGTATCCAGGTAAGGGGATCTAAGAGGCATAACATTGCCATGGATATCAAAGATGATTGCCTCCCAAATCTGGTTGAAGCTTCTAAACTTGGCCACCAATCGACGAAGATTTCTTTCAAACCAAATGTGGTAAACTGTTGCACCGAAAGCGAGCTTGGCTATGGTGTTACAAGGAGTTTTGGCTTTTGTATGGCCTAAAACAATCTCCAAGAACATGGTTTGGTCATTTCCATGGAGCTATGATATCGATTGGTTATAAACAAAGCAATGTTGATCATACTTTGTTTATCAAGAAGACTGGTGAGCACATTACAATTTTGATCGTCTATATAAATGATATTATTATCACTGGAAGTAATGCTAACGAAATATCCAACTTGAAGGCTTGGGGCAGAATTTGAAATCAAAGACCTTGGTAAGCTGAGATATTTTCTTGGGAACGAAGTTGCTCATTCAGCTCAAGGTATTTTCCTCTCACAACGGAAATACACTCTAGATCTCTTATCAAAAACAGGAATGCTGGGTTGTAAACCAACAGATACTCCTCTAGAGCCTCAATCTCATCTCAAGCACAAGGTTGGGGACTCTATTAATAAAGGTAGCTATCAACGGTTGGTTGGACAACTGATATACTTATCACACACCCGGCCTGACATCGTCTTTGCTGTAAGTGTGATCAGTCAATATATGCATGATCTCTAATCCTCTCACCTAGAGGCCGCATATAAAATTTTACGATATTTGAAATCTGCTCCAGAAAAAAGCATTCCTTTCTCTACTCATAGCCATTTTCATATTGCGACCTAACTTGATGCCAATTGGGGTGGGTGTCATGATGACAGGAGATCTACCTTAGAATATTGCACGTATGTTGGAGGCAACCTTGTTACTTGGAGGAGCAAGAAACAAGCTGTTGTTGCTTGGTCTAGTGTTGAAACTGAATTTCGAGCCATGGCCCATGGCTGGGGCCGGAAAAATCACAGACGAAGTCAGCCTTTGATTTGATTGGAACTCGGGAGGAAGAACTGGTAATAGGCACAAAACCATCCATTATGGTTCTACATTTGTTCGTTTGCGAGCTTCTTTGGCTTCGTGGCCTTATTCAGGATTTGTGTGTTCCAGTTGAATTGCCTATGCGCTTGTACTGTAACAATAAATCAGCAATCAGCATTGCACATAATCTTGTTCAACATGATCGCACTAAGCACGTAGAGATCGATTGTCACTTCATCAAGGAGAAGCTAGAACAAGGAGTTGTATGTGTTCCCTTTGTTCCATCTGATGCTCAGTTAGCAAATGTTTTTACTAAAAGGCTTAGTACTAACAGCTTTGTTCCTATTATTAACAAGTTGGGCATATTTTATATTTATGCGCCAACTTGGGGGAGTGTTGTAATTGTAAGTTTATGTCTAGGTTCATGGCATCTTGGTAGATTACCATAGTCAATATTGGTAGGTGGTATAAGTCTTTGGTAGGTATGGTATAAATCAATATTGATAGGCTGTGTCACCATAGTCATCATTATCATATTTATGATGAGTGATTAGTCATCATACCATATAGATGATGAGTGGTTGGTAGGTACCAATATTTATGTAAAAGTAAATCTCTTTTTTATAAATAGAGAAAGCCTCTGTCATATTTGATAAGCCAAGCATTCTCTCTTTATTATTTCAACATCAATCAATCTCAGAAGATGAGGATACTAGTTACTCTCATAAAAGAGAGAACAACATAACCAGTTGGAGTTGGAAGATGATATGGATGTATTCAAGTACCGTCTGCTATTAGAGATTACAGATTTAATTAAGAATTTCCTCCCCCCTAATGAAGGGGTCCCTGAGAATTTAGGTAAGTATTGTAGCCAGCTCCTTTGATCCTTATAAGTATTGAACCAAGAACATGAGATTATGCAGGGAGGCCTAAAGCCCCCCCCCTAATTCCGATGAAGTACAAGCCAACGGCTCTTTAACTGAAACAACCCATTTTATCCAAGGGAAATTCTGACAAAACCAAACACTTATATGCAATGCAGGAAGTAAGAAAAGCCAACATCATGTATCATCACTTAATTTACAAGTCAACCAATCAACTGTAAAAATAAAAGATAAATCAAATAATACAAGAACAAAGAATAAACCAACACAATGTACTGTCACCCAAGCACAGAATGTTAGACAAATATAATGGATATCACAAACTATAGGACAAGACAAACATACTTGCTCGGCTGGTGTAGGATTGTTATTGTCCTGTTGGTCCCCAGTGTCATGTTCCATGTTAGCTTCATTTTGAGTGTCCATTTCCATTTTGTCATCCTTGGGATCAACACCATCTGTCACTATATCATCAGCTGGAATCTTCAGATCTGCAGGAAGCTGGCCTGCCTTCAATGCCTGCTCATGCCAAATCAACATTGAAACCACAGAAGTCAATATGGCAGGCAAAGAGTGCAGAGAAACTACAAGTCAAAATCAAGAATCGCCTCCACTTTGTCTTCTTAATGAAGAAAATTTTTAAAAAGTATAAATTATATTAAAATGGGAAAGAAGGTGATGCAGCCCAAGTCTACTCCAGAAGGGGCCGAAAGAGGTTTAGTTTTAGTAGTTTTATCTCTTTCCTATTTTAATTGTAAGGATTCTCATTATAAATAAGAGGAGTAGAAGCTGGCTGGTGGCTCTTAGAATTTTCCAGAAAAAAAAAGAGAGTGAACTCCTATTTTCTGGTTGAGTTTCCAAGGTTGTGAGACTCAACCGAACTCTATTTCCTTTGTTCCTTTGCATTTAATACTCCTATTTTGTTTTTTGTTGCTGGTTATATGTGAAACACTCAGCACCAATTAGAAGAAGTAAAACCAAATCAGCAGCCGACATTCTTTTGAACCTGCCCAGGTTTTGGCGGCACCAGGTACAGCAAGGTTACAAAGCTCATAGCTCCTTCAATTCTTTTCGGATCATTCTCAGATTTTGAAGGGTGTTCATAACTATTATAAAGGTCATTCAACCCAAGTTTCATCAATTTCTGACGGTCGGATTTCCAGATAAGAATTTTTTTCTATTACTTTTCTCTACAGATTTTGTGTTGGACTGAATTAAGATCCTATAGCAAAGAGGGCTTGTTTGACTTGCTTTGAACCCTCTTTGCGACCAATTGGTATCAGAGCATGGCTGAGGAGAGTTCTAACTCTCCTAATCAGTCCAATAATCTCAATGACCTTGTTAATTTGGTTCTCCAACGATTGACCAAATTGGATGCCAAGTTAGACAGTATGGCTGGAAGAATAAGTAATTTGGAGGAACGGGATAATCCTAGGCCGGCCAAACTAGAAGCCCCTAGAAGAGAAATTCCCATAGCCAACCTAATGCCAAGGCATGTTCCTAGGGCTCCCCAAAGAGTCCCTAGAGAAGAATACCAAGACCCACCCTATGAAGACTATGATGGCAATCAACTAATTCGGTATCAAACCCATAAGGTGCGAATGGATCTTAAGGAGTTCCATGGAAGACAAGACCCCCAAGCTTTTCATGATTGGATGAATGCCCTAGATGACTACTTTGATTGATTTAGCCTTCCCGAACCTAGAAAGCTGCAATTGGCCCGCTCTAAACTAGTGGGGGGTGCTCGTGGTGGCGTAACTATGAATATAGTCTCATGAGGAGTAGTAGAGAACCCACTACTTGGGAGGAGATGAGGAAGAATTGAAAGAAAAGTATTTGTTTCGGTCTTTCCAAAGAAGGTTGCATGACCAGCTGAACAATCTTCGTTAAGATAATATGAGTATGGAAGACTATGTAAACCAATTTGATCAATTATGTCCACGGTCAGGTTTACGAGACAATGATGATCAAATGATATCTCGGTTCCGTTTGGGACTACGACCTGAAATAAGAGAAAAAATGGGTGTGGTTGATATTGTAAGTCTTAATGACTGTGTTGACAAAGCTTTTCAAACTGAAGAACTCCTAAAGACCTCTAGAATGTATATCCCAAATTTTAATGAAGGCAAGAAACCCATGCCAACTCCCAAGAGCACTTTAGCTGCACCTCGTCCTACTCCCACGGTAATTGAAAAGGGAAAGGGACCCATGACCTCCAATAACAGTGTTCAATGCTATCATTGTAATGCCTACGGCCATTATGCAAGGGATTGTCCAAGAAAAGTGAAAGGCAATTCCTTAGTGGCTTCGGTGGAAGCCAATGCTGATTCCCAAGTGTGGGAACCACAAGAAGATGATTCCTATGATAATGCTGCCCTAGCTAATGATCTAGAGTATAACTTTGAAGAAGATGAAGCATCCCTTGGAATACATGTTGTGAGTCGGATATTAGTGACTGAATCAAAAGGGGAAGATTGGTGTCGTCATTGCATTTTTACCACCCGCATGTCTAGTGGACCTAAGCTTGCTCAAATTATTGTGGACAGCGGTAGCAGTGTTAATGTTGTGTCACAAGCTTTTGTAATAGATGCTAAACTAGAGGCTGAAACTCATCATCAACCGTACAAGGTCTCACTTCTCAACAGTAATACATTGGAAGTAAGTCAAAGGTGCTTGATTCCGTTACAAGCAGGGGTCTACAATGATACGGTATGGTGTGACGTTATCCCCATGATATTGACTAATGTACTATTGGGAAGGCCATGGTTATATGATCATGATGTGTTGGTTTGAGGTACCAAGAACCAATGTTACTTCGATGTTGATGGAAAGCCCATGATATTGAAACCCATTAATGTACCAGTTGAGAAAAATAGGTTACGAGCTGCACAACTGAAGCGTAAACAAATCCTTGAAGCTCTAAAGAAGGACCAGTCAACCACAACTAGCAAAAACAAGGGAAAAGGACCATCCTCAAAGGCTGGACAGCAAGTTGATCACCCATTATTGATACTCAATCAACAAGACTTGGAAGAAACAAGTAAAGAAAGAGGTGTAATGATAGCCCTCATGGCTAGGGAAGTTGTACCCCTGAAAAAATTAACCTTCCCCCCACCTATACAATCTATCTTGTCTGATTTTGCAGATCTTGTTGCAGAAGAATTACCTAATGAGTTGCCACCAATGAGGGACATACAACATGCAATTGATTTAGTCCCCGGGTCAGTGTTACCAAACCTTCCCACCTACCGTCTAAGTCCTACAGAGCATGCAGAACTCAAAAGACAGGTGGATGAACTGTTACAAAAGGGCTTCATTGTAGAAAGCATGAGTCCCTGTGCTGTACCCGCACTCTTGACACCTAAGAAAGATGGAACATGGCGGATGTGCATCGACAGCAGAGCAATCAACAAAATCACTGTCAAATACCGATTCCCTATTCCACGGCTTGATGATATGTTGCACATGTTGACAGGTGCTACTATCTTCACTAAGCTTGATTTACGGAGTGGTTACCATAAAATCCGTATTCGTCCCGACGATGAATGGAAAACAGCCTTCAAAACGAAAGACGGATTATATGAATGGAAGGTTATACCCTTCGGGTTAACTAATGTCCCTAGTACTTTCATGAGAGTAATGACTCAAACACTCCGACCGTTCATCGGTAAGTTTCTTGTTGTTTACTTTGATGACATACTAATATAAAGCAAAGGCCATGAAGACCACCTAGATCATATACGGCGAGTAATGAGGATCCTTCGAGATGAGAAGTTGTACTTGAACTTGAAGAAGTGTTCTTTTATGCTCCCCAAGGTAGTCTTCCTTGGTTTCATTATTACATCCAAAGGGGTAGAAGTTGATCCATCCAAGATTGAAAGCATTACTAATTGGCCATTCCCAAAAACTCTCACCGAGGTTCGTAGTTTCCACGGTCTTGCTTCCTTTTATCCGAGGTTCATACGAGGGTTTAGCTCTATCATGGCACCCATCACAGAGTGCATGAAGACAAAGAAAGGTCTGTTCCAATGGACCCCGGCAGCCACCAAAGCATTCCATCTTATAAAGAAAGTTGTAACTGAAGCTCCTGTCCTACACCTACCTGATTTTGACCGTGTGTTCGAGGTTGCTACTGATGCCTCACACTCGGGAATTGGAGGGGTACTATGCAAGAAAAGCATCCGGTGGCGTTCTACAGTGAGAAGCTCAATGATGCCAAAAAGAGGTATTCCACCTATGATTTAGAACTTTATCTTTGTAGTACAGGTGGTCAAACATTGGAGACACTACCTCATTGGGAAAGAGTTCGTTCTCTACTCTGACCATGAAGCACTCAAGTTTCTTAACTCCCAACAGACCATTAGTTACAAACATGCTAAGTGGATCTCATATTTACAAGAGTTTACTTTTGCCCTCAACTATAAAGCTGGAAAAGAGAACCAAGTAGCAGATGCATTGAGCCGCAAAGTGAATACGATGAGTACCTTTTCAACCCAAAGTACAGGAATTGAGCATATCAAAGGGGAGTACATAGCAGATGAAGATTTTGGTAATATATACCAAAAATTACAGCAAGGTGAAACCGATCCAAAGTTCTCGATTCAAGACGGCTACTTGTTTATGAGAACACGGTTATGCATCCCAAAGACGTCCCTACGCCAATACCTAATTCGGGAGTTACATGGAGGTGGTTTAGGTGGACACTTTGGTCGTGATAAGACAATAGCACAAGTTACAGATCTTTACTATTGGCCTCACTTACCCCATGATGTGCAAAATGTGGTCCAACGGTGTCGTGCATGTCAACTAGCTAAAGGCACCAAACAAAATTCTGGTTTGTACACACCATTACCGGTGCCTCATTCACCATGGCTGCACATTAGTATGGATTTTGTCCTTGGCTTGCCATCCACAAGGGAACGATATGACTCTATATTTGTAGTAGTGGACAGATTCTCAAAAATGGCACACTTCCTCCCCTGTCGGAAGACTTTTGACGCAAGGCATGTTGCTGTCCTATTCTTTAAGGAAGTGGTACGTCTCCATGGGCTACCCGAGACTATTTTGTCGGATCGGGATGTGAAATTTATGAGCTACTCTTAGAAGACATTATGGTTGAAGACAAATACTAAATTGCTTTACTCAACTGCCTTCCATCCTCAAACAGATGGGCAAATTGAAGTAGTGAATCGAAGCTTGGGTAATCTTCTCCGATGCCTTGTTCGTGATTATGAAAAAACTTGGCCTTCCATTCTTGACATAGTAGAGTTTGCTTATAATAGCTCCGTCAATCGGACCACGGGCCGTACACCATTTGAGATAGTGCTTGGTATCTAGCCCAAGAGACCTATTAATCTTGTATCACTCCCACCTCAAGTGCCTGTGAGTATTGAAGCTGATGAATTTATCCGTCATATCACGGAAGTACATGCAGATGTTCGACGGCGAATAGCACTTAGCAATGAAGCATACAAAGCTAATGCAGACCGTCATCGCCGTTATGTGGAGTTTAAGCCCGGTGACATGGTGATGGTGAGAATAACTCCTGAGAGATTCACTCCTGATGAAGCTACCAAGTTACATCCACGGAAGATGGGTCCCTACAAGGTGCTGAAGAAAATAGGAACTAATGCATACGTCCTTGAGCTCCCACCTGGCATGGCTATCAGTAACATTTTCAACGTTGCTGATTTGACTCTCTACACGGGTCATCATTCTGACGAAGGAGATACGGAACATACTTTACGTCTTCCACAGTTTGTCGTTCCTTTCGCTGAACAAATTGAAGATGTTCTTGACTCCAAGTATACTATGACTCGCAATGGTAGAGGTTACCAGTCATTCTTAATCAAGTGGAAAGGGCACCCACGTAGTGAAAGCACGTGGATACATGAAGATGACTTCAAGCGCATCGACCCTGGTTTTTATGATCGCTACATGTCTTTCCTCCATTCGTCGGAGACGAATGTTTCTAAGCCAGGGGGAGCTGATGCAGCCCATGTCTACTCCAGAAGGGGCCGAAAGAAGAAACCTTCCACAATTGGGCCAGGCCCAATCGGTTGACCAACCCACACTGTTCACGTGAACAGTGTTCACGCAGTACTGTTCACGTGAACAGTACCAGCAGCAGATTTTTCATTCTTTTGTTAATTCTTTCCTAAAAGTTGGTTTCCTAATTTCATTGTTTAGTTTGTTTCCTAATATTTAGGATAGATTGATAGTAGATGTCAATTATTTGGAGACCAAGTATTCACTTTCCTATTATCAGATTTAGAAAGTTTTCTTTCCATTGTATTAAAACCTTCCTATGTTATAAGGAGGTTTAGTTTTAGTAGTTTTATCTCTTTCCTATTTTAATTGTAAGGATTCTCATTATAAATAAGAGGAGTAGAAGTTGGCTGGTGGCTCTTAGAATTTTCCAGAAAAAAAAGAGAGTGAACTCCTATTTTCTAGTTGAGTCTCCAAGGTTGTGAGACTCAACCGAACTCTATTTCCTTTGTTCCTTTGCATTTAATACTCCTATTTTGTTCTTTGTTGCTGGTTATATGTGAAACACTCAGCACCAATTAGAAGAAGTAAAACCAAATCAGCAGCCGATATTCTTTTGAACCTGCCCAGGTTTTGGCGGCACCAGGTACAGCAAGGTTACAAAGCTCATAGCTCCTTCAATTCTTTTCGGATCATTCTCAGATTTTGAAGGGTGTTCATAACTATTATAAAGGCCATTCAACCCAAGTTTCATCAATTTCTGACGGTCGGATTTCCAGATAAGAATTTTTTTCTATTACTTTTCTCTACAGATTTTGTGTTTGACTGAATTAAGATCCAATAGCAAAGAGGGCTTGTTTGACTTGCTTTGAACCCTCTTTGCCACCAGAAGGGCAAGATGCCCATCCAAAACATGTACAAGCAAATAAAAAGCAGCAGAAGACACTGAAGTGATTTAACATTTTAAGAACTCAAGTGCTAGAGCAATTGGCGTTATTAGATCTTCAGCTGGGGTACCACTGTGTTGTTTCTCTAGTTTTCTTGGAGTTCAAACAAACTATTTTGCAAAATTCATAGTTGTCAAGGCGACAAGGCGATCCAAGGCGTTTGGGGCCATCCTGGGCGCCTAGGCGCGCCTAGGCAACCAAGGCGTTCCCAGTGCATTTTTTTTATTTCTAAAATATTAATGTTTATATATATATATATATGCAACATTCTACATAAATAATCAACATTTAAGACATAACTTAATTAATATGTGATGTGGACCCAAGTTTACTAATGTACACTAAGACCTGGGATTGTGTCTAGAGTTAAGTAAACAATTATTTATGACTAACATTTGCGTACTTTTAACGAATTTGATCGGAGCGTAACCCTTTTAATATAGTTCGGATTCAAGCAATCTTGAATTCGTTGCAAAGCTAGCATAATCAGCTTTCCAACAAATCCGAAATTTCTTGAATCCAAATTATAATGAAGGAGTTACACTCCGGTCAAACCTTGTTCGGAATACGGGAATGCTGTTTAAAGTTGTCTGAATGTAAATTATTTTTTGGGCATCAAAGCAAAAGATTATTTTGACGCACTCTTGGTTTTTAGTGATGATTTATTATAATAAGATTTATAGAATTTTTATATTTAGAAAAAAACCTAGCATTTAAAAGTTGAAAATCGCCCTCGCACCCAAAAATATGGTTTTTGTTCTTGAACAGGGGGGTTGACTTTTTTTCCTTCTGGAATTTGAATTTTAGACTATTTTTATTAGATTCAAATAGGGGGGTATTTGCTTATTTATGAATAATATCTTAAGTAAATTAAATGATATTAGTCATAAATAAGTACTGCCTGATAGCCTGATAAATGTTGTTCCTGTACTGCCTGATAGCCTGATAAATGTTGTTCCTGTACTGCCTGATAGCCTGATAAATGTTGTTCCTGTCTGGCCTGGGCGACCACAAGGCGCCCTGGCGCCCAGGCCTGTACAAACCGCCCGGACGCCTAGGCGACGCCTTGACAACTATGGCAAAATTTGAGGCTCTTCTCCTTGGATTGGAACTTGCTAGGATTAAGGGGTAGATACACTATGGACAGAAAACTGATACCATGTCCATTGTTTTCACCTTTGATTTTCTAAAGTCCCCTGGATCTTCGGAGTTCATTGGCCAGCACTTCAGCCCTTCTTGAAAAGCATCATTTGGAAGATTTCTCATCATTTTTGTCAGGCCAATCTGATTGTAGATTCTCTTCCAAAGAGAGCAGCTCGCTCCTGCTCGCCTTTTCTTATGGATCATTATTTTTAAAATAGATTTTCTTGCTAATAATGATACCAAATGTGAGGAATCTAATTCTAACAAAAAATAAAAAATAAGAGAAGAAAGGAGGGAGAAAATATGTTTCTATTCCTCTTTTTGTAGCTTGTATTTATAGAAAATAAAAAACATATTATATAGGATCTAGGATTCTACAAGTCAGAGTCTTAGTCACAAACTAAAAACAAAGTAAACTCCAAACAGGAAAAGGAAACTAACAAGCCTAATTGGTAAAGGAAACTAATAAAGCAAACTAATAAACTAATTATGAGTCCATATACTAATAGGAGATCTAATTACAATAGGTCTGTATAGAACTGTAAACACATTAGAATAGTAGAGTCTTATTCCAACTTAGCAACTGTAGTTAAAGAGTCCTACACCAACTGTGCAGGTCAAAAAATCTCATACGATGAGGACTGTGAGTAGGTCCCATCGTATGGACTGTAGTGTAGTTTAATACCCAACTCAGGCTGGAGCACAGGAAAATGTAAGAGCTTCAGCTTGAAACAATGTATCAATAGAACCAGCAGTAGTAGTAAAGCAGCACAGTATCAGTCACTATGAACCAAGTAACAACAGCAACACAAGATTCACCTTGAACCAATGTATCAACGGAAACAATAACAGCAGTAATAATAAGAGCAAAAATAGTGATGGCTCCAACACCCGCAAAAAGTAGTAAGTTGCATCACGTGCAACAAGTAATAGTTTTACGTCAATGAGTAGACCTGAATAAAAGTTGCATCATGTGCAACTGAACAAAATGTTGCATCTTGTGCAACTGATACTGATAATAGTCCCTCGCCAATGAGTAGACCTAAATAAAGGTTTCAACTTGTGCAACTGAACAAAAGGTTGCATCTTGTGCAATTAATAATAGTCCCTCACCAATGAGTATATCTAAATAAAGGTTGCATCTTGTGCAACTGAACAAAAGGTTGCATCTAATGCAACTAATAATAGTCCCCCGCCAAGGAGACCAATTGATGCAAGTGCTAGGGTTTACAATCAATTTACCCCCTTAACCTTGCGATAGGTACTTTTACAACCAGTCCCAATAAGAACTTAGTTAAAACCAAACCAGAATTAGAAAACTTATCTTTGAGAGCAATCAAACCATTGGTTGACTACGAACGAAGGGATTGTAGTTTAGGATGTACTTGCAACCATATTCGAATTTGAGGTCGATCCGGCCATTGGTTGCGAAGTTATGATTTTCCCAAAATTGTCTATCACCTGGTGATGGGTTCTGGTAATCGCAGTATCCACAAATCTTCAAACTCAGCAACCGATAGGATCTTTGGAGGAGAATCACTTGCACAATCATTGATTCAATGGAGAATATGAAAAACTAAAGCAGAAGCAGCAATGGTGGCTGCACACTAGAACAGAAACCTTTAAACGACTCTCAAAAAGGCACCCTCTCTGATACCATGTAACAAAATAAAAAATAAAAAAAGAGAAGAAAGGAGGGAGAAAATATTTTTCTATTCCTCTTCTTGTAGTTTGTATTTATAGAAAATAGAAAACATATTAGATAGGATCTAAAACTCTACAAGTCAGAGTCCTAGTCACAAACTAAAGACAAAGTAAACTCCAACTCAACAACTGTAGTCAAAGAGTCCTACACCAACTGTGCAGGTCAAAGAGTCCCACACGATGAGGACTGTGAGTAGGTCCCATCGTGCAGACCATGGTGTAGTTTAACACTAATTAATTGCTTGATATTTGTATCATGTATGGGTATGCCTGGACATTAATCCTATACTCCTTTTTCTAACAAATTTTCTGCTGGTTTTTAGCACCCAAAAAAAAAAAAGGAAAGAAAAATGGCCAAAAGATGACTTTCATTGCATAGAAACTATCTGAGCTTCAAAAGGATAATACCTTTTCAAGTCTTGCAACCTCTTCCAGAGTCTGGGAATTCACTATAGCAGCCTGCAACAATAGATTGAAGTATAGTTAACTGTATATATGTGGACCTCTAAAAGGGTACTGACAACAAATGCCAAAAGCTGAAAACACGAAACATATGCAGAATTAAGAATATGTACATCAGTACATATACATAAATTTTGAATTGAGGGTAATACATTATACACAAGAGAATAAAAGAAAATGGAAAATAAAACTTATTGGTCTCAAGAAAACAATTTAAAATCTTAAGCCAATGTACAGGAAGTCATGAAGCCTTCTAAACAGAGCAAGCAAAGTACCTTGATAGCAATTATTTGCTCTGGTGTTGGGGCGACTACTTTAGGTGCTTCTTCTTCCTTTAGAAGCTCTGGAACATTCGGAACCTCTCCTGGTGTGAATGTTTTCATGGATTCCTTTTTAGCCTCCTCTTCAGCTTCTTTTGACGCAAATAAGCTTTCAGCTTCAATTCTCTCCTACAATCAAAAGAAACATGATATAACCAAAACGAAACATTGCAATATTATAAAGATCTAACAAAATAATTGCAAAAGTGTACCTCAGAAAAATCTCAATACCCTAAAATCTTTGGATTCTAAGACACCCTGGATGACAAACAGAGAGATGCTCTCAAGGTGACAGCTTTTTAAATATTCATTGGCTACTTTTCAATTATGACAATGTGTATAACTTGGCACCAGCCAAAATTTCTTTTTGCCTTCTTCCTAATAAATAAAGGAGAGGATGTCTCAAGAACAAAATGACTTTCCCATCCTATACAGATCATACAGCAACAACAACAAGGCTAATCCCAACTAAATCGGGCCAGCTATATGGATTCTTTCCCTCCAACAAAGCCTTATCCTACACTGATCATAACAGCTATATAATTCAATAAGGGCCCGTTTGATAAAACTTCTGCTTCTGGATTCTATGGATTCTGGCTCCTAGGGAGCCATTTTGGAGTAGAAGCGCGTTTGATAAGTCCAGTTAGATTCCAACTCCCACAGAGTGAACCGGATTCAGAATGACTCCAGAATCCAAAATTTTGGAGTCATAAATACTTGCTCCAAGCTGTTGGATCAACTTTTTAAGAGAAAAAAAAGAATCGACACTCACATGACTATTACTTGACCATCACAACCACCACCACCACAACCACCACAACCACCACCACCACCACCACAACCACCACCGCCACCACCACCACCACCGCCGCCGCCACCTCTACCACCACCACCACCACCACCACCACCACCACCGCCGCCGCCTCCACCACCACCACCACCACCACCGCCGCCTCCACCACCACCACCAACGCCACAGCCCACCACCCACCACCGCCACCGCCACCACCACCGCCGCCGCCACCTCTACCACCACCACCTCTACCACCACCACCGCCGCCTCCACCGCCACCACCAACACCACCGCCCACCACCCACCACCACCACCACGACCACAACCACCACCACCACCACCACCACCACCACCACCACCACCACCGCCGCCACCTCTACCACCACCGCCACCACCACCACCACCGCCGCCGCCACCTCTACCACCACCACCAACACCACCACCGTCGCTGCCTCCACCACCACCACCACCACCACCGCCCACCACCCACCACCAACCACCACCACCCACCACCACCACAACCACCACCACAACCACCACCACCAAACCATCGCCGCCACCTTTACCACCACCACCACCGCTGCCTTCACCACCACCAACACCACCGCCCACCACCGCCCACCACGACTATTTTTCTAGACTTCGATTGGAGGGATAGTGTGTTATCAAACATATTTCTAATCCAAAGATGCTCTAAAATCTATTTCAGAATTGCGTTATCAAACAAGTTTCTACTCCAAAATAATCCTAGAGTAGCTTGGAGTAGAATCCAAATTTGAACCAGAATCCAGAATCCAGAAGCAGAAGTTTCATCAAACGGGCCCTAAGAATCACCATGCAAAAGAAGCACTATTCTCTATGGTGGCTAACCTCATCCAGAAAATATAATAAAACCAAAAAATGTACCATTGTCCATGGCGGCTAACACTATCCACAAAATATAACAAACCAAAACATTGAAGGGGTTAAGAGAGCATAGAAGTTTGAAAAGATTTACAAAAGAAATAAACTTACAGCAACATGGAGGGTATAGATACTCGTGGCTCAGTAATAAATACAGCCACCTTAAATAAATACATGCAGAGGCTTCACTCCAAGAATATAATAATTTGTGTTCTTACTAGGGCAGTCACCCAGATGTGACTAATTATGTTTACTCTTAAAGCAATTACACACAATATGCTTTATTTCTGCAGCCAAGCTCTCTGCTCCGGGTGATTCCTCTCGTTGTATTTTTTTTTCTTTTCCTTTTTAAGGCAAAAAAAAAAAAGAAAAAAAAAAGATGCATCCCGTAGGGGTGGATGGGATGACATAAATGTCAGTTAGTGTGTGTCGTGTCAGTATTCAATATGCGTTGACAAGGCCATAACATGACAAATACATATCACCTTGCTACACTAACTCAGAAGAAAGAAACAGAACAAGCAACACTGCCAGACAAAGTTCCGATAAATAATCAAAAAGAGATAATAGTTCAGTTAGAAAGAAACAGAAAAACCAACACCCCAACATATGCACCCTAAGATTTGCATTACAGTTCCCTGAAGAAAATCCAATAGGTCAACATGCCGGAGGGTTCAGAAGAATGAATTTTAGGTGTTACTGGGTTTTTTTTCAGAGATAGCGCAGCCAACAACCAAGGTGGCCCTCTCAAACAACATGTGTAGACCCTTGTTGCACAGTTCTATAATGCATCTATGCATGCCAAATATGACACCTCAAAAACCGTAGTTTGAAGCTCATAAAGAATTTCACCTTATATTTCACTTTCTTGAAATCAAGCAGCCGTAGAAATTTCAGTTTGTGGATCACATATAACCGATAATTTGGTTTTTTTGTAATGTTGTTATCGAGCAGACTAAGGAACTGCAGTTTTGGAAGGGATGCAAGAGGATCAATCTCCACCAAGTTAACAAGTCGGTTGTTTGTAAGAACCAGAGTATGTAATTTTGGTAAGTATTCTGCAAATTCAAAGAAAACCAAGAGATATCAATAAGACCATTTAGCAGAACAGCAAAGAGAGAATGCAAGATAATAACGAATCAATGGTGGCATTCAACTAACCTTTGATATTAGGGTTGATACGAGTAATTCTATTATTGTTTACAATCAAAGTACCCAGCCGACTCAGATAAGGGAAATTTTCAAGCTTGACAATCTCATTGTCTGACAAATCAATGGTGTCAAATTGGTCCTGCCAATTAGATGCAGAAATAAAAATAAATAAATAAAAAATATCCAATAAACAAAGCTGGACTTTCTAGGTTGTGCCATGCATACATCTGCTTGAATTATTAATTTATTACAGGAAAAAAAATCAGATAGGACTGATCTTACAATTTTTAATAAAGAGCGCATTAAAGAGCAAAGATTTGTTCAAACACAGCTACTATTAAAAATTGAAACTTCAATGTCATAAATTATCGTTCACTGAAGATAATAATAGAAGAATATCAACAGAAAGGAAGGCCCAAAGTGGGAAGATGACACTTATAGATAGAATGGTCACATTCAGAAGAGAAGTGTAAGGACTCGGTAGAAGAAGAACCAGCGACGGATGACAATTATGAGAGGAACACAGATTTAGATGGAGAATCATCCGTAATTTGGCATCAGAAATCTCAAAACAAACAGATAAGATAGAGAAAGAAATAAAAGAACTTCTCCCTAAGATTGAAACACAAAATAATGATATAAAATATATTACAAATTATATAAATCAATGAAATGATAATTGAGTATTTTGAAAGACTTGCTTTGCCAAGACAAAGAGTGTGGAATGGGACTCAATATCCTCAAAACAATCTGCATGCTTGGAAAGAGAATAGAAGAAACATAGAATTCCAAAAGGCAAATTTTTGCCTTTCAAGAAGCTTGGAATGTGGTCTACAAAAATCTGGCCAGAGTATTCAGGAAATCGTGGAAAATTTTGGGTATCCAAAAAAGGCATCACTACCACATTTATCTTCTCCAAATGAAGTATTTTCCTACCCGAACGAGTACAGACCCATTAGCTTAAAAAACACATAAGGGGAAATGAAAAACCCAAGATGTCAGCAAAAGAATTTGTCTGACATTTCTTCATAGAAGTGCTTTTCCTTTTTATTATATTCTGAAAAATGGTGGTCATCCTATCCTATACTGTGCTGTTACTACTACTGTTGTTGTTGCTACTACTTCCGTTGCTACATTGTTTCAAGCTGAAGCTGCGCCGCCTAGGCGCCCAGACTGCCTTGGGTCGCCTTGGAAAATTGGGCGCCTTGATCGCCTAGGCGATTGTCTTGGTTGCCTAGGCGCCCAGTCAGGCCTCCATCGCCTTGGTTCGCCTTAGCGCCTTGACAACTATGGCTCTCACATTATCCATGCTCTAGCTTGAGGGTGGCGGGGCTTTGCATAATAATATAAAATATGCTCCTGCTGACTGACTGCTTTGTCTTAGTCAAAGCTTAAAGCAGTTGGCCCTAATCGTGTGGACTGATGGACTCCTAGTTAGTTAATTAGTTTCCATTTCCAATTAGGCTTGTTAGTTTCCTTTCTCTATTTTGAGTTTACTTTATCTTTAGTTTATGGCTAGGACTCTAACTTGTAGAGTCCTAGGTCCTATCTAGTAGTTGCTTTCTATTTTCTATAAATACAAGCTACAAGAAGAAGAGCAACCAACTAATTCGAATATACTCTTTGTCTCTTTTCCTAAATTTCTTCTCTTATTTTTCTATTTTGTTACAATATCAATTAAAGGGTTATCATAGACATGCTCCATCTCCGGTTACGAGCGCAATTGGAAAGCATTCTCCCTCATACGAACAAAGAGGCGGAAACAATTGGTGCTGAGCTGCTTGAGGACCTGGTTTATGTGGGTTATAACATGAGATTGAAGGAGGAATACACGTCTGGGCATGGATAGTGATACAACCCCAACCAAGTTAAGTGATGTCCTCCACCTAGATGAAGAGGAAGATCCCCTTTATAAGTGGGAGAGGGATCGAAGTGAGCCCGTGTTAGATGAGCCTAGAGTCAGCCAAGCAGTCAAACTGCTTCAAAGATGGGTGCTAATGTCGATGTTTATATGGCACCAAAGGTCGAAATTCACTCAGAGCAATGACATCCATTTAAGTCTTAAGCTGGTGGCGATGATGACAAAGCAAATTGATCGAGCTCCTCGTTCGACACTTGTATACCTTCCCCCACACAGGGCCATGATGGTGGTGGAGACGATGATGATGACAGTGGCAATGGTGATGGTCGTTGGTGATGTTGGGGATAGATATGCAGGATACGAGAAGAGAACGATCAAATGGTGCAAGAGCCACAATCCATCAGATTCACAGGGGAGACTCATTTTGACCATGCCACACAAGATGAGGGACCATGGCGCACATAATGGTAGAGTGTACACCCGAGGTCCACACATGCAGTTCAAACCTAATGAGTAGGCAATTGGTTTGGGATGGAGCCAATAGATATCAAGCTTGTCTGACACATGGAGGATCTTCTACTTCAATCCCCACATTGAGTCATTTTTTGTCGACTCCATCTTCACCTATCCTATTCAGACCCCATCTCCACTGAGTTATAGTCCTCATGAGTCATTCCCTATGGTGTATTGGTGTTACCTCCATTCAGCTAATGATGCATCATATATTTGGGCTATGAATGACTTCCAGAACAATTGGTCCCTAAATATGTCATGGGATACATAGTTTCTACATTCGGAGGAGCGTTATCGTCAGCGTCAATGGTATGCTGCCCAGGAATTAGATGCACAATTGAATGGTGAGTGGTTATTGTATGTTTTTTAGAAGTTATAATCATATCTTATGTATTTACTATATGTTAGAATTTTTTAATCACATATTTTTATTTCTTGTAGTGGTACTCCCCGCATACATTATCATACAATGGTCTAGACATAAATCCATTTAGAATTTTTTTTTGGTGAAAATAATTCAAGGAATACGTGAAGAAGGTTAGAAATGCATCACACAAAAAAAATGGGGTTAAAAATCATTTTTTTTAAGCCATCAAAACCTAGGTTTCGCATTTGGCCAAAAAAAATTCCCAGTGGTCGAAACCTTGTTAGTTTCAGTTTCGAGGCTGGTTTGAAACCTTCAACCTTGGCCTCTTCAAGTATCATGCTGCTAAGACAAACAGCAACCCCTTCTACCATTGACCTGAGAAGGTTCAACATGCTCAAAGTAAGACTATCCTCTTTATATGAGTTCGCTGTGAATAGGGTTGACTAGGGAACACCCTTTTCTCGCTGCAGAGCCACCATCAATAGGAACTACTCCTGCTTCCTCACCTCCTAGAATCACAATTCCACCATCCCTAGGGCCACGGACTGATAGGCCCTCCTTTCTCCATCTATAAGTCTAGAACGTTTACCACTGAAACTAACGGAGCCCCCACCAGCCCCTCCGAGAGCATAATCTTTTGGCAATAAGCCTTCCCTACTACATATGCCCAGCACCAGGACAGAAACCTTCTCGAGAGGGGAGAAGGGAAAAGGCCTCCAGAATTGCAGCTATCAGAGAAAGAACCTCTCAGTCACTAGCACACAATTGCACTCTCTCCCTCGCTCACTTTCTTCTGCTAACCTATTAAAATCAAAGATAATCATTTGCGCCTGCGAAATGCAATTATGGACTCTTATAATTGAGATAGAATTCCCAAATCTATAATTGGCCAAAATCTCAGTATTAAAATCTGAATAGCTATAGTCTCAACACCAAATGAAGTCCCTGATAAATTTCTTCCCATGTGAGATATCCAACATGCCATTGATGCCAGGTTTGTACTTCTAATCTTCTTGTCTATCATATGAGCATGCTGAGTTGCAGCCACAATTGGATGGCTGAAGGAGGGCTTCATTCAAGAAAACCTCACATCGTATGAAGTACCAGCTTCCGACTTCGGCACAAAAACAATAAGGGTACAGGAGAAAGATGTCTTAACAGTGACAAAAAAGTTACTATTGAATTCTGAGGCTGGAAGATATTCTTGATACATCTAGCAAAGGCCAGTCAGGAATAGGTGGATCATATAAAACCCCTAATGGTAAAGATTAACGTACTATGTGTAGAGTTCTCGGTAATACTCTTGGCTTCGCTTTTTATCTCCTCTAAAGAGCTAGTAACCCCATGTTTGGTAGCAATGAACCCATGAAGAGCTCAAGTATAAAGTAACATAAATAGCCCAGAAGACCATAGTTTCTGAATTCTCCAAGCAAAACCCAGCTTTAACAGGATGGCTGCATTACAAATTCGTTTAATCCAACCAACAATCGACCATGAACATCATGTTCTTTGTTCTTGCTCCCTTTCTATTAATCATATTACTAAGATTGGGAATTGAAATTATCTTAACAAACTAATAGGTATAATTGGTAGTGGACACTGGAAAATGAGGAAACCCCCCTCCCTTCCACCGGCCAAAAAAAAGAGAGGAAATACTAATGAACATGGAAAACGATAAGATTACTGTAATAACAAAAGAAGGGGGCCGATACACAACCCAACAACTATTGCAGAACGAAATTCTAATAATTTAGGAGTAAAACTAAAGATAACTTACCTCGGTTGCTCCCAGGTTTTCTATTACAGCAATCTTGTTCCCTGTTGGCAGAGGGCAGAGAAGGAAAGGAAGGAAGTTTGTCAGTGCTCTTGTAAGTTTCTATCAGAAAAATAGTCGCGCGACAGATACAAAGTTAGCAATGAGTAGACTGGACAAAGGGAGCTACCTCGAAGATCCAACTCTCGATCTCCCACGGCATTAAAGAAATGAGGACTTTTCCAAATCAAATCCGCTGTTAGCCTTACCATTTCTTCTACGTCGGGGTGGAAGAGTGTTCTCTCGTTTCTCTACGCCCCTGCGCAACAGCTTATAGCCACAGATTTATGCAGGCCAACGACGAGAAAGCCGGCAAGTAAATAGAAATATGTTAGATGCTGCAAACATCCGCTTGATCGGATGCTTCGCCGTTTGCTTTGTTCTTGTTTTTTTTAAGTATTCGCCTTTGCTTCTTGAAGTTGGGTGAATCTCCATAACGCTTTGTTTGGTTGGCAGGGAAATGCAAGTTTTAAAAAGGAAATGAAATTTATTTTACATGAGGAGTAATTTTTATGTTTGGTTGGTAGGGAAAATATTTTGTGTTGTGAAATAAATTTTACAGATTTACCAAAAAAGAAAATAAATTTTACAGAAGGCGCTCATTTTCCCATTTTATTTCCCGACCAAAATACGAAGTAAAATAAAAACCCGACTTCTGTCGAGTGTCGAGTGTCGAGTCTCTCGACTCCGGGAAAACGAAGCTCCATCTTCTGCGTTTTCTCATTCGTCATTTTCATCTTTTTCAAACACTTCCTGCAGCATCTACATTTTTTCACTCCTACCTTTCAAAAACCTCTCTACAACCTCTGATCTAACATAGATATGATAGGGTTTTGGTTTTAGAATATTGTGATTTTAGGGTTTTTCATTCACCCTAAAATCAAAGACATCAGCAACAAACAGAGGTAGAATGGGGGCTTCACGGCAGTTCGGCGGACGTCTATAGCAGCGTTTCTTCTCAGGTGTGACCCATCCTGCTCCTTTATTCTTATTCCTTACTCTTGCTACTATTATGTCTTTCCTGTCACAGGCGTCTCCCCTGTTTTCCAGCTATCTTTCTGGAACTTAGCTTTTTTTCTCATAGTTGCTTATTTGGTAATCTGACTGCTCAAATATGGTACCTAAGTTTCTGTCATTGGATTCTCTTAATTCCATTGACTGTTTGTTGATTTATCGTGTTTAAACCTCCCTCTTAGTTTCTTCCTATGTTTTATGAATTTTTTGCAATCGACTCCTTGTATCTTCTAGAACTGTATTAGTTTTTCAGTTACTTGGTTTGGGTCATCTCTCTAAGCCTAGGTCACTCTATTGGTTAATCAACAATCCAGATCAATTAAGATTTTGAAGAGTTACCTAGCTGTTATTCTGGTTTCAAATATGTTATTTGCAGCTTGCCATTGTCTTAAGCAATAATACAGGATTATGGAGAAATAGGCTACAGGACTAGGGTTTTGTAATCTCTTTTTTTTTTCTTTCTCTCTTTCTTTCCTATGTCTTGAAGAATTTCAGAAATTGGCAATGACTACACATTTTGATATAGATTGATGTCCTACACCTAAGCAAAAATTCGATGGCTTACAACACTTTTATAACCCAATTATGCCCTAGAAACCATCACAAAGGAAGTTGCTTGAAGCAGAAACAATCATCAATGGATTGCACCTCAGCCTCTACTATCCGAAAGTACTATAGTATTATCTTCATACGTTGTTCTACCATTAGGCCACACCATTTTCCTTGCGAGATCTACATACATCTTGATCATGCTTTCTTTTGTTTAATTTGGCTGGCAATCACAATGGCACGATGGCACGATGGCACGATGGCACAATGGCACCATAGAATAAGATAAGAAAGAACAAAAGATCCGTGTATACAGTGTACAAAATGCTAACAATCCTTGTATATAAAGTGCTTGAAAGGCGCTCCCTCATCGTGGTCAGATAGACCACCAATCCCTCGCACAACAAAAAATTTGGCATATGTATTTGATGAGATCATGAAATGGTACTACAGTTCTTATTAGTAATAATTGAAGCAATCCCTCTGGTTTGCCTTCAGCTATTCTTTCTTGTTTCTGAACTTTGAAATTTTTTATTAATAACTGCAGAGTCTTGGTACTGTTTTGTAATTTGTTGGAAAACTAATTTATCCTCTAATTGCATTAATTTCTGAATTCTATGCAGTTTCTGATTTTATTAGATTTAATCAAATATGGGCTAAATGATCTGTACCTAATCCAAGCATAACCCAAGTTATTGACAACAACAAAGTTACTAGTTACAGCAAAGAAATAATATATCTCTTAGTAAACTGCTCATCTGCTTTTCTCTTGTGTGCTGATTGAGATTCTCTCATTTCCTTCTACAATTTAGCCCCCCTTTTTTTTCATTGGGAATTTGAATTCTCCAAGTTTCTATTTGAGATGTATTTGGAACAAGATTATGTATATAAGGGTGAGAATATGAGCAGAGTTGTGTGGACTGCGGTGATAAGTTCCAAACAAACATGGAAATGGTTTGGTGATGGAGTTGTTAAGGGTTAGGACTTGGAAGATGAGATGTAAGCAGGGGTGGCCAACAAACAAAACACTCCTTGTCGATTCAGAAGGGTGGGGCCTCCAAATCTGAAGCAAAATCATCAACCAGCAACTTGTACTAGTGTGGTGTATTATCAAGTTTAATCTTTATGTCTCCTATTGTTTTCTCTTTCTCCCTTTTCCAAATAGTCTCTATCTGTTCTGGCTCATGTCTATGTTATTTTATTCAGATTGTTATTATTTGAAACTAGAGCATAATTGCAGATAGTGAGGAGCAATCATAAAACACCCAGTAGATCCTGCTTACTCTATACTTTTGAACTCTAGTTGAAAATATACTTTCTTATCTTCCATATTAGATAATAGTTGTTTCTCTTAAGTTAATTTTTTAATTGAGTGATGGTTCTTCCTATTTAAATGTTGGATTATTTGTACTTAGGAGGAACGGAGGAACGGAGGAGATGGATCTTGAGGTTTCTTGATTGAGTCCATTGGTCACCACCTTCAACTTTTGTTACAGGTATATGTCTTTTCAAAAATTCTGATTTCAGTTACTTTTACCATTTTCTTGTCTTCTAATTGAATGTCTTGTTCTTTCCAGAATCTAGTTATTGCTTGTCTGAGATAATGTTCATACTGATTTGTTGCTGAGATATGGTTGTTGGTTCAACAAAGTATGTCCTAAGAAGAGATATCCTAGGAAGCATCAAATTTCCATTTGGATGGCATTGGGGTCTTCTTGGATGCATTGGTGGTAGTAGCCAAATGTGTTGGTTCTAATTGATCTGTTGTGAGAATCTTGTATTTCTTATTCAGTTTTAGTTCCTTCAATTGTTTTGAAGGGTTATCTTGAATTTGTGTATAGTGCAATAGTTGAAGTGCTATATCCTACTCCTTCATGTAACTACATTGATTATATGTTTAATCTGTTAATTCCAATTTGAGGATCCTAAGTTAATCCATTGTTATAATGATTGTAATCTATAAACTTGCTTCTTACCTAAAGTTATCTAATATGTAAATTGTTTTTTAGACTGTGACACTTTGTTCCATCCAAAGATTGGTTAACAAATGCCCATAGTTGAATAGGTAGCAAAGTCAAGTCATGTGTTGTCTATAGTGTTGTTCAAAGTCATTTTTGTATTTTTTTTTTTTTTTTATTGCAATGTTAAAGAAATGGAGTTCATGTAGATAATAAAAAAATTATTTAAAATAAGTATAAAATCAAACATATAAATGTTGATCACAACTTGGGTAAATTGACAAATAGTCTCGAGACTATTTTTAATATTAATAATAATCATTTAAGAATTCCTAGACTCATCTAGGAACATACTAGGACTCATTGAGGAACATAAGCCTTCAGTGGAGTTATATATATATATATATCAAAGGTGGATTAATTGGATAGTGATAAGCAAGGTTAACACTCAATTAATGGTGGGCTTTAATGGTGGGTTCATTCATTAAATATATAATTTTTAGTAAATGGACTAGAATAAGATTATATTTTTAGTAAAATATATATTAAATTATGAATGTTTGAAATTTTACATCAATAATTTTACATTCAACTAAACAACCAGTGTAAAATTAATTTCACTTCATTTCTTGTGCAACGAAAACAATTTCCTTTCACTTTATTTTCCTTCACTTCCCTTTTTATTTCCTTTGCAACCAAATATAACCTAAATATATAATTTTTAGTAAATGGATAAGAACAAAATTATATTTTAGTAAAATATATGTGATATTATAAATGTTTGAAATTTTAGATCAATTTTACATTAGTTTTACATCCAACCAAACAATCAGTGTAAAATTAATTTCATTTCACTTCTTGTGCAACAAACGACTTAAAAGGGAAAACAATTTCCCTTCACTTCCCTTTTTTATTTCCTTTGCAACCAAACATAGCCTAAGTGTTTATCAACAAAAAAAAAAAATAATAATAATAATAATAATAAAATAATAGTAATAAAATAAAATCTCCAAAATGTAAA
The DNA here is from genome assembly GCA_028583415.1 of Protea cynaroides. Lineage (NCBI taxonomy): Eukaryota > Viridiplantae > Streptophyta > Magnoliopsida > Proteales > Proteaceae > Protea > Protea cynaroides. The sequence continues at coordinate 435,071 of CM053273.1, read as the reverse complement.
TTAGAATAAGACCTATTCATTTAAAAAAAGAAAAAAGAGGAAAAATTACACTTACTATATGGATTGTGGACTAATTACACTTATCATCCACTAGTTTATAATAATTACACATACTACCCCTAATTTCAAACACATGAAATAAAAAAGTTTATTCATTCGACGATGTTAAATCTTAACTTTCAAAAGACAACTTGTCCCTTGGTTTACAAGGGAAAGTGCATGGCAGTGTGGGAAACCTTATCCCTTTTTTGCAAATTGACTAGAAGGGGATAAAGAGGTGGAATTGACTCAGTTGCTCCTGATCTCGTCCCCTCTGATAGTTTGTACTAGAAATTTATAGTCCAATACCTCATAGTAATGTAAACACTTTGCTTTCGATCAGAGCCCTATATCCCTGGTATTCTCCCCGTTAACATCTCTCTTTCTCAAACCCCCTTCGAAATTGCTACAAGTCCATCTCTTTAGTTCTCCTCTAATGGCGATGATCATTGATGATAACCTAAGTAGAGAACAATATGTCTACTTAGCCAAGCTTGCCGAGTAGGCGGAGCAGTCCCAATGATACGAAGAGACAGTAAACTTCATGGAGAAGCTCATCGTCGGATCATCATCTGTTGGTGAGCTCATAGTTGAGGCGCGTAACCTCCTTTTGGTCACATACAAGAACGTGATTGGATCTCTACATGCGGCCTGGCATATCATGTCTTCAATCGAGCAGAAGGAAGAAGGGTGCAAGAACGAAGAACATGTTGGGTCTAAGGTGGACTTTGAGCTTGTCGGTGTCTGTGCCATCATCTTGAAACTTTTGGAAGCTCATCTCATTCCATTTGCCTCCATAAGTGAGTCCAAGGTGTTTTATCTTAAGATGAAGGGTGATTATTATAGATATTTTGTTGAATTCAATGTTGGAGCTAAGCGTAAGGAGTCTGCAGGATATGATGCAGGCTTACTAAGTGGCTCAGGTATCATTTCCCTACCAATTTTGTGCAAATTTGACTGGATATTCCATGTATTGTGTAATGGACAACAATTCATTGACACGAGAATCATAGAAATAGAGAAAGAGATTAAAATACCAACAAGGTTCTTAAAACCCATTGGAATATTTATGAAAGGTTAATGAAGATGAAGGAGTTATTGTTGGATCTTCACGACATTCATGCTCGATGCTCGTCGGAGATAATGGGGAAATCCAAAATCGCATAAAGAGAGAAAAAGAAAGGCGAAGGTTTTTTTCGTCCTTAAAATTTTAGAATGATCTAACATCACCAACAAACTTAACATCGTTAACGGAATAGATCTTTTTGCTACACGTTTTTGAAATTAGGGGTGGTATGTGTAACTGTCATAAGCTAGTAGATGTAAGTGTAATTATTTCATAGTCCCCTAGTACGTGTAATTTTCCTTTAAAAAAACTATGTTAAAGTAATCAGCAATAATATGTTATCTTTTTTGTTTCTTGTGTTTTTTGTTTTTTCCAAAACAAATCCTTGTAGGAACTTATATGAAACTATCGGCCTTTTTTTTTTTCTTTTCTTTTTTTTTTGAAAAAATTACTCGTATTTCCTTTGGACTATGACATGTTGCGGCTGAAATTGGTACTGTCGACGTGTCCCGTCTCCTACAAGGAAAGAAGGATCATCGAGGGTCAGACTGAGTAGTTCAACAGCCACTTCAACTATCAAGTTAGTAACTGAGCACACACTATGAGGCTAGAGAGATCGTAAAATTCTTAGAGAGTAGGTAAGGCTCGAGTATTCTTTAAGTAGAATGAGATTGTGATTGAGATTGTCTACTACATGTGATCGTCAAGTGTTTATATAGAGTGTGATACCTACAATTTGGACAGGATATGCCTTTGAAGTGGTTGACTTGATGTAGGTAATTATCTCTTAAAGACTTGAGTCGGTTATAACTTGCAACCGTTGGATCATGATCTCATGGCTAGGAGTCGTCAAGTAATGCCATCTTCCTAGGAGACCAATGGATATCTTTGTCAATGGATGTGGTGGGCTTGAGCCCGTCTCTGGACTCCCATCCTATTCCCATGCGAAATTTAGGGGGTAAACGTTCCAATAAGATCTGAGCAGCCGTACGCTAAGTACCTGCAGGTATGATATGTGGCAGAATGTATGATGTTCCCACAGAAGGACGGAGTTGCCTTAAGAATGACACTGTCGGAACACGTGTCATCGTTTCATTGGATGACCAAATATGATATTAACAGTTGCCCCTTGCTTATTTGGACTCACCGAGTTTGAAGAAGCAATCTTGATGCTATTTCATGACTTTGTACCTTCCATTCCAAATGATTGAGCTGGCGAGGTATAGGCCGAGTAAAATCAATAGGATGCCCCGACTTCTTGGGTCTTACTCTACAGATATGTCGACCAGTGTTTGTTCAACCGGCTGAGTTGTGACTCATTCACAAGTCGCACCCTCAAGAGTTGGTTAGCTGCCCCAATTTCTTGACCTTGATCTTTGACGACTTGCACAGGCCGGAACTTGGGCTTACGAAGGGCAAGATGTGAGGATGGGGCTCATAGGTGGCAACTACCGAGTCGTAAAGTATGAACTCCGAACAGGCCTTGGCCGAGATGTGAAGTTGGAGTTTTGAGTAAGTAGAGGACGGGATCTGTAGTTTCTTCAGCCTGCGGACCTCGAACCTACAAAGTTCGACCTCATTTGTCTGACTTGTGCAGTATGACTTCATCTGTCCGACCTACACAGTCCAAATTTCAACCTTGAATTATCTGTACTGCCTTGAAGTCGACACCTCTTCTCGTGAGACCTTTCGTGTGTTTTTCTTTTCAAGGGTTACGACAACAGTTATCTTTTTGAGAAACCAAAAGGGTTAATTGAATCCCGATTTCCCAAGGCATATCATGACTGAATTTAACGCTGATTTGAAGCATCTACTCCTAGGGTGATGGCACGATGAAAGAAGAATCGCTTTAAGAAGAATCGCTTTTGTAAATACAAAATGGGATTTCGTACCATTTTCAGTGCACGTTGGAGGAAGCCCAAGGATTTCATCCAATCATCACCTTGGGCTCGGGAACAGGCCGATTCATGTTGATTGACAGCCATGTTCATCAATACTTTTTGAATTTCAAATACTTTGAATTTGAGGGGTCGCGCCCGTTAGAGTCATATAAAAACCCTTAGCCACTCAGGTTCTTGCTTTTACTTTCGTTATTTTTGCATTCAAAGTTCTTGCTATCTGTGAGGACAATGAGAGGCGATTCACCCTCCTCCTCGGGACTATTGAGTAAAATCATTGTTTTGTTTGGAGTCGCCACCTAGATTAAGGATCTAAGACTTCTAAAAATGTAGTCTCACTGTAAGGTAAGATTTCTATTGACTCGTGACCCATATATCGACTTTTTGATCTGTGTCAGAGATTGGGTAAGTATTCAAAGTACAGTTTTGGGAAAGGTGTTAGGCATCCAAACCGCCCGATCAAGATCGGCCTCCTAAACTTTCCTTAAACTCTAATTCTAACTGTGCTTGATCAACTAGGGATGACTAGGCTCAAATGGGGGGATGTCCTAAACCAAGTTGCTAAATTCTTCTATCCTAGGGTTCAACCTAACATATTCTGAAAATAAATAAACAATAATATATAGGGAACCAGACCGAGGATGGTTCGGTGATGGACTGAATATGAGATGTCCATCTCAAACTGCCTACGTATTCCAGTCTTGGAAATCAAGCCCAAAACTTAGTTCAAAACAGAATGTGATTAAAGTTATGGATATGGATTATGATTAAGCTTCATTCGATTCAATGTTCAAGTTGAAGTTTTTTCTTAATAGATGATTAAGATTGAATCTTGATAGCCTATGTGGATTGAAATGGATATGGATACGGATGATGGATAGGGATGACCTATGAAGACTAAGATGTGGTACCGTACTTGGAGAGTCTTCCAAATTGTCTATGTATTCCAGAGGTCCTAGAAATCAAATACAACATAGTTCAGCTAGGGTGGTTTGATGATACCGAATTGATCATACCGAATAAGACCGGCTCAGTCTGAAAAGGGTGATGTCGAATAAGACCGACACAGTCCAATAAGGTGATGTTGAATAGGATCGACACAGTCCAATAAGGTGATGTCGCATAGGACCAACACAGTCCAATAAGGTGATGTCGCGTAGGACCAACACAGTCCAATAAGGTGATGTCGCGTAGGACCAACACAGTCCAATAAGGTGACCTATGTGGGTCGAAATACGGTAGTCCTATAGGACCGAGTGATAATCCTAAGAGATCTAATGGTTGGATTCAAATCACACCTATCTAGGTTTCTGCACCTGAAGGGAGATGAACTGAGGGGTAGAGATTGTCCTAAAGCTACCCTTGAGCTGAAAACCCTAATTTTGGAATTATTGGGCTTGGCTTAATCATTCTTGATTAAAGGTTTTTTTTTATCATTTCCACATTTACCACCCCATTGAATGTGGGTGCCTAAATGCGAGGATTGAAGAGGTTCGGACAGAAAGGAAAACTAAGTCCAAGATATGTCGTGCCATATGAAATTCTAGCTAAGCGTGGAAAAGTGGCTTATCAGTTAGCACTACCACCATCTATGTCAAATGTGCATGACGTATTTCACATTTCCCTATTGAAAAAGTATGTCAAAGACCCAATGCATGTTTTGACAGTGGATTTGCCGGAATTGACTGATGATTTGACGTTTGAAGTAACACCAACAGAAATCACTAGTCGAAAGGTTCAACGTCTACGCAACAGAGATATCTACTATGTTAAGGTCACATGGAAAAGTAGAGACATGGAAGAGATTACATGGGAAGAAGAGAATGCTATGCGAAAGCAATACCCTTACTTATTTGATTCAGAAGGTACGTACAATTTCGAGGACGAAATTTTTATAAGTTGGGGGGAGTTGTAAGACCCGTGTCAATCTAACCCGGTCTTACCAGCTTGAACCAGGTTTACCCATCATGGTCGAGTCAAATGGACCAAGGGCGTGAAGGAGATCGAGATCCCATGTATCAAATCGACCAAAAAACACTTAAAATAGGGGAGGGGTCGCATACCCAGCTAAGCAGGGTCGGACGTCCCAAAACAGAAAGTCAGACCCTCGGTTTTGGAGGGAGGGTCGGACAGCTTAAGACCCTAGGGTCGACGGGATCATCGACCCTCGGTTACCGCAAAAAATAGAAATTAGGAAATTTCCATATTTTCGAATGGGATTCTTTCCTAATCTCAGAGGAACTTATTTAGGATGTTCCTAGTCTATTTAAAGGACGTCCCTAAGCCACTTTCACTCCTTTCACAACCCTAATTGAATTGAGAAAAAGAGAAGAGAAGGAAAAGAAGAAGAAGAGAAACAAGGAAGAAAATTAAGCCAAAAGAGAAGAGTTGCAGAGAAAGATTAATCTTCCCAGGTATGGATACTAATTCCATAAGTTTCTACAGACCTTAGGTTAGTTAATGTTGAGAGAGTGTTTTCGGAGAAACCCAAACCATCAATCTATGGTTAGGTTTTCATGGAAAACCATAGGAAGATGTATGAAAACTATTCTAGATGGATTATACATGGTTTCAAACCATGGAATGAATGTAGAATGAAAGGTAGAAGAAAGCCATAGGACCCCAAACACGAAGAATGGATTAAAAGTGGGAATTGGACCAGAGTGCACCAAGGGTCGCACCCAGGGTCGATAGGCCATCCGACCCTAGGTATTCCTGACCATCGACCCTCAGCATTCGGGAAGTCCAGAAAGAGGGAAGGGTCGATAGACTCAACGACCCTAGTATCGACCATCAGTTAACAAAGTAGTTTTTAAATTTAGAATTAATTCTAATTAAATTCTATCGACTTTGTTAGGTCTTCTAGCAATATAATAACATTGTAAAGGTGATTTTAAAGCTTTAAAAAGTATCTTATAGCAAGCTAAGGTGAGGAACCTTAACCCCAAACTAAATTGGTTAAAAATAAACTGTTTCTATTTCTTGAGTCATATGCTATGTTTGATTCTATGCGAATATGTTTGTAATGTGCATACAACATGCCATCCAATATTTTTATTACTTGTTCATGCATATTTACTTTATTGTTTATAACATGATGATGATGATGATGATAGGAATAGGCATGTGCTTGTATGTGTGTGGTTGATGTGCTTGATGCGAGCGAGTATCAGGGGAGGTGTGATGAGAACGTCAATAAACGTTAACCTTTGGCGGGTCTCAGCACTTTAGCTCTATCTCTAACTCAAGTCTTGTGCATTGACATCGTCGTATCGCCATTACTTTAGCAGAACTATTATGTCGTAGAGTATCAGGGGAGGTGGTCTCGGTCCTTGTAGTCTCTGACTCTATCGGGGGGCCTTAGCTCTATCTCTATGGGCATTCTAAGGGATGCTGGGGTGAGGCCTTGGATACACTATTTGGCATTAGGATTGGTTAGTTGTGAGCCCAGTTTGCAGCCCTGGCCAACAGGGGCTTACGTGTTGGTATGGCACCACTATAATGTTCATGATTGGGTGCATGTGAGTTGACGATAAATGTGATCTTCGGGTAACATCACACACTTGTGTATAGAGGCGGAGTCAATAAACGCGACCTTTGGCTACCTAAACCTTTCTATAGCATATTGCAAACTTATATACCAGAGCAAAGATATAAATTGACTTTTTGCATGCATATGTATTGTTGCATTGTTTTGGCTACTCACTGAGCCGTGATGTGTGCTCACCCCTCGACGTCGAATATTTTTAGTTGATGATGCAGGTTATACCGTTGAAGACTATGTGAATGCGTCTGCGTACGGAAACGTAGCGGCGATGGAAGCTGAAGCTGAAGTGGATACACACGACTCCTCTTGCGAGTGCAACTCGTGTGTATTTGATTAGATATTTTATAAGTTTCTTTATTTGGATTTATTAAAGACTTGTATTGATATTTATTTATGTCTCAGTTGAATACAGAATAATTTGCTATTAAATTTTAATATCACATAGATTCTCAGTTCATGTTATTATAAGACTTCCGCTATTGTGTATTTACTCTGATTATGATTACAGGTGTGTGTAAGTTTGGATAACGCGGCGGGGATAACCTATTTGAGATCCTGATTGAACCGTTGGTTATTTAGCGGTTCATCACATCATTCTGAATAGTACAGAATTGGGGTGTGACAGGTTGACTACAAAAAGTTTGAGGAACACGTTTACTTTCAAAGATGTAATCTTGGGCATCAGCTCCACCTCTATCCACTTTGTGAAGTAGTCGATGGCTACGATTAGAAATTTATTCTGCCTCAGTCCTGTGGGGAATGGTCCTAAGATATTCATCCCCCATATGGCAAAGGGAACCGGGCTTACTATGGGCTATAGCGATGCAGCAAGTTATCGTTGAACTTTGGCATGTCTCTGGCACTGTATGCATTTTTTGCATAATTTTCGCATAGTTTCACAATGTTGGGGAAGTAGTAGCCTTGCTTAATTAGTTTTTGTGCCAGTGTCCGACTCGCCTGGTGGCTGCTATAGAATCCCTCATATACGTCCTTGATCTCTCCTTCGTCCTCGGACGGTCGCATGCACCTCAGCAGAGGTAGAGAGAATGCTTTCTTGTATAGGACGTCTTCATATATGACATACCCCTTTGATCTGGTTTATATTTTTCTCGCCTCCTTGAGGTCATCTGGGAGTATCCCATTTTTTAAGAAGTCTAAGATCGGATCCATCCAACATGGTTCATTTGCGAGCATATTTACCTCGACCTCTGGTGTGATGCTCAGCTTGTCTAACCAACTCAAATATATCAAGCTATAGGTCAATGGCGAGACCTTACTCAATAGCTTTGATAGTGCATCTGCCTCAATGTTATCATCTCTGTCGATGCTTTTGATCTCCAAGCCTCTGAAGGTCGTTGTTAATTCTCTGACCTTTCCGAGATAGGCTTGTATCTTTGCGACCTTTGCTTCGTAGTCTCCTGTCACCTGTTTGACTACAACTTGGGAGTCACAGTGGGCGGATATGTGAGTGACCATAAGGCGTTTCGCTAATTGAAGCCCTGCAATCAAAGCCTCCTATTCAGCCTCATTGTTGGTGACAGGGAAACCAAATTTTACCGAGCTTCTAATTTTGAAGCCTTTGGGCTGATCAATACCACTCCTGCCCTAACCGGACTTTCGCTCCTTGCCCCATCCACAAACAGTTGCCAAGGTGGGGAGTTTGGTTTTGGAGCAGGGGTCGTTGGTCATATTTGCATGGCTGTGTTAGGGTCATCCGGATCATCCACCAGAGTGCTTTCAATTAGGAAATCAGCCAACGCCTAGGCCTTGATTGCTGTCATTGGCTTGTAATGAAGGTCGAACTCTCCGAGCTGTACTGCCCAGTTGATCATCCTCCCTGATATATCGTTCCTTGTGAGGATCTTTTTTAGAGGTTTCTTTGTCAGAACCTCGATCTTGTGGGCCTGGAAGTAGGGTCACAACTTCCTTGCAGTGGTCACCAGGGGCAATGCATGCTTCTTTATGGCTTGGTACCAGGTCTTTGTGTCCAGCAATATTTTACTTGCATAGTATATCGACTGTTGCATCTTCTCAACCTCTTTGACTAATACTGCGCTTACTACCACTAATGAGACAATCAAGTAAAGCTGGAGTTCATCCCTTGTTTCAGGTTTGACTAATATTGGAGGGGTCGACAGGTACTTTCTCAGGTCCTTAAACTCTTGTTGGCACTCTAGAGTCCATTCAAACTTTTTATTGCCTTTGAGTACATGAAAGAACGACATGCATTGATTTGTCGACCTCGACATGAAACGTTCAAGGGTGGCGACCCTCCCTGTCAGTTTCTACATTGTTTTATATTTTTAGGCGGCTTCATGTCTTGTAGGGCCTCTATTTTCGCAGGATTGGCCTCTATCCTTCGTTGAGACACCATGAATCCAAGGAATTTCCCCGAATGTACCACAAAGGCACATTTGATTGGGTTTAGCTTCATATTTGTTACAGTTTATATAACAGGATAACTGTCCGGCTTGTGGACTGTACCCTGTAGCACTTTTAACTTAACACTCTTTAATGTTTTTAATAGCAGTTTATGGTTTTGCCTATCTAGAGCATGTGCATTTATTAATTCCATATTTAGTATAGTATGTTATGCTCTTCCTTATATAGTCTCAAGCATCAAACAAGTGCTTAAGGTGTGTTCTTATTAAGGCTTTTAAATTTTTCTATCTCAGTTCATCGACTCGATTAAGTGCAATATGGTATATTGGACAGAGCCTGGTAGCTCTGATACCAAGTTGTCACACCTCAATTCCGACTGAACCAGAAGTGTGAGTGAACCGTCACTGAACCAATGACTCACACCAGGATCTCAATAAGACCGTATCCACTCATACAAACCATTGCACATAACCACAATCAGAATAATAATAAATACAGCAGAAGTCTTTAATAAAATGAACTAAGTAATCTATTGATAAATTTAAATAAAATATTCAATTATTCAACTAACCAAAACTTAAATAATATCTTTACATCAACTTCATCCCAACTAAAAATAATTAAAATAAATAAAATAAAATCAAATCCTAAAGGTACACGCAGAAAGGGCACTCACATGAAGCGTTATGCTCGTCCTCTCCTGCCTGCACATCCAGAGCAGCCACGCCTCCATACACCGGCGCGCTCATGTAGTTATCCACCGTATAACCTGCATCAACATCTAAAAACATGTATATATACAAGGGGGAGCTCACAACTTAGCTCAGTAAGACAATCAGATAGTGTAACATTCATATGCATGAGTAACAATCATATTATATCATGGTCTGGTTTAAGTTTGCAATGTGCTATAGAAAGGATTGGCGGCCACCGCACCTCTATACGCGAGTGTGTAGAATCGCCCAGTAGATCACACCGCTGTCGACCCACATGCACCCACCATGGAATAGAGATAGAGCTAAGGCATCCACCACCTCCCCTGATGCTCTACCCATACCAACACGTAAGCCCCTATTGGCGAGGGCTTGCAAACTGGGCTCGCAACTAACCAATCCTATATTTCATCATAGTAGGCCCTATCCCAGCATAGCTCCCTATGGCATAGAGATAGAGCTAGAGTCTGGTGGCCAGGTTGGAGACCACAGTGCCACGTCCTCCCCCTGATGCCCTACCCGCACCAAGCATACTAAGACAGAACAATACGCAAAGTAGACCCTATCCCAACATAGCTCCCTACGGCATAGAGATAGAGCTAGAGTCTGATGGCCAGGCCGGATACCACAGTACAACGTCCTCCCCATGATGCCCTACCTGCACCAAGCATGCTAAGATATAATACTACGAAAAGGTGCTAGTGTGAGGAATGATCCCAAACCCTAGCCCCTTCCCATTCCACACACCAACGTAAACAATCACATGCCTAACAATCACATCCTACCATAGTGAGTATGCATGAACAATAATAATAACTGAAAGTAAAGGATGACATGCGAATATGCACAAACATCAATCCACAGAGTCATTGTTATAACAACGGTTTACTGTCCATTAGATTATTAGGGTTTAGGTCTGATTCCCTTACCTGACACTCGTTTGATAGCTTGCTCCACGTCACAAGATCCAAACGTGCTATCACAAAGTCCTATACAATATTAGGGTTTAGTTAGAATAGATTTTCCTAGGTTTTACTGTCACACCCCAATTCTGAACAATCACATCCTATCAATGCATGAACAGTAATAATAACTGAAAGTAAAGGATGGCATGTGAATATGCACAAACAACACATCTCATATAATCAGGTGATTAACAATAATTTATTGTCCATTAATTATTAGGTTTGGGTCAGATTCCCTTACCTGACGCTCGTTTGATAACTTGCTCCACGTCGCAAGATCCAAGCGATAAGTCACAAAGGCCTACAATATTATTAGGGTTTCATTAAAATAACATTCTTAGAGTTTCATGTTGATCGGAACCCAATAGGGTTACAAATACCCTCACAGAGCTGACCGGTGGCAACATACCAGTCGCAGCTCTGTGGGAAAGACTGGCGACCGGTATGGTCAGCCGGTCCCCACAGATAACCTCCCGAGAGGTAGCGGTCGCAACATACCGGTCGCACTATGTGCAACCGGTATAGTCGACCGGTATGTCTCTAGAAGACCATACATGGGTTTTTCGACTGCCGACGATCATCCTCCATGGATTTTTAGGGTTTCTCCTATCCATTCTAAGTCTAGGCTTTGAGTTAGAGTTATCCCCAACTCATTCAAGTCTCGTTTCGATGAATATCATCTCGGAACTCAAATCTAAGGTTTGACGGCAACTTAGGGTTTATTAGCCAATTTAGGGTTTTAGATCAATACCTACTTTGCATGGTATTGATCCACCCACACAACTAACATAGGGTAAGAAGATGGATTCAAACACTAACCGTTGACTGGCGTAATGAGAGCGTCGTCGAACGGTAATGGCGGCACCTCCTTCTTCTTCCTAGCCCCTTCTCCTTTCCAACCTCTTTCTCTTCTTTAGGGTTTGTGAGAGACAATGGAAAGGATTTTAGGAGGTTTAAAGGTGTATTTATAGGCTAGAAATAGGGTTTAGTAACCCTACTAGGATTAGGAAACTTCTAGGATTCGAAATCAGGAAAGCGGGACCCATAGAGACCAATTTCCAGATTCCCGCACATAGCTGCGCAGGCCATACCGGTCGACCGATACCAAGACCGGTACCATCGACCGGTATACCTAAAATCAGGTATAATTGGTCGACTTTGATCTGATTTTGTACCTGTTTGTTATCCGCTTGCCCCGTCTGGCCCGGTGATGATCGGAAGACCTGTCACGACACAAAACCAAGGTTTAGACCGGGTTTTCAGAGTGCGGGTCTTACAACTCCACCACCCTTAAAAGAAATTTCATCCCAAAATTTGCATGTATGTTCTACAACTCCCCCACCCTTAAAAAAAATTTCGGCCTCGAAATTTGAACGTACCTTGATCGTCAAAAAGGTTAGGGTACTCCTTCCTCATCGCGCTCTCTTCTTCCCAAGTAATTTCCTCCACATTTTGGCTTCTCCAACGCACCTTCACGTAGTGGATATCCTTGGTTCGAAGTTGCTGAACTTTTCGGCTTGAGAGCATTACAGGCACCACTTCGAAAGTTAAGTCTTCAGTCAAGTCTGGAGGATCAGCGATCAAGATATGCGATGGATCTCTGACATACTTCTTCAGTAATGATACATGGAACACATTATAAACGCTAGACATAGATGGTGGTAGAGCCAATTGATATGCTACATTACCAAGTCGGGTCAATATCTCATACGGTCCCACATACCTGGGGCATAGCTTCCCCTTTTTACCAAACCGTTTCAGACCTCGCACCGGTGATATCTTCAAGAACACTTTGTCACCCACTGCATAGTGCTTTTATCGAACTTGAGCTGTCTTTACTCTCTCTTTGATCTGATCAATCACTCGACAAGTTTCTTCAACAAAATCCGGTCCTACAATTCTTCTTTCCCCCACTTCGTTCCATAACAGAGGTGTACGACACTTTTTCCCATAGAGTGCTTCATAGGGGGCCATCTGAATTGTAGCCTGATAACTGTTGTTGTAAGCAAACTCGATAAGTGATAGCTTCTCATCCCAAGCTCCTTTGAAATCTATTGCACAAGCTCGGAGCATATCCTCCAAAATTTGAATAGTTCGCTCTGACTGTCCGTCCGTCTGAGGGTGAAAAGCTGTACTGAACTTCAACTTTGTTCCCATAGCTTTCTGTAATCCTTCCCAAAACTTTGATGTAAAACGGGGATCTCTGTCAGATACTATACTCTCTGGAACGCCATGAAGTCTGACTATATTATCCACATATAACTTGGCCAGTTTCTCCATAGTATACTGGGGTCTGACCGCAATAAATCCAGCTGTCTTGGTGAGTCGATCCACTATAACCCAGACTGCATCCACTGACCTTGGTGTCAAAGGTAAACCAGTGACGAAATCCATAGTAATACAATCCCACTTCCACGCAGGTTCCGGTAATGGCTGTAGTAAACCTGCGGGTCTCTGCCTTTCTGCTTTAACTTGTTGACAATTCAGACACTGGAACACAAAACGAGCTATATCTGCTTTCATAACCCTCCACCAATATAGTCTTCTTAGATCATGGTACATTTTGGTACTTCCTAGATGTACCGAATATGGAGTGTAATGAGCTTCAGTCATAACTCGGTCTCTGATATCGCAGTCTTCGCTCTCAGGTATACATAACCGTCCACGATACCTGAGTACCTTGTCTGAATCCAAGGTAAAGTCAGGATTGCTCGAACCCTTCTCTTAGTCTTCTTGCACTGTCTTGAGATATGGATCCTGTAGGATTGCTACCTTGACTTCATCAACTAGATCCGGTGAGATCTTCAATGCGGCGAACATCATAGTGAACTTATGAATCAAGCCTTGCTCAACTGGATCTTCTGCAGTTTCAATTATATGCTCTTCGTCACCTTCGATTGAACTAGAGGCTGCGGCACACAATGCAACATTTGTACTTGGTCCTGCCTCAGGTTTCGATGCCAATTTTCTGCTTAAGGCGTCAGCCACAACATTTGCTTTGCCCGGATGGTACTGGATGTCACAATCGTAATCTTTTAATAATTCCAGCCATCTCCTCTGTCTCATATTCAGATCCTTCTGAGTGAAAAGATAAGTTAAGCTCTTGTGATCTGACTTGATCTGGAACTTCTCACCGTACAAGTAGTGTCTCCAAGTCTTGATTGCATGAATGACCGCTGCTAGCTCCAAATCATGCGTATGATAGTTCTTCTCATGCTCTTTTAACTGTCTTGATGCGTAAACAATCACCTGTTCTCCTTGCATCAGTACACACCCAATACCCAACCCTGAAGCATCCGTATATAAAGTAAACGGTACGCTTGGTTCTGGGATGGTCAAGATAGGTGCAGAAACAAGTCTTGACTTCAAAGTCTGAAAGCACTTCTCACACTCATCTGTCCATATAAATTTCTCTCCCTTCTTGGTCAATCTGGTGAGTGGAACAACGATCCTGGAGTAATCTTCCACGAATCTTCTATAATAACCAGCCAACCCAAGGAAACTACGAATCTTCGCAACAGATTTTGGTGCTTCCCATCCTACTATAGCAGCTATCTTGCTTGGATCAAACTTGATACCGTCTTCAGATACAACATGGCCCAAGAAAGCCACTTCCTTCAGCCAAAACTCACATTTCTTGAACTTAGCATAAAGCTTCTCCTGTCTCAGCCGTTGTAGGGCGGCCCTCAAATGTGCTGTATGAGTCTCCATGTCCTTAGAGTAGATCAATATGTCATCGATGAATACGATGACCGAAGTGTCCAACATATCATGAAACACTCGGTTCATCAGTTCCATAAACGACGCTGGAGCATTGGTCAACCCGAAAGACATAATTAGAAACTCATAATGCCCGTACCTCGTTCTGAAAGCAGTCTTCGGAAAATCTCCGGCCTTGATCTTGAATTGGTGATACCCTGATCGGAGATCGATCTTTGAGAAAACCTTTGCACCCTGTAACTGGTCAAACAAGTCATCAATCCTAGGCAAAGGTACCATCGACCGGTATGACTAAATTCATACCTAATTTGGTCTGTTTGGTCCGATTTCATACCTGGTTGTCATTCGCTCGTCCCATCTGGCCCGGTGATGATTGGAAGACCTGTTACGACTTGAAATCAAGGTTTAGATCGGGTTCATAGAGTGCGGGTCTTACAGTTGATGCATGTTATATGGTGGATGATTACGTGAACGCTTTGGCATATGGAGGTGTTGCTGCTTTGGGCGTGCAAGCAGGAGAGGATGAGCATGATGCTTCATGCGAGTGCCTCTTTTGCGTGTATCTCTAGGATTTTATTTTATTTGTTTCAGTTATTTTCGGTTGACATTAAAGTAGTGTAAAGATATTTATTTATGATTTGAGAATTTGGATAATGGAATATTTTATTAAATTTATCAATAGATACTCAGTTCATTTTATTTAAAGACTTCCGCTGTATTCTATTATATTCTGATTGTGGTTTTGTGCATTAGTTTGTCTAAGTGGACACGGTCTTATTGAGATCCTGGTGTGAGCCGTTGGTTCAGTGACGATTCACTCACGCCATTCTGGTTGGTTCATAATTGGGGTGTGACAGCATATGTTTTGTTGCATTGTTTTGTTTACTCACTGAGCTCAAGTTGGAGAGTTGACCCTCGCACGCGCAATTCTTTTAGTTTCTGATGTTGCAAGTATTACGGTTGAAGATTATGTCAACATGCCAACATATGAACATGTGACGACTATGATGAGCAAGCTGTGGAGACTATTATGAGTCGTTAAGCGAGCGTTTCAATGTGGATACGCTTAGAGTTTAATTTTCGTATTTGGATATTTGTAATATGTATTAAATTATGTTTTGGTTACTTTGAGATAAATGGAATATTAATTATTTATCATGACTAGATCTCAGTTCATTATCTGTAAGACTTCCGCTATTTACTTTATTATCTCTGATTAATGTGGAATATGTTTTGGTTTAATATGGTGGGGATAGCCTATTCGAGATCCTGGTTGAACCATTGATTTATTGACGGTTCATCACACCATTCTGGTTGGTGCATAATTGGGGTGTGACAAAGGGTGTCTCTCCTTCTGAGGTCAAACTTGTAGTACGGTAGGACCAGATCACACTTGGTAGTTCTTCGATCCATTTCTCTCTTAATTCCTCAAGTTGTCATGCAAGGCCACGTACGATGGTTTTGTTTGTTGCCTCGGCCTAACCGTTGACTTCCAGTGGGCTACGGTTGTGAAGCGTTGCTTGATGTTACAGCCCTTGCAAAAAGTATGGAACTGTCTCCCATCGAACTGAGTTCAATCTGTGACGATGACTTGAGGTACTCCGTACCTGTAAATGATGTTAAGCTGGTGAATGTCTCTATCTTCTCCATATCGGTATTTGTAAGAGCTTCATATTCAACCCATTTAGAGAAATAGTTGACTGCTACAATCAGGTACTTTTTTAAGATTTGGCCCCAGGAGCAGGCCAACGAGATCCATTCCCCACAATGTGAATGGTAGTAGACTTGTTAGTTGTTGCAACTCGTTCACCTATAAGTGGTTAACCTAAGCATGCTTCTGATAGTTCTCATACTCCTTCACGTACCTAATACAATCTGCCGACATGGCTGGCTTGTAGTACCCTTGTCGTAGAAGGCGTTGACATAGTGCTCTTCCCCCTATATGGCTTCCACATATGCCTTCATGGACCTCCCACATAGCTAAATCTGCTTCTGTTGGTATAAGGCATCGTAGAAGGGGATGAGTTAATGACTTACGGTATAGTTTCCCATATTGTATGATGTATTTCCAAGCTTTTGCTTGAACTTGATGTTTTTCATACTTATCTTCGTAGGGTTCCTGCTTTGAGGTAGGACTTCAACGGGTCGATCCAGGTCGGCATCCACCATACTCCTCTCCATCAGTAACAACCCTTCATAAAAATATTAAATCAACAGTTGGTCGGTAATTTGATGGTGTGAGCTTCTTGCGCAAAGCTTCTTGAAGCGTTCCCAATACTCGTATAATGTTTCTTCATGGTGTTGCCGAATTCCACATATCTCTTTCCTTATATTTGCCACTTTTGGATGCAGGGAAATATTTCTCTAAAAACTGTCATTTAATCTCATTCCATAAATTTATTGTACCGGAGGCAATTTAGTACAACTGATCTTTAGCATAGTTATCTAAAGATAATGGAAAAGCGTGCAACTTAATCTGTGCCTATGAAATACCTTGCGGTTTCATGCTAGAGCATACCACGTGAAATTTCTTCAAATGCTTGTGAGGATATTCTTCTGCAAGATCCACGCAATTTGGGTAATAAATGTAGTAGTCCCGATTTCAATTCAAACGCCACTTCTAGATTTGGGAATTCAATACACAATGGTTGCTGGTTTAGATCAGGAGCAGCTAGCTCCTTATTTAAAGTTATGTTTTCAGCCATGGCTTCCTCTACTAGCAGTTCATTAAAAACTATATCAGAAACAATTGCTCCCTTCGATGTTGAAACTGGGGCTGCCAGAATTTGCTTAGCTTCTTTCCTTAGTCGGTGCAACGCCCTTTTCGGGTTCTGGATCAAATAGCAATTCACCACAATTGGATGATCGAGTCATTCACGAAGACACCCATAAAATGAATCACAAACTTACAAAATTAAAATAGCTGATTTAAAAAAAAATTGATTGACAACACAAAGTACACAAAAACCAAGTAAATTTAAAAATATATATATTTTTTTATATGTGTCCTTTGAAATAAGCTTCTTGTAGCTCCCCTAAGTCCACCGAAACTTCATGCCCAAGCAACACCTATCGGAAAAACCATGAACACCTAAAACACAAAAAACTTCATATGAAGATAAGAACATAAATGACTATTATTAAACTAGACTAACTGAAACTATAAAGAGAATGAACACAATGACAATCTGCTTAAAACTAGTCACCGGCAATGGTGCCAAATTTTGACGCATGCCGAGCGCAAGCAAATATTAATTACTCTACTCACATTGGATAGTAATGACAAGTAAAAAAAATTAATAAAAAGTAAGGGTCGATCCACAGAGACTAGTTAATCATACTTATGATTTAACATCTCAAACAATTAATAAGAACCCGGGGGGGGGGGGGGGTGTTAAAGTTTCTTATCTTCAAATTAACTATCCTAATCATAAATTACTAACAACTAAATTTAGTCACAGAATTTTTTTTTAATTAATGACAATATCGACTCAAGGAGAAGTACTTCCGGTTACAAATTTGATCATTGACCGTATATAGATACGTTAGTCTCTATTCGAATATTTAACGAAAGATTATCAAAAAGCATGATAATCTTCAACCTCTAATATAAATTAATATGGGTTAAGAACCCAAGTAATTCTTATCAATAAAACAGTTGGTATTAAACAATCCTCATGAATTTACTGATAGGATTACTCTTGGAAGGAGTTAAAGATGAACAACAATTTAACAAGTGTCAGATTATTTAGCTCATTCTACGTTTCTTTTGAGCAAGTAATAGAAACTTTGATCATAACCGTTCTGCTTAACTGAACACCATAACGATTACGAATTATGGATTCAAGTTAGTTATAAACTATACAATTTAATCGATTAAAAGGTCTCTTAATAAATTGATTCATGCTATTATTCACACGAAGAACCAAGAAACGCAAATACTCGAATAAGAAAATAATTAGATTAAGAATTAGAGTCTCACAACTTTGTTAACCAATTTGAATTCCCTAAATCGACAAGATATCTTAGTCGGCCATAGAAATTCGACAAAGCTTCTTCTCCAAAAGAGTTCTTCACAAAAATATTCAGTTACACTTGGATTTTATTTTTCTTTTTTGTTTTATTTATTCCTTCATTCTCTTCCTACTAAGGCAGCTGTCCCTTAGCCGAACTTCCTCCACTAGGCCGCCTTTTGTACTGTTGTCCCAAATTGATCTCAATTGGTTATCGTAACTGTAAGCACCTCATTTTTGCCATCCCCAGCCAAACAGAACTTTATTGGTGTATAGGCATAATGGGGAGGCGAGTGAAACTCTCTCAAACCAATAGTCGATCAATTCCTTGAAAAAAAAGGAAAGAGGGGAAAGAAAAACGTGGAAGAGATTTGGTGAAACCAAAAGATTTTTGGAAAGAAAGAGGGAGAGAGAAAAAACGGAAGAAAGGAAGGGGTTTTGAGATAATCCAAAAGATAGAGAAAAGGAAAGAAAGAAAACGGAAAGAGAAGGGGATTTAGGTTTTAGAAATCCAAAAGATCTTGAGAAGAAAAAAAGGAAAGAGAGGGATAAAGAAAAAAAAAAGAAAAAGGGGAAAAATCTAAAGAGGAAAGAGGGAGGAAAAAGGAAAGAAAGAAAAGGAAAAAAAAAAAATATTTTTAGAAAAAAAGTCTTCAGGGCAGAGAGAGAGGGAAACGTGGGTGAGAGAGAGAAAGGTGAGGAGAGAGGAAAATGGAGAGAGGAAGAAAGAAAGAGAGAGAAAGAGAAGAAAGAAAAGAAGAAGAGAGAGAAGAGAAGAGAGAAGAAGGAAGAGAGGAAAAGAAAGATCACATTCAAAGGGGATTGATACAACCCCAATCACCCTTCATCAACGGTTGATTTGAGCCCAAGGTTAGTACTCTAAACAAATTTGAGGTCGTTATAATGCCCGAATCCGATTTTGCTTGAAAATCTAATTTTCTGAATCTCGTGCTCTTTATTTGGTGGGCTATGATAAAGCACCCCCCGCCACCCTTTTTCTCAAATGTAATCAACCCCCCACCGGAAAGTCTCAACAAAGACCTTATGCCATAATCATGCCCCCCCCCCTACTGTCATGATGTGCTGATTTGCATGATTGAAAAGAGTCATTTTCACAAAGAAAATATATTGTTTTTACTTTTTTTCTTCATGAAATTTTAGATCAGAAAGTCATCTACATAGACATATGTCTGTATAATTTTCATTAAGAATAGGATTTTATTTGGAATTTATGGTGCAGAAAATCGACTTTTGATATCTTCCTTGAGACAAAATGTTGGCCTCTGAGTCTCTTCCAGGGATATATTTTAAAATTTTTTGTCATGTGCCCATTTTGGTCCAGCCCGACAAAGCTGTCATCTTGCATGCGTGTTCCATCATGTTTTGATTGATTCTCTATCTTTGGTTGTTTCTCACATCCATATTTATCTTTTTTTTTTTTTTTTTTTTTTTTTTTTTTTTTTTTTTTTAAAAAAAAAAAAAAAAAAAAAAAAAAAAAAAAAAAAAAAAAAAAAAAAAAAAAAAAAAAAAAAAAAAAAAAAAAAAAAAAAAAAAAAAAAAAAAAAAAAAAAAATAAAAATAAAATTTTAAAATTTAAAATCAATAAATTAAAAATAAAAATAAAATATTAAAAAAAAAAAAAATTTAAAAATAAAAATTATAAATTAAAATTAAAATAAATAAAATTTTTTTAATATTTTGAAAACCTCAATGAAAGAAAATAACAATTAGGGTGAAATAGAAAAATAATTAGGGTAGAAAACCCTAAAATGGAAAAAAAAAATTAGGTAGAAAACAATGGAAAGAAATACAATAGAAAAAAAAAAAAAAAAATAATAAAATTAAAAAAAAAAAAAAAAAAAAATAAAAATATAAATATTTTTTTTTTTTTTTTTTTATATATTTTTCCTTTTTTTAAATTTTTTAACCATCCTCCTATCTTAATTCTTGGTGTTACTGGGCATATTCGGAAGCTCTTGGGAGGGCTAATATCTTAATGTTTTTTTTTTTTTTTTTTTTTTTTTTTTTTTTTTTTTTTTTTTTTTTTTTTTTTTTTTTTTTTTTTTTTTTTTTTTTTTTTTTTTTTTTTTTTTTTTTTTTTTTTTTTTTTTTTTTTTTTTTTTTTTTTTTTTTTTTTTGGTCAATTCAAGGTTTGGATGCTAAGCGGTGATTTCAAATCTGATTTTGGTGGGCCCTACAACAAGGTCATGAAAATACCTTCGAAATGATACCAGAATCACTCAATTCCGATATCAAACGAATAAGACAGAATCACTCAATTCCGATATCAAACGAATAAGATGTTGCGATTTTAGTCGGATTGAAATTGGCTTATTAAATCTAAGGGCTTTCCTGTAAATTATCATAAATTAAGGATTTATTGAGCAAATTATCGTGATTTAAATCGATCGGACTTCATTCGACCATATCTTGATCATCCGACATCCAAATCCGACGATTCAAGCGCCACTGTGCTCCATCGCCTGTCCTCTTCGAAATGGACGTAAAGAATTTTGGACAGAAGCCGTCAGCGGGTCCCATGCAAAGTTGTCAGTAAGATTATCGTCAAAACTCCAATTCTTCATATCTTGATCATCCGAAGTCCGAATCAGGCGATTCAAGTGCCAGTGTGCTCCATTGCCTGTCCTCTTCAAAATGGACGTAAAAAATTTTGGGCAGAAGCCGCCAGTGGGTCCCATGCAAAATTGTCAGTAGGATTATCGTCAAAGTTTCAATTCTTCATATTTTGGTCATCTGACGTCCGAATCAGGTGATTCAGACACCAGTGAGCTCCTTTGTCCGTACTCTTCAAAGTGGACATGGAAAAATCTGAGACAGAGGCCGTTGAAACTTTTCATGCGGAATTGCAAGCTGAGAGGATCCATAATAGAGAGAGAAATCAATCCAGTCCATACTTACTCAGCCCAACCCAGCTCAAGCCCGATTTAGTCCAACCCCGTCAGACTTAACCAGTCTAGCCTGACTCAACCCAGACCGGCCCAGATCAAGTCGGGTCAACCCATGTGTATGCACTTTATGTATTTGTTATATATATTTTATATATATATATATATATATATATATATATATATATATATATATATATATATATATATATATCTATATATATATATACTATATATATTTATATATTATATAATATATGTTTTATATATGTTATATTATATTATATATATATATATATATATATATATATATATATATATATATATATATATATATATATATATATATATATATATATAAAGAGAGGGAGTGGGAATCCAATAAGGCAAGAGAGAGAGAGAGAGAGAGAATGGGAAGAGAGAAGAAGAATCCTATTCTCTTCCACTTCTTGAACCTCCATGCCCCTAAATCTCTCCACCTCTTGAGCCATAAAACCTTCCACATCTTGAGTCATAAACCCATCACCTCATCTTCTTGAGCCCTCCACTTCTTGAACCTCCATGCCCTTAAATCCCTCCACCTCTTTAGCCATAAAACCTTCCACATCTCGAGTCATAAATCCATCACCTCATCTTCTTGAGCCCTCCACTTCTTGAACCTCCATGCCCCTATTCTCTTCCACTTCTTGAACCTCCTTTTTGAGCCCCACCATGACACCATCTTCTTGAGCCCTTACTCCCTTCCACATCTTGAGTCATAAATCCATCACCTCATCTTCTTGAGCCCTCCACTTTAGCCATTCTCCAAAACCTATAACTAGTCCCTTAGCTACCCTAAACCACCTCCTTCTTGAGCCCTTACTTCCCTCCACTTCTTGAACCTCCATGCCCCTAAATCCCTCCACCTCTTGAGCCATAAATCCCTCCATCTCTTGACCCATAAATCCATCACCTCACTTCCTTGAGCCACTCACTCCCTCCCTTCCACATCTTGAGTCATAAACCCATCACCTCATTTCCTTGAGCCCAACTCCATCACACATCATCTTCTTGAGCCATGCTCATGCAACCAAGGGCCATCTATAAAAGGAGCACCCATCTAACCACTTGAAAAAAAAAAGGGGGAGGGAGAAAGGCTAGAAAAAAAAGGAGGATAGAAGTGAGTTAGAGAAAAAAGAAAGAGATAGAGAAGAGATATTGGGATCAAGGGGAGAGATTGAGGAAAAGAGAAAAAAAGGAAAGGAGGAAATGAGGAAAGAAGAAGGAAAGCATACCGCACGTGCCATAAACCGTCTCCAACCATCATCAAAGGTTCCACCCCATTGTTGGGGACAAGGTTGGTATCTCAAATTTTATTTTGATAGCTTTCATGAAGCTCAAATAATCAAAAATTGTCTAAATATGCCTATTTCGATAATCCTGATCTTCAAATGCTATATGGCATATGTGTCAATACCATGATGATGTGATTTAATATTGGCCATCAATCTTGGATAAGTTAAATCTAGCCCATTGATTATAAATTTTGATGTGATAAAATATGGGTCATTGGATGTTAATTTGGATTGTTGGATCGACATCATGAGTGATTTAAATGATTTAAAGCATTAGATTATCATTTCAAATGATTTTAACCGTTAGATCTTCACCGTGAGTGATTTTGAATGATTTCAACCGTTGGATCTTTATTGTGAGTGATATTGAATTTATTTCAATGTTGGATCTTCATTGTGAGATTATGATCTTAAATGATTTCAATTGTTGTATCTTCATTGTGAGTAATTTTGATGTGATGAAATATGGGTCATTGGATGCTGACTTGGACCTTTAGATCTTCACTGTGAGCGATTTAAATGATCTAAACCATTAGATTATCATTTCAATTGATTTCAACCGTTATATCTTTACTGTGAGTGATTTTGAATGATTTCAACCGTTGGATATTTATTGTGAGTGATTTTGAATTATTTCAACTTTGGATCCTCATTGTGGGTGTTCTTAAAGGAATATGAATGGTTGGATTATGATCTTGAATGATTTAAACCGTTGGATTTTCATTGTGAGTGATATTGAGGGATTTGAACCATTGGATCTTGATAATGAATGTTTTTTATGAACCTGAACGGTTGGATTATCATGATGTGTGATCTGAACCGCTAGATTATCTTTTGTGAGATCTAAGCCATAGATCATAGCTATTTTGATGAGATATGAGTCATTAATCATGATTATAACTTGATGTGAGATCTGAGCCGTTGATCTTGGTTGTTTTGATGAAATCTAAGTGTTGATCATGATCATCATTTTTTGGAGAGATATAATCGTTAGATTGAGGATCTGATATTGTCTAAGTTGTTATATTCATGCATCTATCATGTTCATTTGATTACACTGTCATAGTGTGCACTACCATGCTTAGGATGCTTACACTGCTAACTTTGTGCGTACTACCATGTTTGATCTGTTGCTGTATGCTATGCTTGAATGATGTTTATGTCGGCAATAACTTACTTTTCGGTACACCATAGTCGAATTGGCGTGCATGTACACTGATATAAGACATTCCTATGTGTGGGGACGTGCATGTAGGCACCCACATTCATGGGAAGAGTAATAATGGAAAAATGATAAAAGTCTTAATCAAGGATCATGAAGCCAAGCCCAACAACACAATTCCAAAATCAGGGTTGTAAGTTACAAGGGTAATTTAGGACAACCCCTACCCCTCAGTTCATTTCCCCTAGGATGCAGAATCTAGATAGGTGTAATATGAATCCAACCTTGATCATCTAGGATCATCATTCGGTCCGACTGGACCACCCATATTTCGATCCAAGTGGGTCACCCAAAATCCATCTCTTTCAAACTACGTGGATCCTGATTCTCATGTCAATACCTTGAGATACGTAGGTAGTTTGGGAAAGAGACCCAAATACGGACCCATACTCCAATCTTGTAAAATCATTCCATATCCTGGTCTCCCTGCTTGGCGAGACTCTATTCTTGTGCTTGTGAGTACGCATCTCTTTGCTTGGCGAGGTTCTACTTACGTGTACGTGTCCCCTTGCTTGGCGGGACTACCTCTTTGCTTGGCGAGGTTTATCTATTCCAAAGTTGTGCTTGTGAGTACGAATCTCTTTGCTTGGTGAGGTTCTGCTTATGGGTACACATTCTTAGCTCCTTCAGGTTATCCATATTTATCATCATCTACACATCTATCCAAAATTCATCTTTCAAACTACGCGGATCTTGATTCTCAGGTCAATACCCTGAGATACGTAGGTAGTTTGGGAAAGAGACCTAAATACGGACCCATACTCCAATCTTGTAAAATTATTCCATATCCTAGTCTCCTTGCTTGGCGAGACTCTATTCCTATGCTTGTGAGTACACATCTCTTTGCTTAGCGAGGTTCTACTTATGAGTACGCGTTCCCTTGCTTGGCGGGACTACCTCTTTGCTTTGCGAGGTTCATCTGTTCCAAAGTCGTGCTTGCGATCACACACCTCCTTGCCTTGCGAGGCTCTATCTTGAAGTCGTACTTGCGAGTACGCACCTTAGTCTTGCGAGACTATCTTACACTCTACTCCCTGAGAGCCGCACCCTACTCCCTGAGAGCCACACTCTACTCCCTGAGAGCCACACCCTACTCCTTGAGAGACACACTCTACTCCCTGAGAGCCACACTCTACTCCCTGAGAGCCACACTCTACTCCTTGAGAGACATACCCTAGCCCCTGAGGTTACATAATCCACCAAAAAATGAACTACGTTATACCTGATTTCCAGGACCTCTGGGATATGTAGGCAACTTGATGGATCCTCCAAGTATGGTACCCCATCTTAGTATCCTTAGGTCCCCCACATCCATATCCATTTCCAAACCCATCTTCACTTCAATCCATATTTAGGCTATCTCTAGATTCAATCTCCATCATCATCAAGCATAAACTTCAACTTGAATAAATTGAATCGAAGAAAGCTTAATCATAATCCATATCCATAAACTTTAATCACTTTCCGTTTCGAACTACATTTTTTGACTTGATTTATAGGATTGGAATACGTAGGCAATTTGAGACGTTTTGGACATCTCAGATTCAATCCATCACCGAACCATTTTTGTTTCGGTTCATTGTACATTATTTTGTTTGTTTTTCTTACCTTGAGAACATGTTTGGCTGAATTTAGGCTAGAAGAACTTAGTAACTTGGCATAGGATCCCCCATGAGCCTTAGTCATCATCCATTGACCATGAACAATCAGAACCATAGAGTCTAAGGAAAGTAGAATCATATAGGAGGTTGATTTTCGGATCGGGCAGCTTTGGGTGCCTAACACCTTCCCAAACTGTACCTTGAACGCTTACCCGTTATCTGATAGACCAAAGCCAATATGTTGGGTCATGAGTCAATATAAGTCTTATCTCCGGATGAGGCTACATTTTAGATCCTAGACCTTAATCTAGGTGACGACTCCAAATCATTTATTGTCCATTCAACGTGGATGGACATTTATCCTCATAGTGACATGAACTTTACTCCTCTTGGGTGCCAATGTTCTCTATAATAGAATTCGAAACAAATAAAAACCATAAGACATGAAACTTGCTAAATAGAGTGGATATAGGGAGGATAAATGTAAAATTATGAATCTATCATCCACATATAAGGTCTAGGCCAGAGGTTGCAGAGTTTTCAATTTTTCCTTCTTCTGTTTGAAGTCATCTTTTGCTAGGCTCGCACCTATATCAGTGAAATCTAGCAATAAACTACAATCAACTCACATCTATATCGCATCTATATATGGCCAAAAATAGCAATAACCATGGACCCAGGGTTTTTAGATGGCCTATGGATTGAGATGAAATCTAAGGTACTATTGAACAGATTCAGTTTATTCAAGATCAAGTCACTGCAATCGGTAACTACAATGAAGAACATTGATCTAAAAGTACCATGAGTAGGGTTACAACTACAATGAAGAGAAACTGAGGATGAGAGAGAGATAATCAAACCTTAGATTGTAGGGCTTTTTCTCGCATTCGATGTCTCTATCAAAGAACATTTGGCTTGTGCATCCATTAAGTTGCTGGAAGATGCATCATGATTGGTCGAAGAAGAGGGAGAATTGAGAAGGAAGAAGATGCGTAGAAGGAAGAAGAGGGAGAATTGACAAGGAAGAAAATGCGTAGAACAACAAAAATTTGGAGTTGTCAATTTTGCACATGAGGATACTTCTCCACTTATCAACTTGTGTAATTTTTTTTTAACGTTGAGTGTTGGATGCTTGGATGTCCACTTGACATCTATCCAACGGATGTTATACTCTATGTAGCGTTTTGAAATACTTGAGCTCCTTCCATGGGAGGAAGTAGCTAAATCGGATGCCAATAGTTTATCTTTCCCAATCTGCAGATTTTTCTCTACCGCCGTCGGATATGGGTTAGTATAATTGGCAGGCATCAGACGACCCCGACGCGCTTGGTTGGAGAGTAACTCTCCTTGTCTGCATACGTGGAGACCATCCGGAGTCTTAACTTTTATAGGACCCTACATTGCAAGACGTAGGAACTAGGGTTTTGGGACTGGAAAAGAACCCTGATTGCGTTACGTAGGGTCACCGGAGAGAACGCTCATTCTTCCGGGCATTCTGCCCCCTTCTCCAATAATATGGCTTGTCCATGAACCTTCCCGCATGAATCGAGTGTTTCTTTCTGCTGTCTGAATTTCCATGTACCCAAATTGGATAATTTTCTTCTCATTAATGTTGTCCGGGACGGTATTTGCGCCATTTTTTCGCTCGTCTGGTATGGGACGAAGGCAAGCACGCCTCGTCCTCGTTCTCTGGCTATTTTTGATGTTGTGCCCAGAGGCGATGATCTCAGGGACTCACAGTGTAAATAATTCCGTGTTGGGAGGGATGTTTTGGACAAGTACAAAAGAGGAAACCAGTACGAAGAAATCGGATTTGGAAGAATCGGTGGTGGGAAACGATAACAACAACAATGGCGAGATCGAATTCAACGGCGGTTTTTCTTCTCTCGACGGCATGTTGCAGTGGGCCATAGGTATGTCTATCCTCTCCGATTCCTTCGTCGTATCATAGCGTTTTCTCCGTTTCCTTCTTTAAAGGCTCGGTTTCGTTCACTCTATACGTAAGATGGGCGGGAGTTAAAAGACAAAAGGAAATAAACCGGTAAAATATTTAATCATGCGGCATTCAGATGGTTCATTAATAGCAGCAAAGGCGTTTCATTTTCCTCACTCGGCATTGATGGTGGAAGCAGAAGAAACAATTGGAGTACCAGCAAAAGGGATAGAAAATGTAACGCCCCAGCTCCAGGCCGGTTACGGCACACAGCTAAGTTACCAGATCCAAGAAGCTCAAAGAGAAACCAATATATAAAGCATAAATTGAACAGAATAGCTGAAGCCTGAATTAACATAGATTAACACAAAAGGGGCTGCATTCATTTCTCTTTCCGGTGGCTCTTAAACATGATATATAAAAACTTTACTCAAACACCTACTAGTTATATAATTCTTGTCGTTTATATACACACAAAAGTCAAGAACAAGGAGAAATGGTACAAAATTGAGTCCAATAGGCTCATACACTTCTTCTCTCCGGGTCAGCTGAATTTTGAAAAACCTTAGTGCTCTCCACTTGCCTCTGAAATTCATCATTTAAATGATAGAGTGAGCTTATGCTCAACGAGGATAGATTATTTACTTACAACAAAAATCACACAAACAGACATAACACTCTAACTCAGATATCATCACCCACATCATTGAAAAACCTAAAACATACTTGGAAATTACAAAGTACTCATGATATGAATGCAACACTCTCAGTTAGAACATTTCAAATATTCCTAGGCAAGCTAGTTAGGTGTTTGCTGCATTGCGCTTAATATTTGGAATCGTTAAAGCAATAGTCGATGTTCCTGACATCTCGCCATGGTAGTCGTATTTACAATTGGCGTCCCAGACGTCTCGTCCCAAATTTGATGAGTTCCCATAACTCTTAGTCTTCTAATGGGCTGGTGACATCCCTGATGTCTCGGACTATGCAATAAACAATGAAGTCCCAGTCTTCTGGGTGTAACGCATCTCTACTCATTATCTTACCTCTAAAGACAGGGGGCAACAACCACGAGTTTTAAAATTCATTATTTAATTTAATTATCATTCTTGGCTTCCTACACATTTCTTTCATTCTCCAGTCTTGTGCCAGAGGTCTTCCTTAATGCATAAGTTGAGTTCACTTTTCTCATCACATGTAACATTTATTTCACTTAATCGTTAATAAATTTCTTTTCATTTATTTTCATTTTAAAGTTCTATGCAGGATCATGAGGCTTGATTCTTCACAACCTTAGAATATACAGTGGAACGTGTAGAAATTCTCTCCCGCCGACCTGCGGCCTACCAAGGGTGGGATTTCAGCCAACCCACCTCCTCATGTATTGGTAGGCGGGCTGACTGATACCCAGCCCTTGGATCAGCCGCAGGAGCCTCCTGCTGCGGGAGAAGATTTTTATCCATAATGGAACACATATTCATAACCACCTACTTTAGAAACATTATAAAACATTACAGCATTAGACAACCAGTATTTCAGATCTTTCATGTGATACAAATTTCATTATTTTCAATATCGAGATTTGCACAATTCATATTGAATCTTATACCTCAGCATTTTCAAACATAAGAAAATATCAGACTAAATTAATTATCATAAAAAACACACAAAATGGAGTGTAAAAAAATAATTTTCCTCACCTAGTATTGCTGACTTTAAGTCTTACACTTGGACAGCAAGCTAGGTTAACTTTTCTTTAGTCTTTAGCTTTACAAAACAAAAGATATATACTTACACCATTTCATTCCTAGCTTAAAACTAACAAGTTTATAATGAAAACATACTTACAGCTATATTTTCCATCATTTCTAAAGTCTGAAATGATTAGGAATAAAAATTCCCTAAAAACCTTATTTTAAAATAAATAAATAAATATTCAGCTGAGCTGGCTGAGGACTCCTTTAGGTCTAGGTCTGACCTAATTTCCTGCTGGACCTGATTTCTGGTCTTCACTGGTCATAAGACCAGTCAACTCTAATTCCCTTTTCATTTTGGAATTTTACACTGCATAGACATCCATTAAGTTCATTGATTTTAGTCTATGCTGTTCTAAACAACCTTAATTAGGAATTTACGTTGCTTAGTTATATATATAGGAAACCCTGACCCTAAAATTTCAGGGTTTCCTAATAATTATCCTTCAATTTATTCCCATGACACTATGCTGCATTATACAACAGCTATTAGACACATAAAATCACTTAACTTTTCAGAAATTAGGGTTAGGGTTTACGATGGAAGCCTTTATTGGCTTTCCCCTTTAAGAATTACATTTAAAACCATGAAGAAAAGGAAGGAGACTTGCCTTTTGAAGACTGGTTTCAAACCAGTTTCTGATTTAGGGTTTCCCTTTCCCTTTCCTTCTAACTGCCCTCCGTAGTTTCAGGTTTTAACACTATTTATATATATTAAAAAAAATAGAGGGGTTTAAGTATAACCAGTACATAATTAACAAGGGATACCATCAAAGTTCATTTATTTAACCTGAAATCTAGAATTAGAAAGATTTAAGCAAGGATAAATTAGTTTTCTACTTAAAATTAAGTATAACTAATTAATTAATAAATTAATTAACTATATATATATATATATATATATATATATATTCAAATTTATCCTTGCTTAATATATAATTATAGCTAATTAATTAGTTACACTTAATTTTAATTAGAAAAACTAATTTATCCTTGCTTAAATCTTTCTAATTCTAGATTTCAGGTTAAATAAATGAACTTTGATGGTATCTCTTGTTAATTATGTACTGGCTATACTTAAACCCCTTTGTTTTTTTTTTTTAATTTTACAACTAAGCCTTTTAGTGCCAAAATTTATTTATGTTTGTCCCCAAAATCTAAATGCCCTTATTGCGTCCTCTTTCCTTCCATCTTTTTCGATTATATCCAAACCCAAGACTACAAAGTTTTACGTTAGAACTTACTCCTCATCCAAATGACCATCTAACCTTGTGGGTCCACCTATTAACATAATCTTACCGTACAACCATACATTATACATTATATACTTACACACTTCATAAGAAAAATTCAAATTAAATTCCAACATTATTAAATTTATACTATAATATATTATAAATTCATAATCTCTCACCTCAAGTTGGGGTTAAAATTACCAACATACCCCTGAGTTTAAAAATTCAACAAAAATGTCTAAATAGGAAAGGAAAACATCGGAAAATTAATACCACAATAATTGGGATATTATACCAGCTGGTTGACATGTTGATACCTCATTGATTCATCCGTGATACAGGAGTATGTAGTTCCCTAATGCCCAATCTGCTTATGAGATTTCCAAGTAAATTCCTCTACATAAAAAAACTGGGTGGAAAACCTCTGATGGATTGTAGTATATCAGTCTTAGGAGGGAGTATGTGCACTGTGAGAATAAAAAAGCAGATTTTGAAGCTTCCAACACTAGGGTATTTTAGCAATTTGAGAGTTAGGTATTTAGGTAATTTTGTGGTCATTAGTGTTTATTTGGTAAGGAAAATAAATTTTGTGGTCAATCCGTGTCTGGGATTGAAAGTCCTTATGTAACTTGTGGAGGTCTTAATCTGAGTTTTAGTTGAAAGAATTACTTGATCGCGATGATGAATCAATGAACGTGTAACCTTAAACAAGAGATTCAACAAGAAACTCGTACATGGAGTCATGGATCCATATCATTTGATAAAGACAATCCCTGACTCCCCGTGGTGCTTTGTTGGATCTTGTCTGTTATCTTCTCAAAAACCGGTTAGGGTTAGCAACTAATGGGCATTGCTACCAACTTATATTGTGAGCACAGAGCACCCCCTAGGAGATAAGGATAAGTACAAGCAACTGATCTCTATCCCATAATAAGGCATAGCTGCTAATAGGTCCACACTTTAGAGCGGGTTAACTGAAGCCCATTACCGGTTAGGGAGATCACTGCTCTTATTGGGTTTCATCCAACCAAACTCATTAATCAACATCCTTCCACTAGTCCATACCCATACAATGACTGGATGCTAAGCCTACACATGATGAAAACATTACTTTATCCCACTTGAATAGCATGAAGTCATTGCTCAAACTGAGGACTAGAAACTGAGCTCATATTAGAAGTGTTGAAAGTGGCTCGCCCTAAACAATACACTTGGTCCAAGCAAGAATACAAACACCCAATTGTAACGGTCGTCACATCTTAGGTCGACATGAGACCCTACATGGCTACATGTCAAAGTGCCTGCACTCTTACCCATCCCACATGCTACACTGGTATAAAGCTGTGGTTTGAAAATGCATGCAACAGTGGTCAAACGTGCTAAATCCAAATTGATTCTGACTTCCAACTAAAATCAACAATTATTCCTAACACTAGGAGCTTACTAGCACATCCCACATGGTCGTAAATCACTTAGGATTATAAAAAAATGACTTCTTTATTAAAAATCTCACCATAGTTACTTCATTTACTGAAACCCACTAGGATTGGATCCATATGTCCCCAAAATTCACTAGCCCAAGTCCTCAGCTCGGAGATTCTACTAACGTCCAAAAGCGTTTATCGCCTAAACAACCTCTGGCACATGAGGGAGATAATGTTGGCTTGCTATGTATTGCCTATACTGTCATTCAAGGCAAATAACAAGTGTATGCGCCAATAATATGATCATAAATAACAACAATGTGAAGAGCCACAAACAAAACAATATAGAATTTAACGACAACAATCGCTGTATATATTAGTAAAACTCCTAGTAACAAAATACAAGGGTTTTAACTAGTCCATACAAGTAACATGCTCCCGAAACTTACTTGGAGCCAAACTAAAAGAAAGCGACAATTGTTTCGAAATATGAACATTCTCCCATTGATCTTGAGATATAGATTGATTGCCAACATTCTCTTTGAAACCAAGAGAAGTAAAGACCTCATCGAACTTCAAATACCAGTTGTATCCAATCGGTCGACTGCCCTTCTGCAACTCAACCAAATCCCTAACTTCATTTTTTTTTTATGGAGCTTAACTCATCGCGCATAGCTCCCATCCACTGAGAAGAGTAAGAAATTACAATTGCCTGCTCAGCGTTGAATAATTTAAAGGTTTCCATGGATTCTCATTATATATATATATATATATATATATATATATATATATATATATATATATATATATATATATATATATATATATATATATATATA
Source organism: Protea cynaroides (assembly GCA_028583415.1). Lineage (NCBI taxonomy): Eukaryota > Viridiplantae > Streptophyta > Magnoliopsida > Proteales > Proteaceae > Protea > Protea cynaroides. Next base: position 402,480 of record CM053273.1, on the reverse strand, counting down.
TATATATATATATAAACCATTAAACTTTGTCATTTTGAATTGATATTTTGTTTATAGCTCTAGTGAGTTTGCCCTTTAGCACAATCAACAAATGTTTCAAAATCCAAGTAATCAACCTCTCCATCTTTTTTTAGAAAAATGTCCTAAACATATATGCCATAACATCAAAGAACTCTCATCTAATCTCAATAATTGAGAAGGTAAAAACAGTGTATGAATCAAGTTTATAAAGACCATTAAATGATGTAGCTAAACAAAACATGCAAGATCCATAATAACAAAGCATTTGTCTATTAACAATATTAGGAAAAACATAACCCAAACTAACAGGTTTCGAAACTGAAAAGTTTTCGTTTTAGTGATAGCACACAAACTACATTGTCCAAATCCAAAGTCAAACTAGAAGACAAATTTAAACTAACTATTCCTATCAAATCTACTTTTATTCTCTCGCAATATGCAATGTAAATGTGCAGTTTCTCGTCACTTGGCCTCTTCTTGTTACTTAGGTCCATTCTTCTCCATCATGTTCTTAAAGCTGTAGCGGTCAACTTTCTTATGGCTTCTTGTTACAATAGTTGCACTTACCCTTGGAAGCCTTGAAATCATCACTCTTCCATTTGAAGCTCTCATGCCTAGGCTAGTAGGTTTAGAAAAATAACTAGGCTTTCTGAACTTTTTAAAATTACATAGACCATTTGCTTTCTTGTCCATCTTTGGGGGTACCCTTATCAGTATAAAAGGTGACTTTCTGAACTGTGTTCCCTTTTTTCTTCGTTGCTTTTTTCTCTTGCACAAGGATAGAGGTCATCTGCTATACAAATCTGAGATTGCTTGGGGGTGTTTGCTTATTTATGAATAATATCTTAATTAAATGAAATAAAGATTATAAAAAGAAATATTTACTTAATGATATTAGCAAGGATCAAGGTGCCGGTTTCGAGGCCTATTCCGGTCAGGCTCGAAACTGGCACAACTAGTCGAAACCACTGAAACCAGGCCAAAACCTGGTATTTTCTCCCAGCTTTATTGATTCCATGGTTTCGAGGCTTAAATATGTTTTTTTTAGTCTGATTTTTTTTATGTACCCTATTTAAACCTTCTTACACCTATTTCTAATGTTAGTTTGCAAAACAGACATAGAAAATAGCTACATGTGGTGTGGACCAATGTTTGATAGTGTACGCTGAAATAATACACAAATGTTACAATGTACTAAGTTACTAATTACTAAGCCACTAATTAATAGCATTCATTAAAAATTAATACATTGATGATTGAACTTAGAAATTAGAAATCTCACCAATTAGTTTCATGTTGAACTTCGTGGTACATTTAAACCACGTGCAACATACCACTGATGGTGGCGATAACGCTCCTCAGATTGTAGCACGTATGTATCTTAGGACATGTTATCATTCCAATTATTCTGATAGCCTCCAACAGCCCACTAGTAGATAGAGTCATCAACATAATATAAGTACCCTTGTTGAGGGTAAGGGTGATCGAGTGTGTGTGAAGCAGGATTAGGCATGAACGTCGGAGGAAGAACATATTGAAAGATGGAGTCGACGAATGATGATCCAACAGTGCCATTGCGAACACCTGAGGCTGAGTCATCTTTAAACTGACTGCTAGGGTAGGAACTAGAATAACCTCCAAACCCACCACCTCCAACCCCACCAGCCGTAGTAGTAGACCATCCAAATCCACCATGTATCGTCGAACCAATACTACTGCCACTCTCTTCAGGAATTGCTGGGCTCAAGGTTCGTGTGATCATGAATTCTGGTGCACGTCAATGCCCAGTATTTCCAGTCTGAGAACTCTCCCGTCAATGCATCCCCTCTATGCTGCCAGACATGGTTGATATATCCATGGGATCTGTCTCATCCATCTCCTCTTGTGGCATGAACCACTGGCGTGATCCTAAGTGTACCCTCTACTACTACTACTAGGTTGGGCTCCGTGGTCAGTATCCTGTGTAGTATGATCATACTGAGTCTCCCCTGTAAATCTCAAGGGAGGCGGCAATGGCTGGTCATACTGATCGGGCTCATCGCGTAAGGTAGCATATCTGTCATCACCACCACCATCATCATCATTACCCCCAGTACCACTAGGTCCACTAGTACTGGTACCTCCCTGGGTGGCAGAAGGTGACTGTGTATCTCCAGAAGAAACCGGCCAATCACTCTCAGTTTCATCACTATCATTAGTCTGAAATGGGCGTCTTGCCTGTGCGTGAACTCTACCCTCAGTAGCCATAAACTCGTTCACATCAGCCTCCAAGACTCCAACAACAATACGACTTGGTCGATCACCAGCCTCATCTAATTGAGGCTCACCACGATCTGTAACCCACTCGTTTAAAGGATCAACTTTTTTCTCCTTCAAACTCAAAGATCTCACTCAGCTCAATGGGGGTTTTAGCATCTTTGTCCTTGCTTAACCGTATGTGCTCCTCTTTCAGTCTCAAATTATAGTGCACATACACCAAGTCCTCAAGCCTTTTTGCACCCAACCGGTTTCGTCGTTTAGTATGTATAAGCGAGAATGTGCTCCAGTTTCGTTCTCATCCAGTGGTGGAGCATGTTTGTGATAGCACATTCACTGCTATTGCACGAAGGTTGGGTGATTCCAACCCGTATAGGACCCACCATTCAACTGCAAAATAGCATAGGAAACAAATATTAGATGATGAAAAAACCCAGAATGGCATCCATAAGGTAAGTATACGTACCACGGGGTGTTGATTGTCGACTAGATACAGCCGCTGCCCTACCAAAACTCCCTGGCATCTCTAAAGCTTTTGAGCTGAACCAATTTTGATGGGTAATAGTCTTAGTAAAAATACAATTCTTATAAATTATGTTGACAACAAAGTAACTAAAAGTCGTACTTCTTGGTTAACAATAGATTGTGCTCTTGCGTTTGGTTCAAGCTTGGCAACCACTTCTTGTACGACATCTATCAATTCTTGACGCATTCCCATGTTATCTTTGTATTGATACTTAGGATTCAGATTATATGTTAAAAATTGACAAATATTATAATTACGTCAATACAAGTTGATATAATTTTAATTAGTTGAGAAACTGAAGTACGTCAAGTAAATACTCACTAGCCTTGTGTAGTGGGTGCTTGAGCTGTCGCTCCCAACGATCTTTGATGATGGAAATATATTTTGAGTTCCTGCGTTTGGAAGCTTCCTCTACTTGCATCTTCATCATATCTATGACAGCCCACAAGTATGGTAAGGTGGCCTTCCTCTGTCCATCAACCATTCTCATCCCTTTCACAATGGGATCTAATATTGCCACAGCTTTCTTGACTTCATCCCAGAATTTATTGTTGGATATGGTTGCCTGTGCTGTTCTACCAGCTCGAGAACTAGACTGAGGCCACTCAAACCACTCCTCTGAAGCAAACATTAATCTCAAGCCAGACTTCTTCTTGTCAAAACTCTTGAGGGCAATGTAGTTTGTTGCAAAACGCGTTAACCTTGGCCTCATTAAGTCTCCTCCACACTTGGTTCTCATCATCTCTAAGGCATATCCATGGTTATAAACGAAAGTGGTTACTTGCATTGCATTTTCTACCGTCTCTTTCGCAATTTTTCTCTCCCCCATGTCCTTCAGCATCAAATCAATATAGTGGGCTGCACATGATATCCAAAAAAGCCGATATTTTTTATTATTCATTAACCTTTCCCTTGTTTTTTTTGAAGTTACTACCATTGTCAGTAACCACTTGTACCACATGATTTATCCCCACTTCTTTTACCACTTTCTTCAGGAGACCATAAATGTACTTAGAATCCTTGATATGCTTAGATGCATCAACATACTTCAGAAACGCTGTTCTATTATCACAATTCACCAAAAAGTTGATGAGGGATTTTCTGGTGGGTCCGGTCCACCCATCACACATCATAGTCACCCCATATCTTTCCCATTGTGTTTTCAAAGAATCCACATATTCTTTCATTTCTTTCTTATGTCTGGGTAGCTAGATGTTGTACAACTCCCAAGCTGTAGGCCCTTTAACTTCTAGACGTGCCCTACCTATCTCATCCAACATATTCTGATAGTGATGTCCTATGGTAGCATTTGCTACAATGCCATGGTACATCATCCACTTGGAGATTTTATCTCCCACTCTAGTCTTGATATCAGTCCAAAAATGGGGCAAATTTTTTTTTGTGACCTATCCTGTCTGACAAATAGATCAAGATCCGTCCTCAGGACCTCAAGATCTGGGTCACGAAGAGGTGGTGGTGCCTATGCAGTAGCTGTAGTCCTCACACTCTGAGTCCTCCTAAAGGGTATCTTAGGGGCACCCCTACTTCTCAGCCTTGGCCTCTTCCCCTCATCCTCTGTTGCTACCTCTCCAGATGATCTAGCTCCTCTAGTCCTCTCAAATTGTCTTTGTCGATCTATCTCTCTTTGCCTTATACTTGCTACCTTCGCTCTCTTCAGCTATCTCACCTCTGCCTCTGTCATTTCTTGGTCTACCTCTTCACTGTTAAGGCTAATGTTATCATCATTGACCCCTAGATTGCCCTCCAGACAAGCCTCTTCAAAGTCCTCTCTACCTGCCTTCTTCTTATTTCTTCTATCAATATCACTCTTCATTAAGTTTGCCATAGCTTTCTTTACTTCACTTGGTACGTTGGGGCAACCCATAACATCTTTGTTACTACTAGCAAGATGCCACTTCAATCTAATGGCACCACCTCTTTTTATCTGCTTGCCACAATAATCACATTGTGACTACTTATTAGTAGTCAGTGGTATCCCATGCTTCCATGCAATGTCACCACTTGGAGTTGGTGCATCAACCATTTCAAACACTGAAACTGTTGGAACAAAAAGACAACAATAGCTACAATTAAAACAAACTATATTTTCATTTCTAACAACACTTTATTACATAAATAATATCTTATAACTAAATAATACACCTTAAAGTAAAAAACAGCATAGGTTTATCATTTTAACATTGTTTTATTACATAAAACATCAACATATTATAATTTCTAATGCATTTATATTTTTTCCATAAGTAAAAAATATTTTATTAATTTTTCAGTAATTAAAATGCCTTTAAATCAACATAAATAATTAGTTAACATTACTTTTATAACATAAAACAGCAACCCATCATAAAACAGCAATACTTTTAACAATACTTTTATTTATCAAGATTTTCAAAGTGAAAAAAGAATTATTTTATCATTTATTTATATTTATTTTCAATTTAATTAATTATTTTATCAATATCTGAAAGTTAAACTAATTAAATAAAAACAGAAAAATAATTCTACTCCATACAAAATGTAAATCACCTTATTTTGTTTAACATATATTTAATTCAATGCCATACAACATGTGTAAGACATACTTTTTTCAAAAAATAGTTATAGGAAAATCATTTTTTTCAAAGAGAAAATCTAATAAATAAATTATTTGTCAAAAAAAAAAAAAAAATTCTTCCCTAGATTCATAGATCGGGTGATTATAACAAACATATAAAAAATTGGAAGCCATTCATGATGTTTGCATACCATTTCATTGAAAAATACACATAATGGAGAGAATGAGTTACCTTGAAGAGAGAGAAAGGAGTTGAGAGTTGATTCAACTTGAAGAACCTTGATAAATCTGGACAAGTGATGAGATCCCTTGAAGAAATGAAGTTTTAGGAAGAAAAGTGGAGAGAAATGAAGTTAGAGAGCAAAGGGAGAGAAAAAATAACAAAGCAGTTGAAACCTATTGGTTTCGAGTAGGTTTCGACACTTAAAAGAGGTTTAAGAAGTTTCGACCGAAACCTGGTCGAACCCAGTTGGGTTTGACCGAAACCATGTAATAACCTGTTTCGAGCCTAGGTTTCGTCTCGCCCTGGCTCGAAACCGAGATATCTCAGTCAAATCCTCAAACCATGGATATTAGGCATAAATAAGTATTGCTCATTTGCTCGTGTTCTGTTCTTTGTCTTGAACTACTCTGACTTCTAAGGTCAAAATTAAGTTTTGAGAGTCGAAATAGACCACTTTCGATCGAAACTGATGATTTATAAGGTGGCCCAAACCTGGTCAAGATAATAATATTTCAATTGAGTTGGGGGACTTTTCTGTATCAAATCTCTGGTCTTGTTTTGACCAAGGTCGAACCGAGTTATCACAGTCCAAATCAGTGGTTTCGACCGAGATTTAGAATATGCTATGACTGAGAGATGGCTCTTTATCTTTATTTATAGGGATTTACTCATAGCAAATAATTAAGTAACAAGACTGCCATGCACGTGGACAGCTGCACATGACATTAACGCTCTCCCTTAAGTTGGTGCAATTGTATCATACATGCCCAACTTACATACAAAATTGTATGAAACACCTTACTAGGTAACCCTTTTGTAAACACATTAACTAATTGATTGGCAGAATTTACAAACGGAATGTAGATTGATCCTTGCTTTAACGTCTTCTTGATGAAATGTATCATGTATGTCAATTTCGATGTGTTTAGTGCGATCATGCTGAACCGGGTTATCACAATATAGTCTCATAGGCTTATCAAATGGTACTTCAAGATCACAGAGAAGCCCCTTGAGCCACATGAGTTCACAAATACATTGGGCCATTCATGGTATTCAGCTTTGGTACTTGAATGGAGACACCACTGATTGCTTGTTGCTCCTCCACATAATGAGGTTACCCTTAAGAAAGGAACAATACTTAGAAAGTAAAGTGTTGATCACCAATAGAACTTGCCCAGTCAGCATCGGTAAAAGTTTCCATTTTAAATGACCATTGCTGGATAATAAGTTGCCTTTTCCAAGGGTGGACTTCAAGTATCGCAGGATACTGTAAACTGCCTCAAGATGTGAGGATTGTGAAGGAATTGGCTACCAATGCCCAGAACATATGCAATGTCTGGCCAAGTATGAGGTAACTATATGAACCGGCCGACCAGCCATTGATAATGCTCTTTATCCACTGAGTCAGCTCCCTCACTGCCTAGTTGATGATTGACCTCAATTGGAGAATCGATAGGCTTACACCCAAGCATACCAGCCTGACTGAAAAATTCTAAGACATATTTCCATTGAGAAACAAAGATACCATTATTGGAACGGCAGCTTCAATCCCCAAAAAATACCGGAGTAGTCCTAAATCTTTGGTTTCAAATTCCTCTGCCAATTGTGCTCTAAGTTTGGAGATTTCAGCATCATCATTATTTGTGATTGCTATATTGTCAACATACACAATGAGGTCAGTAATCAGGCACCCCACTGTTGGCAGAAAATAAAAAACACTTTAGGGTGTTGGGTTCTGATACCAAGTTGAGAAGAGAGGGTTGAAAGAATAGAATGGTTTGTATATGAATGACCGAGGCCTTTTTTTTTTAGGGATTACACATAACAAATAAGGGAAGTAATAAGGTTGTCCATGCACATGGACATTAACACCTTATGGTCCTTACATAACAACCTTTCGGATCTTCTAGTTGAAAAGAAAATTATTTGGCTACTATGATGCTCACTTCTGAAGGTGAGTAGTCTAGGCGACACCTTGACAACTATGAAAGGTGACTAAATGCTCATATTTCCCTTTTCAAAGTATATGTTTACAATGGATAAGTCATAAACCAGAACAAAATGTAAAATCGATGTCTTATCCTCATTCCTCACTCCAAAACCATATCCATCATGTACACCGATCTCTCCCTACATCTCCTTTCAGATCACCCACAATCTCTTCTCCAACATTAGCTTGATGGATATAATCCTGTCACCGAATATTTTAACATCCACTACATCATTCTTTAAATTTTTATCCACTACTATACCTATTCTGCTAATATTACTTTTATCCCTCGTATACCAAAGTTTAAAGTCATCAAACTCCTTAGTTTTCTTACCCTTACCATCAGTCTCTTGAACACAAGCTATATTAATCCTTCTTCTATTCATAACATCTATCTATTTTTGGCTCTTACCCGTTAAAGAGAAAATAGATCCTTGTTAGAGAATTATTAATGGTTGGCAAGTCAAAGTCTAAATGATAAAGCCCTTATCATGACAATGGGCAAAGTGAAATAAATGTCAAAGATGATCCATTTGGATTGTGGGTCAACTTTTAAATTTATGAGTTTGGAATGAAGTTAAGGTTTGAATTCTATGCGAAACCTCATACAGACAATGATGTCGGACTCATACAGTAAATTCCAATGTATGTTGTATAATACATAGGCATTCTGATGGATGTGCATAGAATATCAAGGTTCATACATTGACCTAAAATACATCCTTGGCAGTATTATATGAATGTTCCCTGAAGAGGGAATGTACCATCATTTTCTGCATGGAACTATTGTCTTTGTGATGCTTCTGTCTTTGCCTACTGTATGGGAGAAAGAATTGTTCAGAATATACTATCCTTGTCTCTTTGCTGGGGTTGTGCATGGAGTTTAGCAAGATTTTATTGATTAGGTCCATTTGTTGTGGAGAGAGTACTTGATCACATGGCCTGTTTCTGAAAGCTGTGACGAAGAAGAATTCAGAGTGGATGATGGACTTTGATAGGAACTGCTTTTATATTCTTTTTACATTTTTACACCTTTTTCCTTTTACTTTGTATATAATTCTTTTCATTTAATCCAATTTTTTTATTCATTTGAGACTGTAGGTGTATGATATCAACTGTATTTACTCATTGGAAGTCCCTTCTTTATGTTAATTCTGTCAACAGTGAAAAACCATGTCTATTTTGTGAATGAACTCAGGATATTCTGATCCTGCCAAATTGAAGGAAGCTGCACAAGAAGTTCAACGCCTATCTCCCGATGAGTTAAAGGAGCGTCAATTGGAAATAAAGGTTTTGATTGATTTTTTATCTTTTATAATTGTGAACATTACAGCTGAGGTACCTATTGTTTGATGAAACTAAGTTTGAGGTACTTTATCTTTGAAAAGCTAGATTTGAGGTTCCTTATTTTTTAAATTTCCAACTTTATCCATATCCTCTTCCCACAACCCCTCCTCCACTCCCTCTTTCTCCCCACGTCCCCCATTAGCCCCTCCCCATTCTCAACTCCACGTGAATGTTACAAAATAGAAGAGAGAGAGAGAGAGAGAGAGAGAGAGGAGTACTCAGAGCCTCTTGTGCAGCTATACTTGCTTATCAAATGCCATCTCTGTTCTTCATCTCTTTTTCTTACATCTTTGCTTCTCACATTTCTTTTCTGATGAACAAAATGGATCAAGCCAATTGAGTTACTCTGCTATGCATGTCCCTTCTTTTGAATACCCCATTTTGTTGTTTTAGTTATAACTTTAGTGAGTAATTAGAGATGGGTTTCGCGTTTTGTTGAATTAATTGCTCCAGGCCAGATGGACAGGAAGAAACTTTTCGGGGGTTTTGGAATTCCGCTTAATAAGGGAAGATCTCATCTCCAGCTTACTGCTACTAATGTAGCTACAGAAATCGGTCCTTCCGAGCATGTTCTATATTTTTATCTGGGTTTTACATTTTCGATACTTGTTTTCGTTTTCTTCTCTGGAATTTATACTCCAATGTACAATTGCTAATTAAATTACGAATTTAGTTTTTGTTAAGAGTTCTCAGGAATCATAATTCGTTTCCTTTCGTATTAGACAATTCTTTTTTATTTCTTCTCCTAATTTATCCGTGAACACCAATTGCTTAGAGGACATTGTCAACTCTGAAATTTAAAGAAACTGTTGGGAAAGAGGCATTGTTGGGTTTAAACAAAACACCGGGAACACCGGAGAGAAGGAAAGAAAAAAAATTGGGAAGCAGACTTTCGGAGATTGCCAGATTTAATTCCCTGGAAAACCGTTGCCAGATTCAAACAAACGTTGAAGATGGTCACAGATTAAGCAAAGCATGGAATGCTATGAGACTTCTCTTCTCACTTCTCCGTCGATGCTACTCCAGATTATGACAAATTCGAAGAAACCAATTCTTCTCTCTTGTCCGATCAACTCTTCCTTGCAGTGGCCTTAATTGTCACCTTCGATACTGTCCTTCTCTGTTTCTTTTCCAAGTAGTCATTACCAGGTTCTCAGGGAAGTCAGGAGGGGTTCAAATCATGCTTCAGTGGCTATGGATTTGATATTATCTCCTTCCTCACCCTGACTTCAAATCATCATTTCGATTTTCTTAGGGAAGTTCAGATAGGTTCAAATTACACTCCGGTGGCTATGAACTTCCGATCATTGATTATATTCTTAGAGCTAAGACGATAATTCCATCGATAGCTCAAACCTTATAGAATTGGTTGTGACCATCAGTTGCTTTCAGATTGTTAACTATAGGATTCCTAGAGATTCAGTCCTATCAGGGGAAGGGGGCTACGGGAATCACAGTGGAGGTATGGGAGAGAGGAAGCGGAAGGGGGTTTGATGGACTGCTAGAGGGACCATACAATAGAGAGGGAATGGGCAAAGTTGGAAATTTAAGAAATAAGGAACCTCAAATCTTCATTTTAAAAGATAAGGTACTTCAAATCTAGTTTTATCAAACAATGGGTACCTCAGCTGTAATTTACCCTTCATAATTTGAAGTTGATAAATTTTTGGAAAATGCTGTACACACTGGAATTGTGTAATGGAATTTTATACACTAGTGTGTTTCGATCATTGATAAAATGAGATTAATCTCCATCATCCATTGCCACTGCCTTTGTATCATGCCCAGTCAACCCTTTCAACATCTCTCTCTCTTTTCCCTTTCCTGCTTCTCTTTCAGCCGCTGCAACCCACATGGCCTTCCACCCACTGCATCTCTTTCTCTCTCTCTCTCTCTCTCTCTCTCTCTCTCTCTCTCTCTCTCTCTCTCCTCTCTTCTGCACCCATTCCTTCTGTCTCTGTGTGTGTGTGTGTGTGTGTGTGTGTGCGTGCGTGCGTGTGCATGCGTGCGTGTGCATGCGTGTGTGTGTGTGTGTGTGTGTGTCTCCCACGGCACCCCTCCCGCCACCGTCTTTTCCCCCATACTCCGGGGATTGAGCATCTGAGCCTTTTGTTTCATCATCAATATCGCTACATTAAGGATTGATGGCTGATTTTTTAGGGAGAACAAAGGCTTTTAACATGGTGCGGCAGGGCTGTTATTAGATTGCGGAAAAAGACGACATGGTTTGCTGGTAGGGTATGAAACGGGCTTAGGAATCAAGGATTATGGGTATGATCTGGCAGGAAGTAAGAACGAAATTATTAGATGAAGTCTCAGAATAAATAAATCTATAATAAGAGTGAAATTAGAGTCCCAACGGGAACACAACTAGGAATCGATGATAAATGGAAATCCAATCATGATGCATATCCACTTATTCAGGAACCCCCCCCACTTAGCGCTTGCGCGGCTGATCTAATCAGAGTCAAACTTTTTTTTGAAAAGAAAACCTTTACCTTATTAGCCGGAGTACAAGTGTTCCCTTGATACGAGTTCCAGTGATCAGAACCAATAACTTTTTGGTGACAAATGAAATCACAAGGTTCATCAATTGTTTTTCTTCAAATGTTTCAAACTGAAGAACTTATGCAGCACATTTTGGAGAAAAATTAACATAGTTATCATCTTATCGAGAAAAAGAAGAATAGAAGCGGTACTCACAATTGGTTGAGCAGATAGAAGCTTCAATGATATCAGAGAGGAGAAAAACAAGGAGAAAGGAAAAGAACAGCAATCTGGTCATTTCTGCAACCAGTCGTGAATGTTCTCTGTGTTTCTCAAAAGTTGGAAGAAGATTCACAGCAAATAGATCCGTGATAAGAGTGAAATTTAGAGTCACAGAATACAGAAAAGTAGCATAAAACATAGCATCTACAGGGCTTGATAAGGTTAGCAAAACAAGAGGTCTAGTGGAGACTTTAAATAGGAAAAAACCCTGAGGAGTTCCTCCCAGAATCTCCTGCAGTTGGTGTTCCCCCACAAACCTTCTATCTCTCACTCTTCTAGGTTTCGGTCCTCGAAGCAGTGGAACTCAACAATCGGTTCAACTTCTCATCTCTGACTTGTTGGAAGGAGCTGAAATCTCAACCCAAGATTCATTGAACAAATTAAGAGGTTCACCATCACTGCACCTCCCTAGCCACCTGGGATCTGAATCTCCCCCTGCGGGGGCGCTCTTTATGGAATTTGATTGAGATTCTGAGAGTGAAACTATTGCTTGATTGGATTTGGAGCCCAAGAGGTTAGTGATAACTTCCCAATTTCGTGGCTACAACCATCTCTTAATCCCTCTTTCTTACTTAGTGGCCCACTTGACTTTGAGAGGTAGAAAATTTGCTGGAGATTGCTGATAAAAGGGAGGCCCGGAGGGGATGGAGGAAGATTGAGTTGCTTGGCAACGGGAGGTGGGGACTGCGTCACATAGCAGGGGAAGAGGGGCTGCCAGTGGCGGGAGATGCAGAGAAGAGTGGGTGGGGCGGTGCAGTAGCAATGGAGAGAGACAGATGCAAAGGCGATGGAGAGAGACGGCTGAGTTGTTTACATACAATCGATGGTCAATAAATGCTAGCGCATGAGATTCCAATTTAGCCCGGCAGCCTATAGATCCATTGGCTTTAAGTTTGTTGTTTTTATAATTTGCAAGTTCTGAGTTTTGTTTTCAGATCATAAATTTATTATGAATTGCACACTATGGTTACTTGTTGAGTATATACATTGTTTGGGCCCTTACTTAAAAGCTCTAGCTTTTCGGATAAGCAATTTTGACATGGCATAGAGGAGGGGAGGTCGAGTGTTCGATCCCTGAGAAATGCAAAAAAAGGCTTGCATTTTCTCCTCTTGCTGTCACGTGCAAGGTCATTTGTGCAGGCTACATGTGTAGGGGAGTGTTGAATATATATATTTTCTGGGCCCTTATGGTTTATAAGTATCGATATGATACAGTTGATACATATCAATATCGCAAGGGGTTGATACGATACCCCTACGATACATCTCCCAATTTTTAAAATAGTGTGTGTATCGCTGCGTATCCACCCTATCTAACTGATACGGATACATATCGATATGCGGCTATATACTTGATACGGGTTGATATGGCTAGAATTAAATTTCGGATAAAAATAAACAAAAAATGTCTATCATATCAGACAGTATTGACCGATACAGGTTCGTACGGGCTTTAAAAGGATTGTCGTCTTCATTTCTTGCTGCTTTTTACAAACCAATGGAAAGAGTTTGTAAGATTGTTGGATTTTGACCATTATTTGTAAACCAATCACTCTCTAGACTTTAGGGCTTTGATTATGCATCAAAAAACGAATTAAAAGCAAGCATCTAACTGTTGTTTCAATTGAAGATTGATGTTTAATGAATCATTGAAGCAAAACATACAGGGAAAAAGTAAAAACTTTCAACTTTGACATGGTATTAGTAATTTAGTATGAATTTAAGAAACATTTTCCTTCTTCATGTTACTTATGATAGTGTCTTATACTTTAAAAATGTGCTTGTCATGTTCCCTAATCATTCCTGTATGTATCTTGCCTTGTATCAAAGTATCATATCCACAATATGATACGCTACGATACACGATACTATAATCATTGGGCCCCCTTACTTAAAAGTTCGAGCTTTTAGGATAAACAGTTTTAACATAATATATGCGGACCTCTCCTTGACAATTCTTTTAATATGCATCAGTACCCTGCCTTGTGATAAATGACATGGACTACCCTTGGAAAGCTAGATTTGTAACACACAGTTCTACTCTGTTAGGCAAGGGACGTTAGTTGCTGATGTGGAAAAGAATGAACTTTTCTAGAGACAAAAATACCCTTAAGTTTTTTTAAGTTACTTATTTACCCTTAGATGTGAACAACCAAATTGACAACCATCGTATTTTCTTCTCTTTCATATCTTCTTCTCATACCTTTGCAATTACTGTTCCAACTTCATCATGAGTCGAATCATGGACTTCACGGCGGCGGAGAATATCAATGTTGGTTGGGGGACTAGTTTGATGCTCCCTCTCTTTGGAACTTTTATTAATGCCTATTTTCTCGGTTGATACAGCAGATATGCAATTCCTTTAATTCGAACTTTCCTCATCCCCTCTCTACAGGCATAACTGAAGATGCTCCTAAAGAAGGGGCTTCAAGTAGAGAGAATGCAACAATGAATAGGCACTTGGCGGTCCAGCAAATCCTGCATATTATCAACATTGAGCTGCCAACTCTATATTGGTCATATTGATTGATCTTCCTCCAAGTAAGTAGACTACTTTGAAACATCACAATTGTCAGGACTCAAACCTGTATGAGGTATGAGTACAGTCCTCACGGGCACTGGTCTAACGACCGACTAAATAAAATTAAAACTTAAACTTTATTCCATAAAAATAATCTAGCTCAAACCAATTTAGCAGAACAAGACTTTTAATGCTACTGGTAGCAATCTAATGTGTATGAAATAAAAAAAATAAATGTCCTTGAACTTAAACTTCAAATTCCTATACAACCATTTTAGAAATTTAAAACTTGTAACTAGAATCTAATGGGTGAATCCACGTGTCCTCTATGCTCCTTCTTGTTCCCCTTCTGTCATGTCGTCATTTGTGATGTCATTGTAAGGGGGTGAACTCACCAACCCAATAAGACAGAATATCACAGGAATACAACAAAAGATGAACACCAAATCAATTCAAGTGATGAATGCAAGAAAACTCGATTTTCAATTTATTTTAACACACTCACACTTATTTTCTGTCATTTTAACACATTCATCTTCGTTTCCGTTTCTGGCCAATTGCCACGATTAACTAGTTGTCATTGTTCTAGTAGAGAGTTTACCACAGCCAAAACATGTTCTTGGTCATCTGTTCATGACCCCACTATCATTCATCCGTGGCGTAATGGATGGTGACGCAGATGGTAATTAATCTCCATCCTGTTGTCCTCATTTACTCTATTAGACACAATGTGTAACTAATTACCCCTTCTCTCCACATTGTCAACATTCTTCTTTATTATATGACAAACCATGGTTTAAAAGATGCAATTCTTACGAGTGAAACAATTGAAACCAAATGAAGCCAAATTTTCTCTCATCACATTCAAGTAAGCAATAAATCATATGAATAACAATTTACAAAAAGAAAACAATCATCCACATGTCAAATAATTAAGTAACACAAAGGCATAAGACAAATCGGAAAATTCGGTGTCACCCTAGTGGTGTACACCTGTAACATTCCACTTACCTCTTCCTCGCTCATAGATTGATTGATGCTTCAATACTAGGCAGTACCGACTCTTCATATGTTATCAAATACATAAAATTAATTACTAAATTAGTACGTTGATTGCCCTCTTAAAACTCACATCTTCTTATTTAGTTTTTAACCACCAAATCGGTTCTAAAGATCTGGACTGATATAATTTGATGAGATAAATCTGATTCTGATATAAACATGTATGCAAATATAATTCTGAGATAAACCTGATGTAAACCTGATACAAATCTGACCATAATATGACATGAAACTGGTATGGAATCTGACCTTAAAACAGACCAATGGGGTATTAAACAGATCTGAACTCTGGTATTAACTCTGATATAAAAATAAGATTTGATATGCATAACCTGGTATATGGGATTGCATAGTAAAATTTAACATAATTTGATATATAAGTATATAACACTGATATGCAAATCTGACCTATAAACTGACATAAGGGCTGGTATTACTCCAGTAATGGAACCCATATAAATCTGGTACTGTTCTATATATAACTGGTATATGAAATCTGAAACTGGTATTATAAGCTTTAAACTGATATTGAAATCTGATAGAAAAATATCGCAAAAATCTGACATCTATATATGAAATCTGGACTGCATATAAATTCTAATACTGATATACTGATATCCTGAACTGTGTATAAAATCTAATGCTGAACTGTATATTAAATCTGATACTAGACTGTATATAAAAATGAAACTAGATTGTGTACAAAATTTAATGTGAATATGCACTAATATAATCATAGCTGTCAAGGCGTTGCCTTGGCGCCGCCTAGGCCCCTAGGCGGCCTTATGACGCTTTGGAAATTTGGGCGTCTTGATCTCCTAGGTGGGCCGTGGGCGCCTTGGTCACTTAGGTGCCCTGTCAGGCCTCCAACGCTTTGGTTCGCCTTAGCCCCTTGATAACTATGGATATAATAATCTGAAGCATATACTGATATACTAACATGCATGAACACTAATGTGTAAATTTAATATATGGACTAATTCTAATATATGGGCTAATATGTAAAATCAGCTACTGATATAAATCTGAACCGGTACATATAATCTGAACTGAATATAAATTATACTAGTACCATAGTTGGCAAGGCGCCAAGGAGAACCAGAGCGTTGGAGGCCTGACGGGGCGCCTAGGCACCCAATTTTCCAAGGCCTCACAAGGCCGCATGGGCGCTGCACCTTGGTGTTACCTTGACAACTATGACTGGTACAGTATTGGTCATACGATCTGGTAGAAATCTGATATGGTGACTGACATAAAAATCTGATATAAATACTGACATATAAATCTGGGCTGATATAAATCGATACAGAAATCTTCTCATAAAACTGATCCAAGATTTGTTTTATAAATCTGACTGAAATCTGGAATTGAAACCTGCTCATGAAATCATAATGATACTGTATAAAGTTATGGACTGCTATATTCATCGGTACATATAATGCACTGATATAAAATCGGGATATAAAATTCATATGAAGAATCTAGACTGAATAATAAAATATGGGCTGCATACATGAACATTGGATTGATAATAACTGTATATAAAAATATGTATAGTACTTCTGTATATAAATTCATATAAATATACATATCCACTGCTGAGATAATTTAATATGAATAAGCAAGCCTACATACATACTGATATGGTGATCTCTCTTTCTCTCTCTCTCTCTCTCTCTCTCTCTCTATATATATATATATATATATATATATATATATAGGGCTGAGACTGGGCTGAAAATAAAAGTCTCGACTCTCAACTGTATGGCAGATTTGAAATTGAGGTATGTATATATATTTATGAAACAGAGGTATATGTGTACCAGTTATGAATTGGGACCAGTTCTGGAACTTTTAGGTTTAGTCAAAACTCGATATGAACATGTAGAATAAAATAGGGTAAGAACTTACTTGCTTTATAGTCAGCCTTCTTCTTCTTCTTCTTCTTCTTTTTCCTCCTTTCTTTCCTTTGGGCTTGATACATCATGTACTATGGATTTCCTAATTTTGAAATTCAAAATTCTAGGATTCACCTACCAATATAGTGGGCCCTAAAATTGTACTCGAAGTTAGGGTTAATTTAGCATATAAATAATAATAATAATACCCATCTTATCCACATGACTTTCCAAGCATCTAGTCGTTACCTAGACGTCTAAACGTCACCCAGTGACACCAATCGTCACTTCTCACCAAAATAATAATTGCTCAATTGAAGCATCTACTGTCACCTAGAATTCTGAACGTCACCGAGTGACACCAACTCGTCACCTCATACAAAAATAGATAATTGAACAAATAACTCATGATATCTGGGGTGTTACAACAATGTCTTCAAGTTCTCCTGGAGAACGATGGCAGAAATGACGGTAATGCCTATCTCCAATTTCGAGTGTTGTGTCTCAAAGGCAAATGGAGAATCTAAAAGGGACATGTGTTCAAGATTGGAAGTTCTCCTTGTGGTATTAGAACGCTCTGTGATTCATCATCTCCCCATCAACTCTCTCTCTTCCCGCTTCATGTCTCTTGGCTACAACACAATCAACAAGCGCATCCTGGGAGAGCACCAAACATTTGGAACAACAGTAATGGAAGTAGGGTTCACTACCGTTGTGAGCATCATCAAGCCCAGCGGGTTCTTCTTCCCGTGCTTGATTATTATTTTTTTGTTTTCGGAGTGATTAGTGTTTGGCAGATTGTTAATGGCAGAGCTTCGCTAAGATCTAGCCATTCAAGCCCAGTTTATGTTCATATTCCTCAACGATGATCTTAGCTTGGGAGTCGAAGCAAATGCTGCTATTGCCACAGTTATCGTTCAAGTCTGACAAGATCGTGCGAGAATCCATGGGCAAGGAAAAGGGAATTATAGGTGAAAACACCATCAGAGAGTTTGAGAAGACCAGACATTCACACCCACGAATACGCGGAGAAGAAAGAAGATAGAGAAACTAGGAGCGAGATCTGAGTTTTGGAGTTTGTTCGCTGTTTTGTACAGTTTTGGTTTTCATATGGATGTGTATAAGAGGTGATGTTTGCTTGGATGGCCCTGTACATGACGGCCCTCTAGGTCACCAAGAGTAGTGTGCGAGCCACAACAGTCCGTTTCGCAAAATGAAGAACTAGAGTTGCAGGTGGGGGCAATATTGAAGAGAACAGTGAGAATGAAATGGGGAAATGGGGAAATTGGTAAAGTTAATTATGGGGAAGGGTATTTTTGTAACACCGTTACTTTAAAGAAGTGGAGTGTAAGTCTAAAATGCACAGGGTAGTGTTGCGTAATAAACGAATTGTCAAGGGGAGGTCCGTGTAAATTACCCTATTTTATTGTTATAAATGTAGGC
This sequence comes from Protea cynaroides, assembly GCA_028583415.1. Lineage (NCBI taxonomy): Eukaryota > Viridiplantae > Streptophyta > Magnoliopsida > Proteales > Proteaceae > Protea > Protea cynaroides. Next base: position 383,849 of record CM053273.1, on the reverse strand, counting down.
TATGTAGCTTAATTTACATTTTACAATGATGGGGCTCTATATCGGAAAAGTTGAAGCCTGGGCAAGTTGCAAAATGTTTGCTTTTGCAGCTGTTGGCTTCATCCTGTCTTCTTGGTCATTCCAAACTTTAGCATGTACTTTTGTTGGTCCATGTTAAGACAGAAATGGATCTTCTTGTCACGTGTTACTGAAAGTTGAAACTTCTGGCATAAAACGTCTTCCTGTTTTGCTTTGTGGTTAAACAGGAACTGATGGAGAAAATGAAGATGCCATCCGATGCAGAATTGATGCAAATAGCAGTAGCAGACTTGAATAATTCCTTGCTTTCTTTGGAAGATCGCCAACATGCATTGCAGGAGCTTTTTATTCTTGTTGAGACAATAGACAATGCTAATGGTAAATACAGTTCTGTAAAATCTGTTATGTTATTTTTTTTTTTTGGTGAATAAATCTGTTATTGTTAATATGTTTTACTGATAGTATGACATGAAATTCCTTAGCAACACAAATATTTGTCGCTATACTACCCCCCCCCCCCCCCCAAAAAAAAAAAAAAAAAAAAGAAGTAATATTGCCAACTACTTGTAAGCATCAAACTCTCTTTTCTGGAGGTAAAGAAGGAAAGAAATTGGGTATCTTAACTGAAACTTATTGCAAGTAGGTAATGGATATTGTGATTCGTGAAGATGATTTAATGAAGGATGTCTCTAGAAAGATCTACTGTTATCAATAAATAAGCATTTAGCATTTTAGCCACATGGAATTCTAGGTGTCAGTCTGCATGGTTTAATGCTTTAATGCTAAGATGGGCCCATAGATTCATGGATTTGTAGTTGATCTACTAGCGAAAACTGATTTTAGGGTGAGTTATCAATAAATAAGCATTTAGCATTTTAGCCACATGGAATTCTAGGTGTCAGTCTGCATGGTTTAATGCTTTAATGCTAAGATGGGCCCATAGATTCATGGATTTGTAGTTGATCTACTAGCGAAAACTGATTTTAGGGTGGCTTCAAACCCTTGATGCATCTGGTTTCTCTGTGGTTCAAAAGACTAGGTTTTTATTAGGTTCAGAGAAGTTTGATAAGAGAGGGCGAGCCTGGTGTGACGGTAAGGTTGTCATATTGCAACATGGTGGTCACGGGTTCGAAACACAGAAGCAGTCACTCCTTATTGTGGGGTTAAGGTTGTGTACATTTTGCCGTCCCTAGACCCTACAGTAGCAGAAGCCTCGTGCACTGGGATGACCTTTTTAGAAGTCTGATAAAGCGGCATCATAGAATAATATGGAACACTGGCAGCTTAGTTGTACAAAATCTGTTCTCATAAATATTATGTGAATGGGTTTATCCATGTGGATCTGGAAGAGAGCCTAGAAGCAAAAGGATATTGTATTTGTATTAGCTCGTATTTGTATCAGCTCTGGTCAAGGATTGCTGGGTTTTGGCAGGGCCTTGTGAAAAGATTGAAAGCTGTTGAACCTGCATGGACTAATTGATGCAAAATATTTTTTCGTTGGTTATGTACTTTTGTGATTAAAGAATGATGTTTTCCTCAATATTCTTAGCTTAGTATTGAGTTTATGTTCCTAATAGGATACAAGCCATGCAAGTTGCAGTAAATCAGTGATTGAAGTTAAATGATGCGCTTACCTGTGAGTTCTCAATTGATGCATTCATGTACTCAATCCTCAGAGCTGCCTTACACTTGCCTTATTGATTGGGTATATTACTGTCAAAACTGAGTTTATGTTCCTAATAGGATACAAACCAAGCAGTAAATAAGTGGTTGAAGTTAAATGATGTGCTTACCTTTGAATTCTCTATTGATACATTCACATACTCTCCACTGCCTTACATTTGCCTTATTGTTTGAGTATATTACTGTTAAAAGTATTTAAAGGCTTCTCTCTCTCTCTTCCCTCCTCCTGATTGCTAGGACATGGGTTTTATTGAGGCAGTAGAAGTACAGGAGTACATGTGTAACACCCCCATTCTAGGTACAGGTCCATCGGCGTTACCCAATTGTTCCTCTAGGATCCATCTAAAACTTAGGCAGGTAGTCTCACATAAAATCCATAGCTTGCAAACATTAACAAAGAATCAGTGCAGTGGAAGTCTTGACAAAAACATAACCAGAACTGGTGGCTTCTTTAGTCTAGTACAAACCACATAAAGTATTAAGTCAAAAGGAATAAAATATACATAATCATTTCATGTTACAAGAAACATGACTCAAAATACATCAGTTTCTCAGATATATAAATAAAAAAAATCCAAATGATAATCTGGGTCCTTCCATGACCCTACTGTGCTCCCTCAGACATATACTCTTCCGGGCCCATTGGCTCAGTCGGTTCTGGATCTTCTGAAAGTATACACAAATAACTTGGGGGTGAGCTCAACAGCTCTCTGTAAGAAAATATAAAAAGCATACGCACTCACATAAACGACATATCAGTCAACCATTTCATAGTTGTCTATTTCATACATGGCAATTTCTAGCTATGAACATAATCATTTCTGCAGGTTAAACATTCATACAATTCAGTACATATGATTACAGAAAAAACATTTATATAACAACCCACATATACTCATATGTCATATATCTCATATATACAAGCATTCAAAACAGCAAACTTACATGGCACAAATTCATATCCCAAACATGTATAATATAATCCATTATGCAACACCAAAATAAATATTTAGATACTCACCTAATAGGGGTGGTTAAAATTACAAAAATGCCCTGAGTGATAAAACACCTTCTAATCACCTGATAAGAGGGGAAAAAAATCAGTCCAATACCTCGTCTGGTGAAGGGCATGGGCTTGTTAGTGCAACAAAATAGAAAATAAGAGAAGATGGAGAGAATCAATGTGTATTCCTCTCCTTTGAGCAGTCACCATTTATAGACAAAATAAATGGGGTAAAGTGATAGGTTTAGGACTCCACAAGATAAGGAGTCTTAGTTACAAAGTAAATTGGAGTTTCACATGAACATGACAAAGACTCTCATGACTAAAAGGATAAAGAAAAGCAGTCCTATTCTAATAAAGAAAAACAGTCATCTTCTAATTAAGTAGAAAGGAACCACAAGAGAGGGTGAAGTTCCAATAACATTAGGAGAGTAAAAGAGGATAAGAGATAAGAAACTAATTCTTTGCTACCACCTGTCCAATGAGTCAATATCTGCTATTATGATCAAGTCAAACCAGCAACCATTTATCTTCCGACGCATCTGGAGTGGGCACATATTCTTCTATTTCTGTCATTGGTTAACAGTTATAATACTGGTTTGCAGTTTTTGTTGCGTATGTCGTTAGTATTAGTTACCGCCTAGGGACTTGATTGTAATTTCCTGTTTTATTTTTTCTGTCTTTTATTTCTGTTTTGTTTTCTTATTATCCCCTTATTATATTAAGGGTAAGATTGTAATTTCTCTTTAATTATCTCATTATAAATAAGAGGTTGAGTGGAGAGATCATTAACTCTTCCATTCTTTTCTAAATCAACATGGTATCAGAGCTAACCTAACTCTAACCCTCTCCTCTCTTCTCTTCTTTTTTTTCCTCTTTCCCAAAAAATTCTGTTCAGCCCAAAAACCTACCACCAGCTTCTGTCCATCCCAAAAAAACCTGCCGCGAGATTTTTTCCATTACAAAAAAAACTGCCGCCATCCCTCCAAATCCCTGCAAATCCCTAGAAACCTATCGCCACCATCAAAGCTCCCTGGAAACCTATCGCCATTATCCCTATTCAGTCTTAACCATGCCTACAGCCCCAGCCGATATTTGCACCAGCCTATTCTATCACTGCCTCTCCACAAACCTCCTGGAAACCTATCGCCATTATCCCTAGTCAGTCTTAACCCTGCCTACAGCCCCAGCCAATATCTGCACCAGCCTATTTTATCACCGCCTTTCCAGAAACCTGCTCCGGGCAGTCTTTCATCCCTCCAAGGACAACCTAAAACTATCGTAATCCCTTCAATCCCTTCTTGCTGATCTAAACCTAAACCTCTCAATTTTTTGATCCTCTACTTTTTCTTATGACCTAAATATCTCCATAAAAATTTGTTTGCATCTGTTGCCGTGTATCCCCTTGTTGATGGAATATGTTTTGAAGAGATCACACAATTAGCCAATCTCGATTCTTCCTTGATAATATGAAGGTCAAAACTTGCCATAGATGTGCATCTCTTTCTTAGAAGATTGATACACGGCACTCCTGTTAAAGGTATTTTAAATTATTGAAGCTTTAAATGACTGACTCCTCTGAAGTGGTTTCCCCCAATATGGAGAATCTCAAACTAGAGTTCACATCTATTCCCCTTAACCCAATTAAGTTGGATGGGACAAATTATTTAATGTGGTCTAAGATGGCCCACATGGCAATATCTGCTAGAGGTCTTTTGGGTTATCTTAATGGTCAGAAGAAAGCACATGCTCTGACGGATAAATTATATGGCAAATGGGCATCTGAGAACTCTATTGTGATGGCCTATTTAATTGGTTCTATGTAAGGTGTCAAAAATGGGCCCGGCCCGGTAACATGGACCGAGCCTGCCCGATATAACCCGAACCCAGCCCAGACCGAACCTTAATGGACAGGTTTCGGTCTCGACTTGTAAAGCCCGTCACCATTTCAGCCCAGACCGAAACCAGACCGGACTGGTCCGTTAAGATGGCCGAACTAGCCCGAACCAATAATACCTAACCCGAACACCAGTAAGGTCCATCCGTGCCCAGTTTCTTAATTTTAATGGTTTTAAATTTTGATGGATTATATTACACTGTTATAGTTCACTTCTTGATCCGAAAGATTATATGAATCTATCGTTGGAAAGAGTATGTTAATTGTTACAATTTACTGAATTACATACATATAAAAGGAATGATGCTAATTTTATAGATAGAAATAATAAAATAGGCTATATATCTTACATATAAAATAGGCCCGATAAGCTTGATAAGCCCGGTCCGGACCGAACCAGTCAAAAATCACCTCAATAAGCCCAGTTCGATAACAAACCGACACCGGACTAGCCCGTTGGTTATTATGTCTAGTGCAGCCCAACCCAGCCCGAACTCTTAATAGACAAGTTTTGCGTTGGACTTCTAAAACCCGACACCGGTTCAGTCTGGACCGAAACCTGCCCGGATTGGCCCGTTGTCACCCTTAGTTCTATGGAACCCAAAATTGGTCGAGGGTATGTCCTGTTACTTGATGCTACAAAGATTTGGAAGGCTGCCAAGGAGATTTATTCCTAGGTTGGCAACTATTCTTTGATTTATGATCTTCATGTGAAGATTGGTGTTACCAAGCAACGGGACATTACTGTCTCTCAATATTACTCTGAACTTCGTAGCTTATGGCAAGAACTAGATTACTGTGATACCTTAACTGCTACATGTGCTACTGGTGCTGCTGCCATGAAGCTTGCTATGGATAAGTAACGGGTGTATAATTTTTTGGCTGGTCTTAATGTTGAGTTTGATTAGATTCGGGCTCAGACTCTCAGTAGAGAGCCACTTCTCTCTTTAGAATAGTCTTATGCATTAGTTCAATCAGAGAATATGCGTCGTACCTCTATGATGCCCCCACTTTCTGCAGAAAAGTCAGCTCTTCAGACCACTCAGCCAGATGCCCCTACAGTTATGAAACCAATCAGAGTGGCGCAATAAGAAGCAGAACGTCATGGCACATTCCGGTGCAGAAGCCGAATTTAGAGCAATGGCTCAAGGCATATGTGAACTTCTATGGTTGAAAGGTCTACTCAGTGACTTGAATGTAGATTGCTCTCAACCCATAATTCTCTATTGTGATTATAAAGTCACCATCAATATGGCCAACGATCCAGTTCAGCATGAGCGGACTAAGCATGTTGAAATAGATCGTCATTTTATCAAAGAGAAGCTAGAGAGTGGTCAGATTCAGATTCAGCATGTCAGATCAGAGGATCAGCTGGTCGATAGTCTCACAAAAGGCTTACCTGTCAAGCCATTTCACAAAATTTTGTGCAAGTTGGGAATGCATGATATCTATGCACCAACTTGAGGGGGAGTGTTGTCAGTATTAGTTACTGCCTAGGGACTTGATTGTAATTTCCTGTTTTATTTTTTTTCTATCTTTTATTTCTGTTTGTCTTCTTATTATCCCTTATTACATTAAGGGTAAGATTGTAATTTTTCTTTAATTATCTCATTATAAATAGGAGGTTGAGTGGAGAGATCATTAACTCTTCCATTATTTTCTAAATCAACAATAAGCAAGTACTGGGTTACATCCCATCCAGAAAAATCAAATAAAGAAATGTTTATGAATTTGGAGGATCTAAACATATCAGTGCTCTCATGTTCTTTCCCAACCCCCTCCCTCCCAAAAAAAGAAAAATAATAATAATAACAATAATAATAATATTCTGGTTCGTTCTTCCAAATTGAAGATAGCAATGGCTGTGCCCTATTCACTATTCCACTATTTTCGTGCACAGATTATATGACTTAGAAGAAAGGATTGATGGAAAGCTGAAGCTGAAACTTGAAGAAACATATTTTTGAGGCTTGTGCCTTGATTTCAGCAGCTTTTTTTCACCCTGGGGATCTTAGAGAGAGAGAGAGAGAGAGAGAGAGAGTAAATGTTGACTCCTTTTGATTTTACTAGTTACCTATCTCAAAGAGAGAGGACACAACTTGTGTTTTCTATTATGGAAGCAAATACTGCCTCCTTTGATTTTACTAGTGACCTATCTCAAAATATTGCCGAAGACACTAGTGAAATGTCCATCCTTTGTTAGTTATATTCTTTTCCACTCCCATAAAAGGGGGTGGGGGTGGGGATGATCATTCCTGTAATGCGTTTAATGTTTTTTAGATCTGAACAAAGTTGGGGGCCTGCCAGTGGTGATTCGAGAGCTTGATAACTCTAACGCAGAGATACGGAGCACTTCTGCATGGATTATTGGAAAAGCCAGTCAAAACAACCCAGTTGTCCAGAAGCAGGTCTTGGAATGATCTTCTTTTCTTCTTGTTGAGTTACTTGTTAACTACTCATTTGTTTTTCAAGATTTTCGGTTAAATTTTTTTTTTAAGTGGATGCCAGATTGTTATGTGAATGAGCAAACCAGCTCACATCTTACATTCTCAATTTGTTTATCTACTAGTCATTTTGCTTGTCCATTGAGTTTGGCAATGTCTGATCTTAAAATGCTAATGTATCTCAGATTATAGAGCTTGGTGCACTGAAGAAGCTAATGGTGATGGTAAAATCCAGATCTGCTGAAGAGGCAGCAAAAGCCTTATATGCTCTGTCAGCATTGATCAGGGGAAATTTAGATGGGCAAGAACTGTTTTATGCAGAAGGTGGAGAATTGATGCTACAGGTCAATTGGTAAAGAATTAGGAAAAGCACTTCAAAATATCTACTTGTGAGTCCAGCTGTTGACTGATGATTTTCTGATTTGTAGGACATAATGAGAAACTCCAGCATTGATATCAGGCTTTGTAGGAAATCTGTTTCTCTTTTAGCAGATTTGGTGGAATTTCAATTAGCAAATGCGAATAAGGAAGAGCTTCCTCTTTTCTCCAACCCTTTCTTCTTGAAAACTGTGGTTAATCTGATGGGCTCTACAGACCTGGATCTGCAGGAAAAGGTGTTTTCATTGGTAGTTTTTTTATTTAATATAGCTTACAACTTAGAGAATGGTGGCATATAAACAACGCAGTTGTTCACGTAGGTGCATGGTTTTGATTTTACAGCAGGGAGTTCTTTTAGTGGGAAAACAAAGATTTTGTTTGTGTGTGTGTTGGGGGGGAATTCCAGGGAAACTAACATGTCATTGGACTGTACACATACAAAACTCAAAACACGTGCATGCACGCAATCATGACTCATGATTTTAGGTTCTTTCCCATTAAGTTATCCTGCATTCTGATTTATATTTTTTACAGGCATTAATGGCAATTAAGTCTCTCCTACAGCTCAGGACAACTGAAGCTCTAGTTCTCAAGGACTTCTGTGGTCTGGATGGGGTGCTCGAGAGGATGCGAGAGCATTTTCAGCAATTAACATCAGAGGAATATCAGAAAGATTTTATGAGGGATCTGGAAAGCCTCCGTGGAGAAGTGAAGGCAATTTTCCATAGCAAACTAGAAAAAGGTACATTTAGAGGCTTACTTGGTTTTGATCTTTAATTTTGGGTCCTGCTGCTAGGTTCATGGACAACACGTTGGTCATTGAACTTGTGACAGGTAAAACATGTGCCAAAGGCCATGAAGACTAGCAGTTATCGATGGATGCATGTCCTATTGTACGTCAGTTACCAGCACTTTCTCTATCTGATGGGCTAGTGAACTTGATCTCCCTGTTAGACTTCTATCCTGTCAAGATGTTCGTCTGGAAGAAACAGCGGTATCATCATTCTGGAGTCTGGATTTGTCTTTCTACAGTAAACAGCTACAATTGGAAGTCTCTCAATTGTGTGTTCGTTTTTGTCTTTGGTGGATGCTTAAAACTTTAACAGGGTGAAGGCAGGCATCAAATTTCCTGATTAGACTGTCACTGCTGTTATGTCACTGTCTGGGTCTTTGATAGCATTGTCTACTTGGTACTGTTAGAGAGTAAACACTGTGCAATGCACGTATTAGAAGGGAAAAAAAGGGAAAAATTAAATGGGAGTGAAGTTACAAAATATGTTAGACTAAGAAAGTTAATGTCCCTAGAGAATTATACGCTATTTTATCTTTGAACTCTGTTACTCATTAAATCGATGTAATTCCTAACCTTTTAGATAGCAATTCACATGTATATCAGATTTAAAGTAATTCCCTGTTGAATATCTTCATTTAGGCTCTTTTTGCTTGCAAAGGAATGGAAGAGAATTTTCAAATAAAAAATTGTGACTTTTATAATCATTACCAACATGATTGTATGGGGTGATGGAGGGATTGTACCATTTGAGTCTTTTTTTTTTAATATTTTTTTATGCTTTTCTGGAGGTCTGGAGAAAGCTGCAATTAATAGGTCGATAAGCCTCCCTTCCTGGATGAAAGAACGGGAAATTCTTCTTCCTTTCTGCTTTAGAAGGATTTGGTGTTGCTCATATTTTACAATTTCTTACCATATTTATTCGAGGACTGTTTGGATGACACATTTATAAGTGCTTAGAGCATGATTTCTTTTAGTTATCTCTGGTCTTGTTCCCAAACGTTTTTATCTAAATGGTAAAATTCTTTGAAAATAATTTATAGTTATGCTAATAGGCATGTAAACGGAAATAATTATCGCCATTTAAATCAAATGTATCATAATGAGAAAGGCAACATATATATATATATATATATATATATATATATATATATATATATATATATATATATATATATATATATATATATATATATATATATATATATCTTTTTCACTCAAATGCCTAAGTCAGTACTAGAACAAGCAAATGGCATGTTGCATGTAGAGATACTGGATTTTGGTAGAGAGGCAAAGTGATTTTGTGAGACAGATGGATAGAGAACTTAGAGCGTAAAGAGTTGGATTGGTTACTTCCGTTTTGGTTAATAAGTATAGGGGTTGGAGTGGATTGAGAGCACACTCTCGATTTGGACTTCTCCGATATGTCGGGGCGTGCCTATTAAAGATGTTGAGTTCCCATTCTCTTGACAATTGGTGTGTTTGACAACAGGGGTGCTTCTGCACCTAACCCGCATAGGGCATGGGACAAGTGCGGCTATAAGGCTTTGTTATCCATTCGATTAGAATCATGCGCCGGATTATCCATCGTGGATCTTGAGATTTTGTCTCAGATGGGGACACTTCCTGGGGCATGGTCGCCTGCTAGTTGCAAAATAGCTAAGCTCGAAGATTGCCCTATGATCATGCGGATCTAGGGCCATCCCCGAGATTGAAGGGAGATGGCGAGCACCTCCCTACCCGATGAAGGGTGCCACACGTTCAACCCTTATGGATGAGGGTTCCGACCACGAGTCACCTCCTCAATGGGGGCGTGCATTTATCCTTATCAGATGCCCCTGGATGTTTCGGGTCTGCAAGGGCCAAGAGGTCTAAGATCCTTTGTCATGTACGCCCAGGCGCAAGTCTGTCAAGGGCCCGTCGTGGAAGAGGTCAGCCACTTGGTCTGAGCATGGGCTTGGGAATAATTAGGGCCAAATAGGCCAATCGGTTCATCAACCCTTCCGTGGTCTGATAAATTTCTACTGGTCCATCACAAAGATTTTTTCTGATCCCCTGATCCTAGTTTTTTTGGGATTCGGTTCAGGGACAGATCGTCACCCTTCAGTTAAAGGGCCATGCGGGGCTATCAGGAATTGCTACTTTTGAAGATGTGACATGGTACCTTATGGAGATTCCTTACGTGCTCCATCATTGCCGCCAGTCATAGAATCGAAGCGCTCTATCATCATTGCTCTGGATATAGTGCCGGAGTGCACCTCTCAAGTACCGCCACATGGCATCTGCTCCGAGGATTCAAATCGCTTTGGCATCATTATTCCACCCCCCCCCCCCATATTTAATACGAGGGAAGGGGGAATAGCTATAAATACCCCTACTTCTTTTCCTTTCTCGCTTCCCTTGCAAAACCTTTGTCAAAATTATGCCGAAATTTTTGGTCTTCATTCTCAAGCTCGTCCGATGAAGTCTCTTAGTAAGTTCTTCTCTTCTTGTCCTGCTTTCTTTCTCCTTTTACCATGGGTATGAAGATAATCATAGATAGGAGGACTCAGCCTTTGAGGAGACCCAAGACGACGGAATCTCCGGTGAGACCCCAAGAGGCTAAAGATCCTGAGGATGTCCCGGCATTAGCTAAGAGGAAGGCTAGGGTAGCCTCATCCTTGGGTGTGAGGGTAGATTATTCTAGGCCCCACTGGATCGGGTTATGTATTGAGAGTAGGATGAATGTGGCTAAGGTGGGGGCGATTAGAGAGAAATACCTTATTCCCCCGTCTGTACAACAAGACGTTCCAACCGATATTGAGCACACTTGTTACTCGTACGCTACCAGAATGGTGGTGTATGAGATGTTTCCCGCAGGTTTCAGGTTCCTGTGTCATTCCATCGCCATAGATATCCTGTGGCATTATCAGATTGCCCCTACCCAACTGACTCTTGACGGCTGGGCAAATATTACCGTTCATAGTGATCTTCATGAACCTCGGAGAAATTTTGATTGTGAACATGTTTCGGGATCTCTTCTCCTTGACTCCCATGAAATGATTGTCTCCTTTCACGAAGTTGCAGGAGAAGAACGGGACCTAATACTTCATGCGCTAGGCTTATACCCGTCCAACCATTTTGAGGAATGCTCCTTCTTTTGTCCACAATTGGAATGATAACTTTTTTTTTCATGTCGGTCCAAGAGGGGGCTAACCTTACTGGAAAGGGTCACCTTGCCCCTCGTCAATGAGTAGGGGGCTCCAGATACGACCCAAGTAAATCTCTGGCCCGAGCTGTTTAACCAGGAGGAGGCGATCCTTGATGATATGCTTGAGGCTAAGCCAGTATAGATATGGGAAACTGTGGGAGGATACTTTCCTTTATAAATATAGCCTCGGTGAGCTATATTTTGGTCGCTTTCAATCTTTTGCTTCTTTTATGCTTCATGCTGACGATTTCTGTGTTTACGTTACAGTGGAACAGATCTCTGACAAAACCTGGTTAAGGCTTCTTGGAGGGAGGCAACTCTCAACCTCCATGTATCGAGGGTCAAGGTCTTCTCAAAGTGTGTTGTCGAGGTTACTCTAGGCCCTACCACGGTGAAAGCATCTATTGTTGTCAAGGTTGGTCTGGGGCTTCTGGCCAAGGGTGCTCCTTGGGCACAGGGATTGTAAGACCCATGCCCAAATCCTGTTATGATACATTTATGTTGGGCATGAGTCAGGTCTTCCCACGTACGAGCGTATCATATCAATGTTAGCAAGGAATAGTATTAATCGAGAAACAACACCAAAGTTACTAAATTGAATCCCATTTTGGCAATAAAGCACACCAAAGAGTGTTAGGGAACATCTCGGACCCCGCTGATACGAACCCCAAAGGTTTGACGCACACGGAACTAGAACTGGCCGACCAGAATGAGGTCCGCCACTATGCAAAGGGCGTGCAATCGACTACCGACCTCATTGTCCAACCGCACCCCCTGTGCACTGTATTGGTTTGAGACCGACCTTGTGTGGGACCCACTGTTCGAAAATCTATTTCACCCTCCATGACCAACTATGTATGGACTCCAAACATGGTAAGTCGCCTTTGATTGAATCTAGAAATGGAAAAAGGAGGAGGAGAATCATCTCCTTTCCATTCTTGTTTCCCCATGCTTACCATTTTGGGAAGAAGAGAGATTTATTCTCTCTATTCTCTCAAATCTAACCAAAAGAAAGGAGATTGGGAGAGAAAGCTCTGACACACGACCGGAGAGGAGGAAGAAGAAAGGAGGAAGAAGAAAGAAGCAGAAGAGAAAGAAGAGAGAGAGATAGAGACAAACCGTTGGATTGGCACTCCCTTCGCTGAGGATTTGATAAAGGTTTAAAACCTTCTGTAAGTATCCCTTGAACTTAAAACTATAATTATTCAAGGGAAAAAAATAGAGTACAATGGGATCAGTTAAATAATGGCTAAAAAGGTAAAACATGAATCAAATGGATTATGTGGATTAAAGTAGGATCTATGATGGTTGTGGGTAAACCATGATCAGATGCGAGATCCTTCACCCTGGAAGAGCCACGAGCGTATGCACAATTGTTCACAAGTCTAAATGACCAATGGTAGTACACGTGGTCTAACTGGTGAATAGCATTGATTTTTGGGAAAGCCATAGAATGATATTCATAAGTTGACCCTTAGACTCAAATCATGAATCAATAATGGATCTGAATGCCTTGAGGTCAGATCTGAAGCTCTTGAAGCCAGATCTAATATCTCTGGTCAACAAGCCAGTGAAACGATATTCATAAGTTGATAGGAAAATCGATTCTAGAGCCCAAACTCAATATGAAGACTAAGAAAAATATGAGTCATGTCGGAAAGAATTCAAAGACCATAAGGCCACGTTTTGACGTGCGGTTTGTGATGTGCTGCACTGCCTGACTGAGAGTGATGTGCGGTCTCACACTTGCAGCACGCCATTCTGACACCAGACTTCGATCAAAGTTGGTTGGTGGTTCTCTTATAATTAATTAGAATTGTTGGACGCCTTAGAATCGTGATAATGACTTTTCCTAGATACAAAACCCTAGGTGCACCATAAGTACCTGAAATAAGAATTTTAGTTTATACCTAGATAAGTAAATCTCGAACTATCGTTACAAGTGAAGACCAGGAACCAATCCTACAAAGGTTAGGTAAGTATCTGGGAAGTTGATAGAGCCAAATGGTCGTGGTTTCGACGTGTGGTCGACTTAGTGCCACACACCCTATGGCCAGTGACCGTGCGGTCGACTACGTGCTGCATGTGGTACCGAGCTCTGTTAATGACCATTGTTAGTCAGTGACCCTATAAGAGTTACATGAGCATGCCTATATTTTTAAATGTCTAAAAATCAGATGCTCATAGTGTTATGTAAGAGGTTTCAACCTATTACACCATAATGCAACTTGCTGTTTAATATTTCGATTGTTAGTGTGAGGACAAATGTCCACCCACACTGATGGACGAAAAAATTTGGAGTTGCCTCTTAGAATAAGGTCTAGAACCTAAAAATGTAGTCTCATCATAAGACAAGACTTTTATTGACTCATTGACCCAATATATTGGCTTTGATCTATCAGAGAACGGATAAGCGTTTAAGGTACAATTTGGAAAGGTGTTAGGCACCCAAAGTTGCCCTATCCGAAAATCGACATTTTATGTGATTCTATTTTTCTTAGACTCTATAGTTCTGACCGTTCACAATCAATGGATGATGACTAGGGCTCATGGGGGATCCTATGCCAAGTTGCTAAGTTCTTTTAACTTAGGGTTTAGCCAAACATGTTTTGAAAATAAACAAAATAATATATAGTGCATCGAACCGAAGATGGTTCAGTGATGGATTGAATCTGAGACGTCCATCTCAAATTGCCTACATATTCCAATCATGAAAATCAAGTCCATAACATAGTTCGAATGGAATGTGATTAAGGTTTATGGACATGATTTATACTTAAGCTTCATTAGATTCAATTATTCAAGTTGAAGTTTATGCTTGATAAATGGCTGAGATTGAATCTAGATAACCTTTGTGGATTGAAGTGAATACGGATATAGATATAGATACGGATATGGATATGAATATGGAGGACCTAAGAAGATTAAGATGTGGTACCGTACTTGGAGAGTCATCTAAGTTGCCTACGTATTTCAGAGGTCTTGAAGATCTGGTACAACGTAGTTCGTTAAATTTCTTTTAAGGGTGGGGGAGTTGTAAGACCCGCACTCCATGGATCCGATCTAAACTTTGTTTCATGTCGTAACAGGTCTTCCAATCATCACCGGACCGAAAGGGACGAGCGGATGTCAACCAGGTATGAAATCGGACCAATCGAACCAATTCAAGTATGAAAAACTTCATACCGGTCAATGGTACCGATCTATGGTACCGGTCGATGGTCGACCGGTATAGCCTGCGCAGCTTGGATCCGAAAACGGATCTCTATGGGTCCCACTTTCTAAATTTTAAACCGAAGGACTTTTCTAATGTTAGGAGGCTTCCTAAACCTAACCCTAGCCTATATAAGGACCCTTAAACCTCCTATAACCTCTTCCATTGATCCTCACAAACCCTATAAAGGAGAAGGAGGCTCAAAAAGGAGAAGAAGCTAGGAAGGAGAGGGAAGAGCCGCCATTACCGTTCGACGAAGAACACATTACCGCAATTCAACGGTAAGTGCTTAAACCTTCCTCTACATTAAGTATTCTATGATGGTTAGTCATGATTGGATCAATACCATGCAAAACAGGTATTGATATAAACCCTCTTTTTGCCGACAAACCCTAATTAGTCGATAACCCTAGATTCAAGTTCTAAGTCGAAGATTATCGAGGCTAGGACTTGAATGGAGTTGGAAATAACTCTAACTCAGTGCTCAGACCTAGGATGTGTAGGAGAAAACCCTAGGATCAATAGAGGGTGACCGACGAAAGGCGAGAACCAAGTGTATGGTCTTCCGGAGACATACCGATCGCACTCTATGCGACCGGTACTGCGACTGGTACCTCCCATGGACTGGTCTGTGGGGACCGATCGACCATACCGGTCGTAGGTTTTCCCCACAGTGCTGCGACTGGTACCTGTGACCGGTCTGCTTTGTGAAGAGTGTTTTTGACCCAGTTGGTTTTCCGACCAACATAAACCTAAGGAAAAACTATTCTAATTAGACCTAACATTGTGTAGGACCCTGTGATAGCAAGTTTGGATACTGTGACGTGGAACAAACTATCAATCAAGCGTCAGGTAAGAGAATCAGACCAAAACCCTAATAATTTAATAACAATAAATCATTGTTAATAATTATGGTTCTGTGGATTGATGTTTGTGCATTCTCGTATGTCATCCTTTACTTTCAGTTATTATTATTGTTCATGCATACTTGCTATGATAGATTGTGACTGTTAGACATGTGATTGTATTCGTTGGTGTGTGGAATGGGAGGGACTGGAGGTCTGGGATCATTCCTCACACTAGCACCTTTCGTATCGTTATGTCTTAGCATGCTTGGTGCTGGTATGGTATCAGGGGAAGGAAGTGGCACTGTGGTCTCTGGCTTGGCCACTAGACTCTAGCTCTATCTCTATGCCGTAGGGAGCTGCGTTGGGACAGGGCCTACTGTGATGACATATATGATTAGTTTGTTGCGAGTCCAGTTTGTAAACCCTCACCAATAGGGGCTTACGTGTTGGTATGGGTAGAGTATCAGGGATGGTGTTGGCGGTGTTTGATCCGGACGCCTTAGCTTTATCTCTATTCCATGATAGGGTACATGTGGGACGACAGTGGTGTTTGATCCATTGGGCGGCTTCATACACTCGTGTATAGAGGTGCGGTGGCCGCCAATCCTTTCTATAGCACATTGCAAACTTAAACCAGACCATAATGTGAATGTTACTCATCCATATGTTTGTTGCATTGTCTGATTGTCTTACTGAGTTAAGTTGTGAGCTCACCATTGCGTACACACCATATTTTTAGATGTTGATGCAGGTTACACGGTGGAGGATTACATGAACGCTCCGGCGTATAGAGGTGTTGCTGCTTTGGATGTGCAAGCAGGAGAGGACGAGCAAGACGCTTCATGCGAGTGCCCTTTCTGCGTGTACCTTTAGGATTTGATTTAATTTATTTTTATTATTTTCAGTTGGAAATACAGTGATGTAAAGATATTTACTTAAGTTTTTAGGAATTTTAATAATTGAATATTTTATTTAAATTTATCAATAGGTTACTCAGTTCATTTTGTTTAAGACTTCCGCTGTGTTTTATTTTATTCTGATTATGGTTATGTGCAATGGTTTGTATGAGTGGACACAATCTTATTGAGATCCTGGTGTGAGCCGTTGATTCAGTGACGGTTCACTCACACTTCTGGTTCAGCCAGAATTGAGGTGTGACAACTTGGTATCAGAGCTCTTAGGCTCTGTCCAACTGACCATATTGCACTTAACTAAGTCGATGAACTGAGATAGGAATAATTTAAAAGTTTTAATAAAAACCCACCTTAAACACTTGTTTGATGCCTGAGACTAAATACAAAAGAGCATAATTGTCACACCCCAATTTCGCACATTTCAGAATGGTGTGATGAACCGCTAATAAACCAATGGTTCAACTAGGATCTCGAATAGGCTATCCCCGCGTTATCTGAACCCCCATACATCCATAATCATAATCAGAGTAAATACACAATAGCGGAAGTCTTATAATAAGATGAACTGAGAATCTATGTGATATTAAAATTTAAATAACAAATTATTCTGTTTCAACTGAGACATAAATATTTAAATACCAAATATATGTCTTAATAAATCCAAATAAAGAAACCTATAAAATATCTAATCAAATACACACGAGTTGCACTCGCAAGAGGAGTCGTGTGTATCTACTTCAGCTCCAGCTTCCATCGCTGCCACGTTCCCGTACGCAGAAGCATTCATATAATCTTCAACGGTAAAACTTGCATCATCAACTAAAAATATTCGACGTCGAGGGGTGAGCACACATCACGGCTCAGTGAGTAGCCAAAACAATGCAACAATACATATGCATGCAAATCCATTTATATCTTTGGTCCGGTTTAAAGTTTGCAGTATGCAATAGAAAGGTTTAGGTAGTCAAAGGTCGCGTTTATTGACCCCGCCTCTATACACAAGTGCGTGACGCCACCCGAAGATCACGTTTATCGTCGACTCACATCCACCCAACCATGAACATTATATAACAAAGGTTAACGTTTATTGCTATATAGTGCCATACCAACACGTAAGCCCCTATTGGCGAGGGCTGCAAACTAGGCTCGCAACTAACCAATCCTAATGCCAAAAGTGTATCCAAGGCCTCACCCCAGCATCCCTCAGAATGTCCATAGAGATAGAGCTAAGGACCCCCGATAGAGTCAGAGACTACAAGGACCGAGACCACCTCCCCTGATACTCTACGACATAATAGTTCTGTTAAAGTAATGGCGATACGACGATGTCAATGCATAAAACTTGAGTTAAAGATAGAGCTAAAGTGTTGAGACCCGCCAAAGGTTAACGTTTATTGACGTTCTCATCACACCTCCCCTGATACTCGCTCGCATTAAGTACATCAACCACACACATACAGCCACATGCCTATTCCTATCATCATCATCATCATCATGTTATAAGCAATAAAATAAATATGCATGAACAAGTAATAGAAATATTGGATGGCATACTGTATGCACATTATAAACATATTCGCATAGAATCAAGCATGGCATAGGACTCAAGAAAATAGAAAATAGTTTTGTTATTAACCAATTAGTTTGGATTTCTGGTTCCTCACCTTAGCTTGCTAATAGATACTTTTCCAAGCTTTAGAATCACCTTTACATTGTTATTATATTGCTAGAAGACCTAACAAAGTCGATAGAATTTAATTAGAATTAATTCCAGATTTAAAAACCATTCTGTTAACTGAGGGTCGGAGGTAGGGTCGGAGTCCTGATCGACCCTGGGTGCGACTCTCCCCAAATTCTGAACTTCCCGAACACTGAGGGTCGATGGTCAAGATCACCTAGGGTCGGATGGTCATCGACCCTCGGTGTGACCCTCTGTGCACTTTGGTCCAATTCCCTCTTTTTAATCCATTCTTCGTGTTTGGGGTCCTATGGTTTGCTTCTACATTCCATTCAACATTCATTCCATGGTCTAGAACCATGAATCAACCACCTAAATAACTTTCATGCATTCTCCTATGGTTTCCAAGAAAACCTAACCATAGATTAATGGTTTTGGTTTCTCCGAGATCACACTCTCACCAATAACTATCCTAAGGTCTGTAGAAACTCATGGAATTAATATCTATACCTGAGAAGATTACTCCTTCTCTACAACTTTTCTCCTTTTTGCTAAGTTTTCTTCCTTGCCTCTCTTCTTCCTCTTTTCCTTCTCTTCTCTTTCTCTCAATTCAATTAGGGTTGTGAAATGAGTGAAAGTGGCTTAAGGACGTCATTTAAATAGTGTAGGAATATCCTAAAATAAGTCCCTTTGAGATTAGGAAAGAATCCCATTCGAAAATTAGGAAATTTCCTAATTATATTTTCTTACGGCAACCGAGGGTCAATGATCCCATCGACCCTAGGGTTATAAGTTGTCCGACCCTCCCTTAGAAATTGAGGGTCTGACTTTCTGCCTTGGGAGGTCCGACCCTGCTTAGCTGGGTATGCGACCCTCCCTTCAAATTAAGTGTTTTTGGATCGATTTGATACCTGGGATCTCGATCTCCTTCACGCCCTTGGTCCATTTGACTCGATCATGATGGGTAAACCTGGTTCAAGGTGGTAAGACCGGGTTAGTATAATGTATTATACTAAAGGTGGAATTAGTCAATACACCTGCTCTATTGAGGAAACCATCGTGACAAGCAGAATGATCATAAATTACCATAACAAGTAAGAAGAAAATTGTTTAAACATAAAACATCCAATAAGTACGAGTTAATTGTGCCACAGGGTACAGTCCATAAGCCGGACAGTTATCCTATTATATAAAAAGCAAGCTATGAGGGAGAGAAAATAAAAGATCTGTCATAGGGATGGGGGCATAGGAGGAATAGGGTCAGTGATGTCATAGTCACGCTCATATGCAACCCTGAGCCAGTGTACATGCTCCTGCGTGACTCTGAGGCTGCGAGAGAGGCGCCCTAGGTCAAGGTTCATCTCGCGCTGGGCATCCCGAATCTCGATAAACATATCCATCACGGTATCGGGAGGAGGCTGGGATGGTCCTGTTGCAGGTATGGGCTACGATTCCCTTATCAGCCACCGACGTATGGGATAGCTGCATCATGGCAGAATGATCCGACAAGGGTTGAGGAATATTTTCTGAAGATGAAGCCTCTAACGTTTCAATAAAGGATCAAATCTATTGTGGTCATATAACTAGATAGGTTTATATAGGATGCAGTGCATTATTGATTTACTCTATGATTATAGAGAATGCACATACCTGATTCTAATTCTCATACCTTGACAGAATACCTTATTGATTCAACCTGTCAATAGGAGTTATAGATGTTATTTCCTTAGAATTAGTCCTGATTATACCAATCTTAAGCTACTCCCATGATCGACACCATGAATATAGATATGAACCGAATGAACATTTAAAGGTTTAATCATTCCGAATGTACCTCTTTTTGATTTTATACCTGATTTATTGATATACCAAAACCTCTCCAGATTTCCTCCTATAGTGCCTTGACCAATGACATTATATACTCGATGTAACCTATAACCATGAGGTTAAGAACTGTAAAACCTCTATTTTCATATATTTGGACCACCGTGCAACTTAACGACCTTTTGATGCCAGTTGGATTACCATAGATTTACTCCTGATCCTTTAAACCTAAGTTCACTAGATAAAACAAGTGTTTGTCATTATACTGAATTCAAAAGAAGGAAATAACTCACTGTTGGATAAGCAATATGATTCTTACATTTTTCGACATCCATTGATAAGATGTTTAGTTAATAAGGGAATTATTGGAAGAAAATGATTATCAGATTAGATTCTATAGCCAAGGAACTTCAGATGAAGTAATGGAGGATCTGTTTCAAGATTGTTGAATGAGTGCATGAGCAAAAAGTGAGAACTATTAAGAGTAGCTAGTAAAGAAATAGATAACACTCAAGTAGAGTTAAAGATGGCTATATCGGTATGAATTTTGACAAGACAGAGGATTTATAAAGGTAGATCTAAGAGTGGATACAAGGATGAAGTCAAATATTATGGCATTGATAGTATTCGGATTAGTACAAGTAATACTGAGTTATGCCCAATGTCGAGTGAGATGATTAAGTAAAGACCAAAAGAGTTTGACCGAATTAATAAGAATATAAGCATATACCCTCATGCTTATGGATAGACTTGGGATATGTAATGAATAAATAGTCAGAAGATGTTTTTCAAGATATACGAAAGAAAGATTAGGGTAGAACATCAGTGATAAAAGATATATAAGCTACTGAGTGCAATATGAGATTTTGACGATAGTCTTTGAAAAATCATAAGAGATGAAGGAACTAGACAAGCTCTTAAAACCATTATACCAGATTTCGCTAGTTCAAGCTCTTTTGGACTAGATGTTGTAGTGGGTAAGTGTTATGAACATTGTTTGAATCATATAGATGGATAGAATTTGGATGCAACCTAAATCGACTTAAGATGGCACACTTTGACGTCATCTTAGGAATAGACTGGTTGTCTCAACACTCTGCAAGTGATTATGTTCATAGAAGAGGTTATCATTTAAGAATAAAGATGACACATAAATTGGTTTTATTGGAAGCATATTGCTTAGGAAGCGAAAGCTCATCTTCTCTGCACAAAAGGCGAAGAGATGCTTTGAAAAGAAATGAGTTGGATATATGGCATATGTGGTAAATGTTACCAAAGAAACACCACAGATGGAAGATATTGATGTGATGCATAAATTCCCTGTTATATTTCCAAGATACTTACCCGGGTCGCTACTTGATCACGCAACCGAGTGCGTTATCGACTTATTGCCAGGGTCAGCGCTGGTGTCTAAGGCACCATACAGGATGGCCCCTACAGAATTAAAGGAGTTGAATACCTAGTTACAAGAACTACTAGATAAGGGTTTCATACGACCAGACATATCGCCATGGGGAGCACCTGTATTGTTCGTAAAGAAAAAGGGCGGTAGCGTATGACTATGTATCGACTACCGAGAGTTGAACAAGTTAACCATCAAGAACAAATATCCTTTGCCTAGGATCGATGATCTGTTCGATCAGTTGCAGGGTGCAAAGGTTTTCTCGAAAATTGATCTTAAATCAGGGTATCACCAATTGAAGATCAAGGTCGCAGATATTCCAAAGACTGCTTTCAGGACAAGGTATGGACATTATGAGTTCCTTGTAATGTCATTCGGGTTGACTAACACTCCAACGTCGTTCATGGAACTGATGAACCGAGTGTTTCATGAGATATTGGACACTTCGGTCATCGTATTCATTAATGACATATTGGTTTACTCACAAGACAGGGAGACTCATGCTACACATTTGAGAGCAAACCTACAACGGCTAAGAAGAGAGAAGCTTTACGCCAAGTTCAACAAGTGTGAATTTTGGCTGAAAGAAGTGGCCTTATTGGGTCACGTAGTACCTGCAGACGGTATCAAGGTAGATCCAAGCAAGATCGCAGCAATAGTAGGATGGGATGCACCGAAATCAATTGCGGAGATTCGTAGTTCCTTGGATTGGTTGGGTACTATAGAAGATTCCTTTACTTTCAGTTATTATTATTGTTCATGCATACTTGCTATGCTAGGTTGTGACTGTTAGGCATGTGATTATTTTCGTTGGTGGAATGGGAAGGACTAGTGTCACACCCCAATTCCACACATTTCAGAATGGTGTGATGAACCGCTAATAAATCAACGGTTCAACCAGGATCTCAAATAGGCTATCCCCGCGTTAACTGAACCCCCATACATCCATGTCATAATTAGAGTAAATACACAATAGCGGAAGTCTTATAATAAAATGAACTGAGAAACTAAGACGATATTAATAATTTAATAGCAAATTATTCTGTTTCCAACTAAGACATAAATATTTAAATACCAAATACATGTTTTAATAAATCCAAATAAAGAAACCTATAAAATGTCTAATCAAATACACTCGAGTTGCACTAGCAAGAAGAGTCGTGTGTATCCTCTTCAGCTCCAGCTTCCATGGCTGCCACATTCACGTACGCAGACGCATTCATATAGTCTTCAATGGTATAACCTGCATCATCAACTAAAAATATTCGAGGTCGAGGGGTGAGCACACATCACGGCTCAGTGAGTAGCCAAAACAATGCAACAATACATATGCATGCAAATCCATTTATATCTTTGGTCCGGTTTAAAGTTTGCAGTATGCAATAGAAAGGTTTAGGTAGTCAAAGGTCGCGTTTATTGACCCCGCCTCTATACACGAGTGTGTGACGTTACCCGAAGATCACGTTTATCGTCAACTCACATGCACCCAATCATGAACATTATATAACAAAGGTTACGTTTATTGTTATATAGTGCCATACCAACACGTAAGCCCCTGTTGGCGAGGGCTGCAAACTGGGCTCACAACTAACCAATCCTAATGCCAAAAGTGTATCCAAGGCCTTACCCCAACATCCCTCAGAATGTCCATAGAGATAGAGCTAAGGCCCCCCGATAGAGTCAGAGACTATAAGGACCGAGACCACCTCCCCTGATACCCTACGACATAATAGTTCTGCTAAAGTAATGGCGATACGACGATGTCAATGCACAAGACTTGAGTTAGAGATAGAGCTAAAGTGCTGAGACCCGCCAAAGGTTAACGTTTATTGACGTTCTCATCACACCTCCCCTGATACTCGCTCGCATCAAGTACATCAACCACACACATACAAATACATGCCTATTCCTATCATCATCGTCATCATCATGATATAAACAATAAAGTAAATATGCATGAACAAGTAATAGAAATAACGGATGGCATGCTGTATGCACATAACAAACATATTCGCATAGAATCAAGCATGGCATAGGACTCAAGAAATAGAAAACAGTTTATTATTAACCAATTTAGTTTGGAGTTATGGTTCCTCACCTTAGATTGCTATAAGATGCTTTTCCAAGCTTTAAAATAACATTTACAATGTTATTATATTGCTAGAAGACCTAACAAAGTCGATAGAATTTAATTAGAATTAATTCCAGATTTAAAAACCATTCTGTTAACTGAGGGTTGATGCTAGGGTCGATGCTAGGGGCGATGGGTCTATCGACCCTCCCCTCTTTCTGGACTTCCCGAATGCTGAGGGTCGATGGTCAGGAATACCTAGGGTCGGATGGCCTATCGACCCTGGGTGCGACCCTTGGTGTACTCTGGTCCAATTTCCACTTTTTAATCCATTCCTCGTGTTTGGGATCCTATGGCTTGCTCCTACATTCCATTCTACATTCATTCCATGGTCTGAAACCATGTATAACCCACCTAGATAGCTTTCATGCACTTTCCTATGGTTTTCCATGAAAACCTAACCATAGATTGATGGTTTGGGTTTCTCCGAGATCACACTCTCGACATTAACTAACCTAAGGTCTGTAGAAACTCATGAAACTAGTACCCATACCTGAGAAGAATAACCTTTCTCTGCAACTCTTCTCTTTTGGCTTAATTTCTCTTCCTTTCCTTTCTTCTTCCTCTTTCCTTCTCCTCTCTTTCTCTCAATTCGATTAGGGTTGTGAAAGGAGTGAAAGTGGCTTAGGGACGTCCTCTAAATAGAGTAGGAATATCTTAAAATAAGTCCCTTTGAGATTAGGAAAGAATCCCATTCGAAAATTTGAAAATTTCCAAATTTCTATTTTCTGCGGTAACCGAGGGTCGATGGGAGGGTCGATGATCCCGTCGACCCTAGGGGTATAAGTTGTCCGATCCTCCCTCCAAAACCGAGGGTCTGACTTTCTGTTTTGGGAGGTCCGACCCTGCTTAGCTGGGTATGCTACCCTTCCCCTATTTTAAGTGTTTTTGGGTCGATTTGATACCTGGGATCTCGATCTCCTTCACGCCCTTGGTCCATTTGACTCGACCATGATGGGTGAACCTGGTTCAAGGTGGTAAGACCGGGTTAGATTAACACGGGTCTTACAACTAGAGGTCTGGGATCATTCCTCACATTAGCACCCTTCGTATCATTCTGTCTTAGCATGCTTGGTGCGGGTATGGTATCATGGGGAGGAAGTGGCACTATGGTCTCCAGCCTGGCCACTATACTCTAGCTCTATCTCTATGTCGTAGGGAGTTGTGCTGGGACAGGGCCTACTGTGATGACATATAGGATTGGTTAGTTGCGAGCCCAGTTTGCAAGCCCTCGCTAGTAAGAGCTTACGTGTTGGTATGGGTAGAGTATCAGGGGAGGTATTGGCTGTGTTTGATCCAGACGCCTTAGCTCTATCTCTATTCCATGATAGGGTGCATGTAGGACGACAGTGGTGTTTGATCCATTGGGCGGCTTCACACACTCGTGTATAGAGGTGCGGTGGTCGTCAATCCTTTCTATAGCACATTGCAAACTTAAACCAGACCATAATGTGATTGTTACTCATGCGTATGTTTGTTGCATTGTCTGATTGTCTTACTGAGCTAAGTTTTGAGCTCACCCTTTTGTATACACCATATTTTTAGATGTTGATGTAGGTTATGTCACACCCCAATTCTGATCCAACCAGAACGGTGTGAGTGAACCATCATTTAACCAATGGTTCATACCAGGATCTCGAATAGGCCGTGTCCACCCATACAAACCAATTACACATAACCACAATCAGAATATAAATATACAGCGGAAGACTTTAAATAGAATGAACTGAGTATCTATTGATAATTTAAATAAATATCCCATTATTCAAAATCAAACACATAAAAATAATATCATTACATCCCTTTAATCCAATCAAAATAACTAAAATAAATAAATAAAACAAATCACAGGTACACGCAAAAAGGGCACTCGCATGAAGCGTCATGTTCGCCCTCTCCTGCCTGTACGTCCAACGCCGCAACACCACCATACGCCGGAGCGTTCACGTAGTCGTCCACAGTATAACCTGCATCCAGATCTAAAACAAGATGTGCACAAAGGGTGAGCTCACAACACAGCTCAGTAAGACAATCAGACAGTTTCACAAGATTATGCATGAGTAACAATCATTTTATGCTGTGGTCCGGTTTAAGTTTGCAATGTGCTATAGAAAGGTTTGGTGACCCCCGCACCTCTATACACGAGTGTGTGGCATCGCACAGTAATCACACTACCACCAACCCACATGCACCCATCATGGAATAGAGATAGAGCTAAGATATACCCGCACCTCCCCTGATACTCTACCCATACCAGTACCTAAGCCCCTCTGCGGGGCTCGCAAACCGGGCTCGCAACTAACCAATCCTATATGTCAACAATGTATGCTCTATCCCAGCAGACAGCCGTCTACGGCATAGAGATAGAGCTAGAGCGTGCAGGCCGGGTCGGAGACCACCATGCCTCACCTCCCCCTGATACCCTATCCGCAACTAACCCACTAGGATAGAAACAATACGCAGGTAGACCCTATCCCAACATACCTCCCTACGGCATAAAGATAGAGCTAAAGCATCGTGGACAAGCCAGCGTCGACTCGGAATCCTCAGTACCACATAACAATGGCCGGGACAACATCAATATCGGAGACCACCGTACCACGATCTTCCCCTGATACCCCACCCGTACCAAGCATGTTAAGACAGAATACTACAAAAAGTGTCAGTGTGAATAGCGATCCCAGGCCCATGCCCCACTCCACACACCAACGAAAACAATCACATGCCTAACAATCACATCCTATGAATGCATGAACAATAATAATAACTGAAAGTAAAGGTTGGCATGTGAATATGCAAAAACATCACATCACAGATATTCAATGATTAACAACGATTTACTGTCCATTAATTATTAGGTTTAGGTCAGATTCCCTTACCTGACGCTCGTTCGATCACTTGCTCCACGTCGCAAGATCCAAACGATAAGTCACAAAGTCCTACATAATATTAGGGTTTCATTAGAATATATTGTTTAGGGTTTCATGTTGGTCGGAAACCAACAGAGATCACAAACTACCCTCACAGAGCTGACCGGTGGCGTGTACCGGTCGCAGCTCTGTGGGAAAGACTGGCGACCGGTATGGTCAGCCGGTCCCCACAGATAACCTCACGAGAGGTAGCGGTCGCAACATACCGGTCGCACTATGTGCAACCGGTATAGTCGACCGGTATGTCTCCGGAAGACCATACATGGGTTCTTCGACTGCCGTCGATCATCCTCCATGGATTTTCAGGGTTCCTCCTATCCATTCTAAGTCTAGGCTTTGAGTTAGAGTTATCCCCAACTCATTCAAGTCTCGTTTCGATGAATAGCATCTCGAAACTCGAATCTAGGGTTTGACGGCAACTTAGGGTTTATTGGCTAATTTAGGATTTTTGATCAATACCTACTTTGCATGGTATTGATCCACCCACACAACTAACATAGGGTAAGAAGAGGGATTCAAACACTTACCGTTGACAGGCGTAACGAGAGCTTCGTCAAACGGTAATGGCGGCTCCTTCTTCTTCCTCCTAGCTCCTTCTCCTTTTCCACCTCTTCCTTTCTCTAGGGTTTGCGAGAGACAATGGAAAGGATTTGAGGGGGTTTAAGGTGTATTTATAGGCTAGAAATAGGATTTAGTAACCCTACTAGGATTAGGAAACTTTTAGGATTCAAAATCAGAAAAGCGAGAGCCGTAGAGACCAATTTCCAAATTTCCGTACATAGCTGTGCAGACCATACCGGTCGACCGGTACCAAGACCGGTACCATCGACCGGTATACCTAAAATCAGGTATAATTGGTCGACTTCGGTCCGATTTCGTACCTGTTTGTTATCCGCTTGCCCCGTCTGGCTCGGTGATGATCGGAAGACCTGTCACGACACAAAACCAAGGTTAGACCGGGTTTTCAGAGTGCGGGTCTTACAGGTTACTTGGTGGAGGATTACATGAACGCTCCGAGGTGTTGCTGCTTTGGACGTGCAAGCAGGAAAGGACGAGCACGACGCTTCATGCGAGTACCCTTCCTGCGTGTACCTTTAGGATTTGATTTAATTTATTTTTATTATTTTCAGTTGGAAATACAGTGATGTAAAGATATTTACTTAAGTTTGTGGGAATTTGAATAATTTATATTTTTTTAAATTTATCAATAGGTTACTCAGTTCATTTTATTTAAGACTTCCGCTGTATTTTATTATATTCTGATTATAGTTATGTGCAATGGTTTATATGAGTGGACATGGTCTTATTGAGATCCTGGTGTGAGTCGTTGGTTCAGTGACGGTTCACTCACACTTCTGGTTCAGCCGGAATTGGGGTGTGACAATATTGGTCTACTCTAAGGACACGGAGATGCATGCAATGCACTTGAGAGTAACCTTACAACGGCTAAAAAGAGAAAAGCTCTATGTAAAATTCAAGAAGTGCAAATTTTGGCTAAATGAAGTAGCTTTCTTGGGTCATGTGGTATCGACAGAAGGAATCAAAATGGATCCAAGCAAGATAGAAGCCATAATAAGATGGGAAGAACCGAAGACAGTTGCTGAGATCCATAGTTTCCATGGTCTAACAGGTTACTATAGAAGATTTGTACACCTTAATTCTGGCTAAACCAGAAGTGTAAGTGAACCACCAACAAACCAACGGTTCACACCAAGATCTCGATAAGACTGTATCCACTTATACAAACCATTGCACATAACCATGATCAGAATATAATAAAAACAACGAAAGTCTTTAATTAAATAAACTGAGTTCTACATTATAAAATATAGTTAATCATTTATTTAATAAACCAAAACGTAAATAATACTTATTACATTGGTTATAAATCCAATTGGAAACAAAATAAAATAAACTAAACCAACAACGTCCTAGAGGTACACGCAGTAAGGGCACTCGCATGAAGCATCATGCTCATCCTCCCTTGCTTGCACTTCCGGAGCAGCAACACATCCATACACTGGAGCATCCACATAGTCCTCCATAGTATAACCTGCATCAACATCTGAAAAATGGTGTATATACAAAGGTGAGCTCATAACTTAGCTCAGTAAGAAAATCAGACAATGCATCAAGCAACGTGCATGAGTAACATTCATATTTGGTTTAGTATACTTGTACAGTGCTATGGTAAGGTTTGGCGACCACCGCACCTCCATGCATGAGTGTGAGCATGCCCAACGGATCGCACACAGTTGTCGCCCCACATCACTCACTCTGGTATAGAGATAGAGCTAGAGTTTAGTGGGCATGCTAAGCCTCCCCACATCCCCCCTAGTATCGTACACCGTACCAATACCTACACCCCTATTGGTAAGGGCTTGTAAGTTGGTTCGTCACTAACCAATCTTATATGTCATCATAGTAGGTCCTATCCCAGCACAGCTCCTTACGACATAAAGATATGGCTCGAGTCTGGTGGTCAGACCGAAGACCACAAAGCCATATCCTCCCCCTAATACCCTACCCGTACCAAGCATGCTAAGAAGTAGCGATACGAAAAGGTACTAGTGTGAAGAATGTTCCAAGACCCTAGACCCGTTCTATTCCGTACACCAACAAAAACAATCACATGTCTAACACAAAATCCTAGCATAGCAAGTATGCATGAACAATATCATAACTAAAAGTAAAGATGACATGTTAAGATGCATTAGCAATACTCTATATAAACAATACTATTTAACAACATTTTACTATTATTAATTAATTAGGGTTTGAGTCCGATTCCCTGACCTGACGCTTGATTGCTAGCTTGCTCCATGTCACAGAGTCCAACCTTGCTATCACAAGATCTTACACGACGTTAGGGTTTAGTTAGAATTAGTTCCATGGGGTTTATGCTAGTCAAAAACCCACTGGGTCAAAAACCAACCCAATCTGGACATATCGGTCGCATATACCAGTCGCAGGTCACTGTACAATGACATGACCGGTATAGTCGACCGGACAGCCTTGGCAGGCTACCCGAGAGGTATCGATCTCATATACCGATCGCACCTAGTGTCACCAGTATGGTCGAATGATATGCCTCTGGAAGGCCACCAACTTGGTGTTCATCTTCCGTCGATCATCGCACATGACTTCTAGGGGTCCTCCTATGCATTCTAGGCCTGAGCAATGTAATAAGGTTTGTTTTATCTTCCATTTTAAGTCCTACGTTCTCATGTTTGTAGCTTTAAAGATCTTGTCAAACCTGATTGATGACGTAAAAGTAGCAGTTCTACAAGACCCACACCTCAGGACAATACAAGGGGATTTGGAAAAGGGTGAAACCAATCCTGACTTCACCTTGGATGTAAACACGGTACTCAAGTACCATTAAAGGCTATGCATACCTGAGAGTGAGGACTCATACATCGGAGACATAATTATAAGAGAAGCCCATAATACCCCATATTTGGTACATCCAGGAAGCACTAAGATGTACCATGACCTAAAGAGATTGTACTCGTAGAGGGGTATGAAAGAAGATGTGGCCTGATTCGTATTCCAATGCCTGAATTGCCAACATGTTAAAGTAGAGAGACAAAGACCCATTGGTTATTACAGCCACTACTAGAGCTAGCATGGAAGTGGGATTGTATTACGATGGACTTCGTCACAGGACTACCAATGACACCGAGGTTAGTGGATGCAGTTTGTGTGATAGTTGATTGTTGTACTAAGATGGCTAGGTTCATTGCCATTCGACCACAGTACACTATGGATCGACTGGCAAAGTTATATGTAGATAACATAGTTAGACTTCACGTAGTGCCCAAGAGTATAGTATCTGACAGAGATCTTCGCTTTACATCCAAATTCTAGAAAGGACTACAGAAAGCTATGGGGACCAAGCTGAAATTCAGTACAACTTTTCACCCTCAGAGAGATGGGCAGTTAGAGAGAACCATCCAGATCTAAAAGATATGCTCCAAGGTTGTGCCATAAATTTCAAGGGATCTTGGGATGAGAAGCTTTCTTTCATCGAGTTCGCTTAATAACAGTTATCAAGCTATGTTCCAAATGGCCTCGTACGAAGCTCTATATGGAAAGAAGTGTCGAACACCTTTGCTATAGAATGAGGTGGGAAAAATACGGATAATGGGGCCGGAGTTCATAGAAGAAACTTGTCAAGCAGTTAATCAAATTAAGGAAAGAGTCAAGACAGCTCAAATTTGATAAAAGCATTATGCGGATAATAGACATCGAGATCTAGAGTTTGCAGTGGGCGATAAGGTATTCCTGAAGATATCACCTGTGCAAGGTCTGAAGCGGTTTGGTAAAAGGCAAAGCTATGCCCCAGGTATGTGGGACCATATGAGATACTGACCAGACGGGGCAACGTGGCATATCAGCTCACACTACCACCCTCTATGTCATGTGTTCATGCTGTGTTCCATGTCTCACTATTGAAGAAGTACGTCAAGGATCCATCTTACATTTTGACAGCAAACCCACTAGATTTGACAGAAGACTTGACATTCGAGGTGGTACCAGTGATGTTTACAAGCCGAAAGGTACAACACCTCCAAAACAGAGATATCCATTACGTCAAAGTGCAATGGAAAAGCCAAGATGTAGAAGAGATTACATGGGAGGAGGAGAATGTGATGTAGAAGGAATACTCTCAACTTTTCAACGAAGAAGGTATGTGCAAATTTCAAGGCCAAAATTTCTTTTAGGGGTGGGGGAGTTGTAATACCTACACTCCATGAACCCGATCTAAACCTATGTTTTGTGTCGTGACAGGTCCTCCCATCATAATCAAATCGGACGAGATAAGTGGATGACGAACCACAAGTCCAGGTACAAAAATAGACGAAACAAATTTAAGAAATATACATACCAGTCTTACATACCGGTCTTATAAACAGTCGACCGGTTTGTCTATACGGGTTGACTGTTCAGATTGAGAACGAATCCCAATGGGTCTCACCTTCTAAATCTTAATCTTAAAGACCTTCCTTACATAGGAAACTCTCCAAAAACATACCCTTGTCTATATATTGACTCCTTAAGCTCCTTAGATCCTTTTGTTGACTCTCACAAAACCCTAGAGACGAGAAGGAGATCTGAAGAGGAGAAAGGAGCCGAGAAAGATTGCAGAGGAGACTCTGTTAGAAGAAGAACATCGTAGTTCATAGACCAACGGTGAGTACTTTACCTATCTTGTTCTTAGGTTAGATTAAATTATGATCAATACCATGAAAGACTAAGTATTGAGCCAAAACCCTACTTCATTGATAAACCCTAGTCGTTCGAGGAATCCTAGGTCTGAATTATAAACTAAGGTTCCTCAGAATGTAGGACTTAAAAGAAAGACAAAATTAA
This sequence comes from Protea cynaroides, assembly GCA_028583415.1. Taxonomy (NCBI): domain Eukaryota; kingdom Viridiplantae; phylum Streptophyta; class Magnoliopsida; order Proteales; family Proteaceae; genus Protea; species Protea cynaroides. The sequence goes on along the minus strand of CM053273.1, from coordinate 352,129 downwards.
TTCTAGTACGATGCTCAGGCCTAGAAGGGCTAGGAGAAACCTTAGAAGTCAAGTTGGAAGATCGACGAAAGACAGAGATCACATTAGAGGTTACAAGGAGGCATACCAATCAACTATACCGATGGCACCTGGATGCGATCGTTACTGCGACCAGTACCCCTCGGGAAACCTACCAGGTTTGTCTGCTTGGACATATCAGTCAACACATCTGTACAGTGACTTGTGACTGGTATGTGCGACCGGTATGTACAGAAAGGGGTAGTTTTTTACTCAAGTTGATTTTCGACCTACGTAAACCGGGTGAACCTAATTCTAACCAAATCCTAATGATATGTAGGTCATGTTGACAACAAGGTTGGCCTCTGTGCGCAAGAAAAGCATGCAATCAAGCGTCGGGTAAGGAAATTGGACTCAAACCCTAATTAACTAATAATAGTAAAACGTTGCTACTTACTTCTGTTTATGTGGTGTGTTGGTTGTGCATATTCACATGCCATCTTTACTTTCTATTATTATTTTGTTCATGCATACTCGTTATGCTAGGATTGTGTGTTAAGCATGTGATTGTTTTCTTTGGTGTGTGGAATGCGAAGGGCCTGGGGTCTTAGATCATCTCTCATACTAGTACCTTTTCGTATCGCTACTATCTTAGCATGCCTGGTACAGATAAGGTATCAGGGAGAGGACCCAAACTTAAGTTCTATCTCTATTCTGTAGGGAGCTGTGCTGGGATAGGGCCTTGGATACTGTATTGGCATATAGGATTGGTTAGTGATGAATCCATTTGCAAGCCCTCGCCAATAGGGGTGTAGGTATTGGTGCTGTAAGACCCGCACTCTGAAAACCCGGTCTAAACCTTGGTTTTGTGACGTGACAGGTTTTTCGATCATCACCGAGCCAGACGGGGCAAGCAGATAACAAACAGGTACGAAATCGGACCGAAGTCGACCAATTATACCTGATTTTAGGTATACCGGTCGATGGTACCGGATGATGGTACCGGTCGACCGGTATGGCCTGCAGAGCTATGTGCGGGAATTTGGAAATTTGTCTCTGCGGGTCCCGCTTTCCTAATTCGAATCCTAGAAGTTTCCTAATCCTAGTAGGGTTACTAAACCCTATTTCTAGCCTTTAAATACACCCTTAAACCCCTCAAATCCTTTTCCATTGTTTCTCACAAACCCTAGAGAAGAGAAAGAGCTTGGAGAGGAGAAGGAGCTAGGAAGAAGAAGGAGGTGCCGCCATTACCGTTTGACGAAGCCCTCGCTACGCCTGTCAACGGTAAGTGTTTGAATCCATCTTCTTACCCTATGATAGTTGTGTAGGTGGATCAATACCATGCAAAGTAGGTATTGATCTAAAACCCTAATTTGGCCAATAACCCTAAGTTGCCGTCAAACCCTAGATTCGAGTTTCGAGATGATATTCATCGAAACGAGACTTGAATGAGTTGGGGATAACTCTAACTCAAAGCCTAGACTTAGAATGGATAGGAGAAACCCTGAAAATCCGTGGAGGATGATCGACGGCGATCGAAGAACCCATGTATGGTCTTCCGGAGACATACCGGGTCAACTATACCGGTTGCACATAGTGCGACCGGTATGTTGCGACCGCTACCTCTCGGGAGGTTATCCGTGGGGGACCGGCTGACCATACCGGTCACCGGTCTTTCCCACAGGCTGCGACCGGTGTGAGGGTATTTTGTGATCCATGTTGGTTTCCGACCAACATGAAACCTTAAATAATATATTCTAATGAAACCCTAATATTATGTAGGACGCTGTGACTTGTCGTTTGGATCTTGTGACGTGGAGCAAGTAATCGAACGAGTGTCAGGTAAGGGAATCGACCTAAACCTAATAATTAATGGACAATAAATCGTTGTTAATCATTGAATATCCGTGATGTGATGTTTGTGCATATTCACATGCCATCCTTTACTTTCGGTTATTATTATTGTTCATGCATTCATAGGATGTGATTGTTAGGCATGTGATTATTTTTCGTTGGTGTGTGGAGTGGGGCATGGGCACGGGATCGCTCTTCACACGTGGCACCTTTTGTAGTATTCTATCTTAACATGCTTGGTACGGGTGGGGTATCGGGGAAGATCGTGGGTACGTTGGTCTCCGATATTGATGTTGTCCCGACCATCGTTGGGTGGTACTTGAGGATTCCGAGTCGACGCCGCCTTGTCCACGATGCTTTAGCTCTATCTCTATGCCGTAGGGAGTTGTGTTGGGATAGGGTCTACCCGCGTATTGTTTCTATCCTAGTGGGTTAGTTGCGGATAGGGTATCGGGGGAGGTGAGGTTTTGGAGGTCTCCGGCCCGGCCTGCACGCTCTAGCTCTATCTCTATGCCGTGACGGCTGTCTTTGGGATAGAGCATACATTGTTGACATATAGGATTGGTTAGTTGCGAGCCCGGTTTGCGAGCCCCGGCTAGTAGGGGCTTAGGTACCGGTATGGGTAGAGTATCGGGGGGTGCGGGTATACCTTAGCTCTATCTCTATTCCATGTTGGGTGCATGTGGGTTGGTGGTAGTGTGATTCTTGTGCGACGCCACACACTCGTGTATAGAGGTGCGGGGGCCACCAAACCTTTCTATAGCACATTGCAAACTTAAAACCCGGACCACGGCATAAAAATGATTGTTACTCATGCATAATCTTGTGAAACTGTCGATTGCCTTACCGAGCCGTGTTTGTGTGCTCACCCTTTGTATATACATTGTTTTTAGATGTTGATGCGGGATATACCGTGGACGATTACGTAAACGCTCCGGCGTATGGTGGTGCTTTGGACGTCTGCGGGAGAGAGGGGCGAGCATGACGCTTCATGCGAGTGCCCTTTCTGCGTGTACCCGTGATGGATTTTATTTATTTATTTCAGTTATTTTTGTTTGTTATTAAGAGATGTAAAAGATTATTATTTTATCTTTGAATTTGAATAATGGGATATTTATTTAAATTATCAATAGATACTCGGTTCATTCTATTTAAAGTCTTCCGCTGTATATTTATATTCGATTGTGGTTATGTGTAATTGGTTTGTATGGGTGGACACGGCCTATTCGAGATCCTGGTGTGAACCGTTGGTTCAATGACGGTTCACTCACACCATTCTGGTTGGATCAGAATTTGGGGTGTGACAGGTGCAGTGTAGGGTATCAGGGGAAGGACGTAGTACTGTGGTTCAGCCTGAGCACCAGACTCCAGCTCTATCTCTATATCAGAGTAAGTGATGTGGGATGACAGCGGTGTGTGATCCATTCGGCGTGCTCACACTCTCGTGCATAGAGGTGTGTTGGCCGCCTATCCTTGCCATAGCAATTTGCAACTTGTACCAGACCATATATGAATGTTATTCATACATATTACTTATTGCATTGTTTGGTTTCCTTACTAAGCTAAGTTGTGAGCTCACCCCGTGTATATATATATATATATATATATATATATATATATATATATATATATATATATATATATATATACTCTTTTTCAGATGTTAATACAAGTTACATTGTGGAGGACTATGTGAATGTTCCAGTATATGGTGGTGCTACTGCTTTGGATGATTCATCATGTAAGCGTCACTTCTGCGTGTACCTCTAGCTATAGACTTCGTTATTTTTCTTTCAGTTCTGACTATAAGACGGTGTAATAGATTATAAGTTTATGTTTTGGTACTTGAGATAATTTGGATACTTAATTATTTATCATTAGTTTACTCAGTTCATTTAATTAAAGACTTCCGCTATAATTAATTATCTATTCTGATTGAGGTTATGTGCGATGGTTTGGCTGTTGGTATGGTCTTATTGAAATCTTGGTGTGAACTGTTAGTTTAGTGGTGGTTCACTCACACTTTTGGTTCAGTCAAAATTGGGGTGTGACAGTAGCACTTATAGCCCTTCTGAGTTACAGCGTAGCCAATGAAAATACACTGGAGCCCCTGGGGATCAAGCTTGCCAAGGGATTTATGATTGCGAGCATAACAAACACAACTAAAAACCTTCGGCAGTAACACAAAGGAAGTAGCATGAAGTAGGAGATCTAGAGGGGCTTTGTTGTTAAGAATTCTTAAAGGGAGTAGGGTGATAAGAGAAGTAGCAACACTCCAAAAATGGGCTGGAACATTGCTCGTAAACATAAAAGCTCGGGCCATCTCAAGGAGGTGACTGTTTTTTTGTTCGAGGACACCATTCTAAGCAGGTGTATCAACACAACTCATTTGGTGGAGGATGTCATTTTTTGACAAGTAGTGCTGAAATGTCCCATCTAGAAATTCCTTACCATTATCACTGTGAAGTACTTCCAGTCATGCTTGAAACTGTGCTTTGATCATACTGACTGTGAAACTTATAGAAGCAATAAAAAACATCATTTTTATTATGCATTAAGTAAACCCATGTAGTTTGTGAGTTACAATAAATGAATGTGACAAACCCTTGATGGCTAGAGATAGAAGTCATCCTAGCAGGACCCCATACATCACCAATTGTAAGAATTTTAATGCAGGTTAGGGTTATTCCCATGGGATTTCCCATGAACCCTAACGAACAGATAACTAGAATACAATAGGCAATAAAGGAGATGATAGATACACATACCATTTGCTGTAGATTGATTTCCGACCGTTTCTTGTACCTTGAATGCTTCGATTAGAGTCTTCTACAGCCTCGTTGGGATCCCTTTTGCCTCTGTGCGTATGGGAGCAACAGAGAGATAAAAACCAATGGCTGCAGGGACCCTAACCATTGTATTTATAATACAATCCCTAACCCAGAACCATTCCCACAGTGGACCGGGTTAGTAGTCTCTAACCAGTGACGAACCAGACCTGAACCGGTCAAACCAGTAATTGAACTCCCACTTAACAACTGGTTAGGTAAGGATGGTAAATAAGTTGTACGAGCCTGCTTAGCCAAAACACAAGCTTCGTATAATAACTCATTTTTATTACAATGCTTAAATAAAGAAAATAACTAAGACAAAACTACTGAATAAGGGTGACCAAGACGTCTGTGCCATTGGTAGAGAGTGCTGACATCGGAGTAAAGGTGAAGTGGAGTAGGTAGAGGTAAAGGTGGAGGTGATGATATAGGTTCTGAATGACCATCTGCAAGCAAGTAGAGACCACCATGCAATTTACCATGTCCAATCGTCTTTTTGCTCGCCAAATCTTGAATTACACATGAAGATTGAAAAAAAAGTCATTTTGTAGTTAAGAGATTTTGTAAGGCTACTAATAGATAGCAAATTTATAGCAAAACTAAGAACATGAAAAACATACGCTAAAGTAAGGATGGAAGAGTAGTAGATGGATCCCTTTCTAGATATAGGAGAGAGAGACCCATCTGCCACTGGACAGCATAGGTAGAGCCCCAGTAGGAGGGCAAGTCTCTGTCTGATAAGCCTATGGTGCCTTGAAATTCTTAGATCTCTGCATTCCTCTTTTATATATCTTGGCCTCAAAATAAACTATTTTGCCATGCAATTTCCAGTTGTTTCTTTGGTATGTTGTTTCTTTCCACAATGTTCAGACCGAACTGGTTTGGAGAAGGTAGGGCCACTTGGCTGGGTCGTTTGGAGAGCTGGCCTTTTGGGTGGAAGTGGGGGCATCATAGAAGTACGGTTCATAATCTACCTCTGTATCTAAGTACCATCTCCGCATCCAAATTAATTTAGGATTGGGTTTTTCTTTCTCTAAATCTCCTTACATTGTTCTTATATACAGCTCTAACAAAATTGCTACTTTTATTTCATCCATCAATTCAGAGAAGATCTTTAATGTAATGAACGCAAGCGGGGAACTATTGCTCCATAAGTTCTCGCTCAATTGGATCATCACTAGCTTCTATTATATGTTACTCTTCTTCCAAATTTGAATCTTTTGCTGCGAAACATAAGGCAGCATTTATACTGGGTCCTTCCTTGGACTTCATAATTCCCTTTTTGCTTAAGGTCTTAGTTACTTCATTAGTCTTGCTCGAGTGACACTGAATATCGCAAATCTTAATCCTTCAATGTTCTAACCATCTTTTCTGCTTCATGTTCAACTCTTTCTGATGAAGAGATAAATAGGACTCTTAATCTAAAATTCTTCTCCGTTTAGATAATGTATCCAAGTCTGATTGCATAATTCATCATCGATAATTCCAAGTCTTGAGTAGGTAACACTTCCCATGCTCCTTCAGTTTTCTTGAAGCATATGCAATCGCTTATTTACCTTGCATCAACCCGCATCCTAGATCTAATCTGGAAGCCTCGATGTATAGGGTAAAAGGTTTCCCTGGTATCCGAATGATCAAGATGGGAGTTGATATCAACCTTACCTTAGAATCTGAAAACATTCTTCACACTTGTAGGTCCAAATAAATTCCTCTCCCTTCCTGGTTAGCTTGGTAAGAGGTTTTGCGATCTTAGGGTGGTCCTCCAAGCATCGTCTGTAATAATCAGCTAAACCCAAGAACTTCTGATCTTTGCAATACTCTTTAGGTGTTTCTTACCATATGATTATTTTTATCTTAAAGGGGTCCTCTTTAATCCCTTTATATGATGCTACGTGATCCAATAAGATCACTTTGTTTCATCGGGTCTCATATTTCTTGGACTTGGCGTAAAGCTTTTCACTTATCAACTGTTGTGAAGCTGTTATAAGATTCGTTGTATGAGTTGCTTCATTCTTGGAATAAACCAAAATGTCATCTATGAAAACTATGGCCGACGTGTCCAACAGGTCATGAAACACCCAGTTCATCAGTCCTATGGCTTGCTCCTACAGTCCATTCTACACACATTCTATGGTCTAAACCATGAATCATTCACTTATATAGCTTTCATGAATTCCTCCATGGTTTTTCATGAAAACCTAACCATGGGTTGATGGTTTGGGTTTCTCCGAGATCATACTCTCTTCATTATCTAACCTAAGGTCTGTAGAAACTTATGTAATTAGTATCTATACCTGAGAAGATTACTCCTTCTCTGCAACTCTTATCCTTTTTGCTTTCTTCTCTTCCTTGCTTCTCTTCTTCTTCTCTTCCTTATCTTCTCTTTCTCTCAATTCAATTAGGATTGTAAAAGGAGTAAAAGAGGCTTAAGGACGTCCTATTTATAGAGTAAAACCTCCCAAAATAAGTCCCATTGAATTTAGGAAAGGTTCCAATTGAAATTAAGAAAGTTTCTTAATTTTCGGTTCGTACTGTTTTTCCCGAGTACCGGGGGTCGATGGGGGGGTCGGACAATCCGAGACCCCCTGCGACCCCTGGTCACGGGTCGATGGTGGGGGTCGATGGGGGGGTTGGACCTGCCTGTTTAGGCATGCGACCCTACCCTCATTTTGACTGTTTTTGAGTAAGTTTTCATACTGGGTCTTGGGTTTCTTCACACACTTGGTCCACTTGGCTCGACCATGATATGTAGACGGGTCACGACAGGAAATGTAAGGTTAGACCGGGTTCGTGGCGTGCGGGTCTTACAAAAGTATTCGGATCATATACCACCAACACTTCCCCTGATGCCCTACCCATATCAACACGTAAACCCCTATTGGAGAGGGCTTGCAAACTGGGCTCGCAACTAACCAATCCTAATGCCATCCAATGTATCTAAGGCCTCACCTTAGTATCCCATCATTACGTCCATAGAGATAGAGCTAAGGCCTCCCGACAGAGTCAGAGACTACACGGTTCGAGACTACCTCCCCTGATGCCCTACGACGTAATAGTTTTGCTAAGATAATGGCGATACAATGATGTCAGTGGGCAAGAATTGAGTAGAGATAGAGCTAGAGTCTGGTGACCAGGTCAGAGACCACCATGCCACATCCTCCCCCTGATGCTCTACTCGCATCCAACATACTAACCACACACACACAATCACATGTCTATTCCTAGTGTCATCATCACCATGTTATAAATAGACAGAACTAAATATGCATGAGCAGAATATAGCAGTCATATTAGATGGCATGTGTGATGCACATTACATGTATACAAGCATAAAATCAATCATAGCATTGGACTCAATAAAAGTCAAACCATTTGTTATTATCCTGTTAGTTTAGGTCTTGTTCCCTCACATTTGATTGATGTTTGTTCCTCTCCCAAGCTTTGGAAGTCACTTTGAACCTATTGGGAACCTAAACAATTAATGTATTTAAGCTAGGGTTTAAGTTTACCAAGTTACAATAGTCAAAAACCTTGTTTGGTCTCAAAATATACTTGTTGTTATCATGTGATCGACCCTGTGGTCTCAATATATGCCACCATTTGACATGTGGTCGATACCCTATAGTCGCACTACATGCGATCGTACGTGCGACCACACTATTTCAGGGAACTTCCCGAATAGCTATGGTCGCTCTCTGGTCACCCTGTGGTCGACCATAGCTGCGACCAAACAAAATTTGGTTGATTTTTACTTCTCACACGAGTTCCTCCTCTTAGTTTATCGATGGGATTCACCCTAAGATCATTCTATGGCCTTTAATCACAGTTTATCAGTTATCCCTAACCTATTCTCTATGGTTTCCCATATAAAACTTGTAACCGAAATCGTTGTATTAGATTCCACATATCAACTTGAAAAGAACCTATTCTATCTGATCTACCCTACAGAGTCAAGTCCATACCTTAAGCTTGTTGTAGAGAGATAGAACTCTTCTCTGCAAAAACCTTCCTCTCAGCCCTTTTCTCCAAATCTCCTTCACCTTCTCTTCTTCTCTCTCTTTCTCTCTTAGGTTTAGAGTTTCAATTTAGGTTCTAAAAGAGTGAGAGAGGCCAAGGGATGTTCTTTATATGGAGAAAAACCTTCATATAGAGTCATCTTTCAATTAGGAAAGAGTCATCATCAAATTAGGAAAGTATCCTAAACAAGAAGTTGGTTTTGTATTCTTACCATCGATCTTGCGATTGCATAATCCGTCGACCATACAACCAAAACATGCAACCATATGTTGTGCGATCACAACCTAGTCAACCATAGGTTGACCATACGATGCGACCATACAAACCAAATTTATTGGTTTTTAGTTTTTGACTAGTTTGCTCACCTGGTTTTGCGGTTTCTTCATACGGTTGGCTCACTTGAGCCGATTATGATGGAAAGATAAGTCACGACATGAGAACGTATGAGAACGTGAGGTTAGACGTGATTCATGGCATGCGGGTCTTACAGTAATGTCCCGTTGCTTGGTTGCACTAATCTTCACATGGAGATCATAAATCAAATAATAGTTGCCAACATGAGAATAAGTCTCCTTGGAAACCTTCCAAATTTCTGTAGCATCAGGGAACAGTACAGACCCCGGAACAATCTTAGGTTCCATAGAACCAATTAAACAGGACATCACAATGGATCCATTTATCATATAATTTGTCTGTGAGAGGAGGTGCCTTCTTGTAACCATTACTGTAACTAGTAGGCCCCTTGTAGAGATTGTCATATGCGTTGTTTTCGACCACATCAAATAGTTAGTTCCATTCAACTTAATTGGGTTAAGGGCAATAGAGTGGAATTCAATCTTAGGGTTCTCTATACGAGGAAAAACAAATTCAAAAGAGTCAGCCATTGGAATAATCACAACCCAAGAATAATTTAACTAACAAACTTATGCAGAGTAATGCACTATACCTTCAACAATGATGCCGTGTATCAAACTTCTGGGAACGAGAGACACATATGCAGCAAATTTCGATCTTCATATAGCAGAGAAGAATCGAGGTTGGCTAGTTTAGTGATATCTTCAAAGCACATCCCAACACCAAGGGATATACAACAACGAAAATTGAAATATCCTTTAAGGGTGGTTTAGTTCATGGGTAAGAAATTATAAAAGATGAGGAGAAGGTTTAAAGGGTAATAAAAAAAAAAGGTTTAGGGAATAATGGTATTAGAGATGGGATTGGCGGTAAGTATTAGAGATTAAAAAGGTTTTAGAGATGGGAGTAGGTATTAAAGGTTTAGGGCAGGGGTTATAAAGAGGTATCTAGGAGGCAGTAATAAGTGTATGGGTTAATAGGTGTCGGCAAGGCTGTAAAGGGTTGAGGAGATGTCGGCAGGAGCTAAAAAGCTATGGAGAGGTGTCGGCAGGGGATGGGTAGAGTCGAGGCTGTCTGGAGAATGGAGAAACAGGTGGCGGTAGGTCTCTTTGATGATGTCCAAGGCTTGCGACAGGACTCTTTGATGTTGAAGATGAGACTGCAGGCTGGCGGCAGTGTTTAAAGATGGTGGCAGTGCTTGAAAATGGTGGCGACAGTGTTTATAGTGGGAAAGAAGAAGAAAAAAGAAGAAAGGGGTTCAGAGATGTCTAAAGTAGCTCTGATACCATGTTGAATAAGAGAATGAGAGAAAATTAATTATCTCCTCACTCCCACATCTATTTCTATTGAAATAATAAGAATAATATTACAACTATACCCCTTGCAATAATAAGAGAAAATAAGACAAATAAAAACAATAAACCAAATACCCAAACTACCACCATATTGGCACTACTACCTACTGGCGCTACTAATCAAGACTTACGATAGAGACTTTGAATAAATATAAGGGAAAACATCTGCCACCCCCCCTGTAATATAGCTTAATCTTACCACCTACTTTGTCTGTGATAATACCCTTAACACCTTCTACTTTTGAAAATATAGATTAATCAGACTTCCTTCCTTAATTGTTGTCTAATATTATATGACATTTCACCATCTCAAATTCGTTAATGATAAAATTACCTCATTTATAATTTACCCTTTTAATTTTTTAAAAACTTAAAAATTTATTTATTTATTCCATGACAAACCGTATAGTGAGTAGTGACAATCCGTTGAACTCTTTTTGTTTCCTTGCACTACCTCTTAGCATCACATCTTCCTCTTTCAATTATGCTCTCTTGAGAGCCTTTTCCTTGAACTGCTACAAAACCTGCATGTTGAAAAGTCTAATTTCAACAAGAAATTTCGTTCAAGAGGAAAGGTAAGTTACACGTAATGCTACAAAGGAAAGCATATAATATGATTTCTAGAACAAAGAATGTGTCCAAACTAAGGACTCGGGAGCTTAATTTTGAGGATTTTGTTAGGATCGGGAGAACGCAAACAAACAAGAAGCACACGAAGAATTAACGTGGTTCAGCACCCCATCGTGAGATGCCTACGTCCACCAGAGAAAAAATGACTTTCTTCTATTCCCAAGAACAGTCTACAAAATTCTCTACCTGACAGGCCTATCTCATTTGTCAGCCTTACAGCGTTCCAGCTATCCACTGTCTGAGAAGAATCCTCTACAGCCCTTGTAGCCTTACCTAGGTTTTCCCACACAGAGACAATATATAGGGAAACCTAGAAACCCTAATCCCACTACAATTATAAGTTTAACCCCATACATGTAATAGACTCATACCCTAATACAAATACTACCCTTATAATTGTGTGGACCCCACAGAATACAAGACACCAACCCAACAGATTTGTGTACTCTGAATGCCGCAAAGAGAACCGAGAATAAATTTCAAAGCTGATACAGGTATTGTAGACGAAAAAAGAGACTCGGTAAATTTTTGTTGGAAATAGAGCCATTGCTAGAATTAAAATTTTCCTTCTCATTCGTTTGTTCGTATTTCAGTTCGTTGTGTTTCAATTTCTTTCTTTCATGAGTACTCTGTTTCAACATCGCCGGTACTTTGTTCCTGGCATTGATGGCCGTCGCCGTCTTCATTTTTTTTTTAAATTTTTTATCGTGATTGATTGTTCTTGAGATTTCTTCTTTCACGAATCAGATCTGAGATCTGCTTCTAGTTTCAGTTTGACTTTGTAATCTGTTTCTTTCATTTTGGTGATTTCTAAGTTCTATTTCCTTCTCCTTCTTCTCTTTTTCTTTCTCTAGTTCAGATTAGTGCTCTTCTTCCTTCTCAGTGAGTAGTGGGTGACTCCATTGGCCTCCATATCATCCTGTTCATTCCTCCAACAACACCACCAAACTGGACGATGATGTAAAAATTGACAAATTCTTCTTAGGTCCAAGGAATTATCTGAGTAGTTCTAGAGGCTTTACAATTTTGCCAAACACAAAACGGACAAAGTTATAAAACATGGTTCGGTTCTTATCAGTGGCAGATGCACTGAAAGATATATCGTCATTGAAGTTTCTCGGTGGATGATTTTGGCATCTTCTCAAGCCAAGTCTAACGACAATGGTAAACGGTGAAACCTGAGATGATAGTGAAACCTTTTTTTTTGCGAAAACCTAATATATATTAAGAAATAAATAAATTTTTAAATTTTTTAAAATTAAAAGGGTAAATTATAAATGAGATAATTTTGCTATTAACTAATTTGAGATGAATACACATCATCAGTTATGGACAATAATTAAGAGATGGGGTTTGATTAATATTTTCAAAAGTAAAGAATGTTAAAGATATTCTTGCAAATAAAAATGACTAGGAGAGAATAACACTCCAGCTCCTTGCTTCTTAGCTCCGGAGCTAATCCGGGGTAGAATGACGATTGATAAACATGGTTCAAGTTTTGACTCTTATGGAGTGAACCGCTAAAAAAATGTCTCTGGGAGCTAAAAAACTAGAGTTAAAAAAACTTACTTCTCTTGCTCCAGAGCTATTACCACTACTGACTGCCATCACCACTACCACTAGCACTGCCATCATCACCACCACCCCTCCACCGCCACCATCCCCACCACCACCCACCACCCACCACCCACAGCTGCCACCACCACCACCACCACCACCGTAGCTGCCGCCACCACCACCGCCGCCCCCGCCCCCGCCATCACCACCACCCTCCACTTACCACTTACCACTTACCACCAATGCCGCCACCACCGCCCACCACCTTCCACCATCACCGCCACCACTACCACTGTCGCCACCACCACCCACCCACCACCTACCACCACTGCCACCACTGCCGCCACCACTACCACCACCACCACCACTACCCACCACTTACCACCAATGCCGCCACTACCCTCCACCATCGCCGCTACCACCACCCACCATCTTCCACCATCACTGCCACCGCCACCACCACCCACCACCTTCCACCATCACCGCCACCACCACCACCACCACCGTCGCCACCACCACCCACCCACCACCTACCACCACTGCCACCACTACCGCCACCGCCACCACCACTACCGTCGCTACCACCACCCACCCACCACCTACCACCACTGCCACCACCCACCAGCACTGCCGCCGCCACCACCCACCACCATCACCACCACTACCACCACCCCCCCACCGCCACCAACACCACCACCACCACAAAATAGCATTCTGGAAGCACAGTCTTTTGATTTTGGAGCAGTGTTATCAAACAGTATTCTACTCCAAAAATCCTGACTCCGGAGAAGAAATAGAAAACGACTCCGGACAAGAAGTAACTCCATGGGAACTGGAGTATAATCAAACGGGGCCTAAGTCATCCTACATGGGATGTACCAGATATTTCTCTCTTATAAGTATAAGGGAATAATAGTAATTTTCTTTTTTTTTGGGGCAACGAAAACGTTGGTAATTAACCCATTATAAAATTACACCAGGAGTGTTATTTTTCTAGGGTTTGTTCGGACATTTCATGTACCGGCAACGTAATTTACTTCTTTACACAATCATGAACCTTCTTCTCTAGGGTTTGTCTAGACATTTCATAGCTAAGAAGCGGAAGAGCAGAACTAGAATAGGCGCGTCCGAATCCGAATCCACTGCGCGTCGGACCGGTGCTTAAAGAGGAAGTAGAGCCGAAGGCCCATTCCCACGCGAGCTTTAACCGCCTTCTCCCGTGAAGCCGTAAAGGCGTGAAGGTGGAGGACGAATCCCATCCGCCATGGCAACAACTTCGTCAGATTCAGCAGCAGTTGGGAGGCAGGAAGGAGGGTTGCCAATAGCAACTGCAGCTGCACGATTCCTCGAGGAGGAAAGACGGGAGCTCTCTCTTCTCAAAAAGCTGGATGAGCTGCAGGGTCTGTCCTCCGCTCTGTCTACGTTTAGGTGCCGTTGGGATGAGTTGCAGAAGCATCTCGCTTTCATCCAAAACACCATCGAAGTGAGGATTACGCGGTCTTATAAGGAGACCCCATTGCGGCTGCCATCACCTCTGCCGCCAGTGGTAGTTCTTGCAGTAGATGACCTCACTGCCGGTTCTGCTAATTCACCACTTCCGGATTCGGCCGGGCTTTCTGGCCGAGATTTCACACGGGTGTCGTTCCCTAGTGGCGAAACGGCCAAGGATTCCTCCCGTTCCGAGCTTGAATCGCTATGTGAGACTATGGGAAGCCGTGGCTTACGCAAATACATCGCTTCTCGTCTCTCCGACGTTGCCAAACTCCGTGAAGAAGCTCCCGCAGCTCTAAAGCGTGCCCCCAACCCAGCCAAGCTCGTCTTGGACTGCATTGGCCGGTTTTATCTCCAGGGCAGTAAAGCATTTACCAGGGATTCCCCCATGATTTCCGCCCGGCAAACCTCCGTGCTCATGTTGGAATTTTTCCTCCTCGCTGGCTGCGTCGAGAATGGGATTGATGCCTTGGTCAAGGAAGAAGCTGAGATCGCAGCAGTTGCTTGGAGGAAGAGGCTGATCAATGAAGGTGGTGTCTGCAAGGCCCACAGCGTGGATGCTAGAGGGCTGCTTCTCTTTATTGGTTGCTATGGCATCCCATCCTTATTTGGACACGAAGATCTCGGTGATCTTATTCGGTTGAGTAGTTCAAGGGAGATTGCTGATGCCCTTAGACGGTCGCGTTTCCTCCTTGAAAGAGTACCAGGTATTGGTTTCTGATAAGGGTTTGTGTTAGTCTGTTACGTACTAAAATATACTTCAGTTTTTGCTGTCTCTTAACATCAAAGAATGCCTCGATTGTTGCTGTCCATAAACAATAAAGAATGGATTGAATTTTTGAATTTTCAATTACACCTCTTCTGGAACCATATGGTTTAAGTAGGAAAAGGGTGACCAACATTTAGGTCCACATTGCTCAAAACATATGAAGAGAAGTAGAGCAAAATAACTCAGCTCCTAAATTTCATTCAATAATCAAAATCACGTACATGCTTTGGATGTTGCTTTGTCCCCCCTTTTTTTTTTTTTGAATTGTTTTACATTTCTTTGCATTTTAGTAATTCTTCACTTAATACTTCCTTCTGTTAAGACTTTCTAAATTGTCGAAACAGAATTTATGAGGAACTAGAGTGCTAGACCCATCTAGATTACTTAAAACCAAATGTAACACTAGTTTCTTATTTTGAGCCCAAAAATTAATTTTACAGTTTCAAAACTGATGACAAATTTAAAACTCCAATGGATGTTTATTGCTTTTCTGAACGCACAAAATTGTGATATACCCTTGGTAAATTGTCGATAACTTTCCCATGACGCTGAAGCATTTCCATCAGACATCTAAGCCTTCGATCTTTCAAAGATACCAGTTTGAGTCAATTTATCCACATGGGAGAATCATATTGTCATGAGATGGTATTTAGGGTTAGAAGTTTTGTTATATTATCCATAATTTTTATTTTAATTACTTGAACAAGTCTAATCTCAGGGACTGTATTAGTTGTTCCTTTGGAGAATGGTAAGGGTTGTCCTTAAAATGTTTATTAGTTCTTGCTCTGTTTGGATATTATTAGGTTGTCAAGTCCTGGTGGTTACTTATCCCCATGTTTTAGGTAATTTTATTTATTTATTTTTTTTTGGTAAGATAAATTGCTATATTATATAAACATATTGTGAGTTATTGAAAAAACAGTTGTATATATATATTTTTTTTTAGATTTTAGAATTTGAATGAAGGTTTCCTTCTACCGAAGCTACAACAAAGTGTTTTTTGACCCATTGTTGCAGCTATTTCCTGCTATTTCATCTCAATTGCTGCTTTCATTTTGTTGCTACTTCTTACTTTTGATTTCCAGGTCTGCTCTTGTACTTTCTATTGTGTCTCTTGCATATGGGAAGGTAAAGTAATCGTATCTTCAAAAAATTGAATGGTTCTAACTGAGGACTAGAATAGCAGGATAGGTAAAAACAGAAGCAGATAAAGGGAAAAAGTAATCGTATCTTCAAAAAATTGAATGGTTCTAACTGAGGACTAGAATAGCAGGATAGGTAAAAACAGAAGCAGATAAAGGGAATGTCAGGAACTACAATTAAACATCAGAATGGTTTAAAACTCCAGTTGATGGATCTGTTATGCTGGCAGAACTGACCTGCTGAATATGAACTGAATCTAATAGAGAATAATAGTTTTCAGAAGAAACCTGCAGGAGAAAACCGTCATCTTCCTAACCTGCTTTCCCCTAGAATTCAGCCAGTCGCCGATGCTACGGCTGGATCACCTTCAAACCCCCAGCCTCTATCCCCTCCTCCCAATCATCTGGCCCACCTTCCGCCCCATCTGTTACCCAATTCTTCCCTACCCTCTGACGGTCTGAAGGCTGTGGAGGACAACTCCAGTTCTGCGGCATTGGCAACACCCTCATCGGATCAATCTGGCCTCCGTAAGGCTTCTCCCCCTGTGTCTTATTCTGCTATGAAGTCTAAAGTCCGAGAGAAAGGAAAGAAACATGAGAGACGAGAGAAACATGGAAAATCTTCTAAGCAGCTTTGCCGCAGCTCAAGGGGCTCGGGAAGCCATTCTCGATCTTGAAGGGATCGTGTTTGAGCTCTGTTCTCCTCCTTCTATCATTTCCAATAATGAAAGGATGTTTTTGGAATATCAGGGGTTTAAATTCCCTTGCCAAGCAAGCGGAAGTGAGATCCTATATTAAGAACTAACGCCTTTCTTTTTGCTTCCATGGAGAAACCAGAGTAAAAGAGACTAATGCATCAGATATTGCCAGATATATTGCCATGGGTTGGAAGATGGAATTCAACTACAATTTTTATGCAAACGACCGTCTTTGGTGTTTATGGGATAATTCAAAGGTAAACCTTTTTGTGGTTTATTTGTCTGATCAATGCATCCATTTTAAAGTCGTTGATTTTTCTAGTCATATTGGTTTCTATATTACTGCTGTGTATGCGTTCAATCTTTCTTCTAAATGTAGAAGGCTTTGGGAGGAGCATTGTATGATTCTATCTACTATGGGTGACTGTCCCTGGGGAATCATGGGAGATTTCAACGTGGTTAGATATGCAGATGAAAAGGTGGGAGGGCATTTTGATGAGCAATCTGTGGGGGAATTCTCAACCTGTCTTGACTCTTGATACTATCGGTATGGTCGACCTCAAATGGGGTGGGATGAAGTTTACGTGCTATAACAGAAGACTTGGTGATCAAAGGGTTACCTGTAAGCTTACCTGTAAGCTTGATAGAGCATTGGTTAATAACCCGTGGCTTTCGATTTTTAGCTCTTCTGAGGCCTTTTTTGCTTCTTCAGGGATTTCTGACCATTGCCCAATTATTTTATCTATTTATCCATACATATCATTTGGCCCTAAGCCTTTCAGGTTTTTTCGATATGTGGGCTGATCTTGATGATTTTCAGAGATTTGTGAAATCTACTTAGGGAGGATTCCTTCCGATTCTAACCAACCTTTGGTTAGATTTGCTGAGAAATTGAGGGAGGTTAAGCGTGATCTTGTTTCATGGAACAAAAGATCCTTTGACAACATATCTAATGCTGTGTAGGAGTGCAGGAATGAAATGAATGATATTTAGCTCAAGCTTCAAGATTTAATGAATGATTGTGCCCTTATTGAAGCTGAAAAGTTTCTATCGTCAAAGTTTGGCTGTTCTGGTGGCCCAAGAAGAGAGCTTCTTGAAACAAATATTTAGAATTAATTGGCTGAAAGTTGGGGGACATGAAAACTAGCTATTTCTGTAAGTTGGTCAAAGCCAATCAAAACCGAAATTACATTTCTTCTTTGCAAGCTAAGGATGGGCATATTTGCACAGATATAGCTCGGATCAAGCAGGTGGTGGAAGATTACTTTGTTCATTTATTCAACCCGATGGTTCTCCCTCCCCTTCAAAGCATTCCCCCGGGTCTCTTTAATAAAACCTTATCTCAAAGCCAAAGAGCTAGTTTGGATGTCATTCCTTCTGAAGATGAGATCCTTAGAGCTGTTAAATCCATAAAAGCGCAGAATGTCCCAGGTCCTGATGGCTTCAGTATGGGGTTCTTTTATGCTGTTTGGGAGATTGTTAAAGTGAATTTGCTTGGGACTGTCAATAGTTTCTTCTCTAATCTTGGACAGATGAGAGAAATGAACCAAACCTTCTTATGTTTGATTCTTAAGAAAGAGTGTTTTCGCTCCATTGCTGATTTTAGGCCCATCTCCTTGTGTAACACCAATACAAAATCATTGCAAGGTTCTTGCTTTTAGACTTAGAGAAGTGGTTGGGGATTTGGTTAGCCCTAATCAATTGGCCTTCATCTATGGTCGGAATATAGTTGACAATAGGTTTGTAATGTTCTTGTTCAGGGTTTGACAGAAGATCTCACTCTCCAGCGGTTATGCTAAGGATTGACCTTCATAAAGCATATGAAAATGTTATATGGGAATATCTTATGGAAAGTTTTGCCAATATGAACTTTCCGGAGTGCTTCTCTCAATGGGTCCTTGCTTGTATCTCCTTTGCGAGATTCTTGGTGTTGGTTAATGGTAGTCCGGTGGGATTCTTTAATGCTAGAAGAGGTATCAGAGAAGGATGTCCTTTATCACCTTTACTCTTTACTCTTGTATTAGAGTGGCTTTCTAGATATCTCCAGATCAGTGCCCATCAGAATCAGATGGATCTGTTCCCTAGATGCAAGGATATCAATCTCACTCATTTGGCCTTTGCAGATGATATTATGATCTTCTGGGGAATGTTAAGTCTCTTACTTCCATCTCAGAGACTCTTTTTGCCTTTAGCTCTATGTTAGGTTTGCCGTTATCAAGCACAAATCTCTCCTCTTTTTAACCAGGATGGATGATTCTATGCGAGTGAGAACCTTAAATGCATTGTGGACTTTCCCCATGGGCAATTTGCTGGTCTCCTACCTTGGTCTCTTGTTGATCTTGTCAAGACTTTCAGCTCATAATTGTTCCCCTATCCTTGACAGATTAAATAAAAGGCTTCACTTGTGGAAAGCCCGATTTTTTTCTTATGCAGGCAAATTGGAACTTGTTAGATCGGTCATGCAAAGTTACTACTTGCATTGGGCGGGTATTTTTGGTCTCCCAAGGTCGGTCATCTGGAGGATTGAAAGCCTTATGTGTGCTTTTTTGTGGAAAGGAAATGATAACAACAAATTCTTCCACTCTATTGACTGGGATAAGGTTTGCTTGCCTAAGGAGGAAGGTGGTTTGGGCCTTAGAAGACTCAAGGAGGTCAACAGGGCTTGCATATGTAAACTAATATGGAGAATTGCTGAGAAAAAAGAATGCATTTGGGTGGATTGGATTTATAGTAGATTCCTGAGAAAGGATTCCACATGGACGATTTCTATGGCCTTTGACTCTTCATGGATTTGGAGGACAATCTTGCATCATAGACAGTTTGTTCGTCCTTTTATCAAATATTTGATTGACGATGGAGCCTCTACCCTTCTCTAGCTGGACAATTGGCAACCTCATGGCATTTTGGTGATGATATATGGTGAGAGAATTCGGATGGACTTTGGGCGTGATAGATTTACAACTGTTCCTCCATCATTTTAGAGAGAGCTTAGTGTACAAGAAAGGCCTCATCCTATCGCCTTGCGCGGGCCTGGGAAACTCTGGACTCTATCATTCGTCGTCCTACTGGAGTGGCGACACCATCAGTTGGATGGGATCCAACAATGGTCTATTTTTGGTCTTGTCAGCTTGGGAGATTGTTAGATCCCGCAGTTCTAAGGTAGATTGCCTTGACATTGTGTGGTTTAAAAGTCACTCGTTGTGGCACAACTTTACTTTGTGGAGAGTTTTGACTCAACCTCTGCCCACCGCAGCCTTACTCTATGATAGGGGTATTATTCCAAGCTCCAGTTGTGGTCTTTGCTGGGCTTCCACAAAAGACATCAACCACCTCTTCTTTGATTTCCCCTTCTCCAAGAGAGTCTGGGAATCGATGCTTCGGGAGTATTGGCCACTTAGCAGAAGTATCTGGCTTTTCGATCAAGAATGGAAATAGATGCTCAAGAAGCTTAAGGGGAAGAGCCATTGTAACACCCTTGCCAAGCTCGCATTGCTGCCATGGTAAACCACATATGGTTTGAGAGAAACCTCAGAAGATGGACTTCTAAATCAAGATCCTTTGTCTAGATTTGGGATGCTATTACGTTTGACATGAAGGGATCCATTCCCAATCACACTTCCCCCTCTCCTGATAATACTAGAAATAGATTCATCTTATCTTCTTGGAATCTTCCCTCCGCCTAAGGTGGATTTTGTGTTCCTTTTCTGTTGGGTTTTGCGATAAAGGGTAAGGAGTTTGGTTCTATCCTTCGGATACCTTGATTTGTTCCCCCTTTTTTGAGGTGCTGTTAATACATTTATTTATTCAGCCCAAAAAAATAGTTTTCAGAAAAATCTTACTCTCACTAGGATTGATAAAAGCGATTCAAGTATTGATGTATGCAATCAGAAAAATCAGAGAATTAAAGCAGAATTTTAAATAAAATACCCAGAAGTTACTAAAGCTATCACAACTCAACAGAATGTAGCAGAACATTTAACAGTATCAGATCTGAGATTTAGCAGAAGAACATAATATCACAAGGATTTAGGGTTAAATAGATTTGTCAAATAATATAGATTAATCATGAACCAGAAAATCCAGTAAGAGACTAGTTCTTAACACGACCACTAAATGGGAGCAAAGTTGAATTGGGGGAAATTTTGTAACTTCAGATAAAATGCTCAGAACAGACCCAAACTTTAGTCGAATTGGTGCACCATAGCGTTTGAAATTTGAAAATTGCCCTCGTAACCAGCAATCTTCTTTTTGTTCTTAAACTGGAGAGTGGATTTCTTATCCTTTTAGAATTTCAATTTTGGACTATTTTTATTGGATTCAAATGGATGGTGGGTGGGAAGGGGGTGTTTGCTTATTTATAAATAATATCTTAAGAAATTTAATTTATTCCAATGATATTAGGCAAAAATAACTATTGTTCTTGTAAACTATTCCTTGAACTACCCTGTAGGTCTTCAAGCCTTCATCGAGAATTTTTTTATCGAAACCTGTCGAGAAATGGTCATTTATACATGGTTTTGGACCAAAAACCAACCTAGATGGACTGAAATCTTGAGATTTGCCTAGATTTCGGTTGATAAATTGCAGTTCTGTGTATTGTATGAGATCTCGTCTTGACCTCGCCGAGATTTAGTTTCTGGCACATTAGACATTGCACAAGACTGGAATTTTTTTGACGAGTAGATCCAATGGTCTCATAGTAAAGTCAAGTTTCAACTTGAATGGGGTTTGCCAAGTGGCAAGCTAAAGCATTGAAAAATTCTAGACTACCCTTGAAAAATTCCAAGTGTGGATAGAGGGTGCATGAACATCCATGGGAGGGTATGCTATTACATGCTAGGCTATATGATTGAGTCCGAGCCTGAAATTTAATGTGTGGCCAATTGGCATCATTTCCTAGTATGGTTGAAAGTTGAAACTGCTACATTACCTTCCAAGTGGCAAAGATTTGGTTGCCTGGTATAGAGAAACTTTTCACAAAAAGGAAAGAAAATAGAACTTCACAGATATCTTATCTTAATGTATTCAGCCTATGAATTTCTAGCCAATTTGGTCCCTTACCCACGATATTTTAGTGCCTTAACCTGTTTTGCGACACTTTAGCTTAGAATCACAAGATAATGGTTTCATGGGAATTCCAACTGAAGAAGCTTTCAGACTGCACCAAAATCAAATTAAATAACATTCCAAGATACTAACATGACTCAAAATAGAAATTCAATAGCGGATGATCTAGCACTTCATGGAAAGTATGAAAGAATGCCCTATGCTTTTGTTCTTCCTTCAACCTTTAACATATTGACTCCAATGGAAGAAAAGACATTATTGCTTGGGGCTGGGTATATGGATATGAAGGTGAAGTTGCTTGGATGGTTCACTATTTTAACATATAAAATAGTAAGATTGATTGGGAGGAGGTAACTAGTGTAAAGGAGTTTTATTACCTTGGAATCAAAACCTTTGTGCAGCATGGGGTGTATAGAATCTGGTCGGATGACTAGTATTGGCAATTTCTCGAACATGTTTGGGTGTGGGAATGCCTGGCTATTCAGGCCAGCAAAAGGAGATTTTGGGCTTTGAGTGAAATCTTATTGGGTTTGTGGTAAACCCTGAGTAAGATTATGTAGGGTAGGGTATAATAGGAAGGATTAGATTTGATATTTAAAATGTGGTTATTAGGTTGGTTGGTATATACAATAAATGTGGTGACATAAATGACATAAATGTGATGGACTTATATGAGCTGAGATGAAAGTTTTGGGGATGGCTCTTCTCCGATGCGAGGCAACTAGACAGTAATGATAACCCCAAAAATAGATTCACAAGTCTGGTTTTGAATGAGAGTAAACAGACCGATGGTATGGAGAAATAACATGCGAGACAATCATTGAACCCTTGTTAAATCTTCTGCAGTCTTCGTTTCTTTATTCTTTTTTTATTTGGTTCTCGTGCTAGTGATGTAGTATTGTTCAACCAACAACAGCCCATGCCAATGGGAACCATGGATTAAAATCTCGGCGAGCGAGGTCTCGCCTTTTTCGCTAGTTTCGAGACTAGCCGAGACGAAAACAGAGGCGATAACCATTTTCGTCTCGGCATTTACCTGTTCTCGCCGAGATTTCACCAGATCTCGCTATTTTGCTTTTTGCTTTTTTTTTTTGCTTTATAAACAGACAGAGGGGTCTGTTCTCGGTCGAGAACTCAACCAAGACTGCCCCTTCTGTATTTTTCTTTAGTTTTTCATAGTTTCTTCATTTCTTCCCCATTTTTTTTTGTTTGGACTTCTAAATTGCTACGAGTGGTGCTTCGGACTGCGGGGATTGCTGTAAGAGCTTCATATCAACTGTTGATGTTATATTTATGAATCATGTGTAAGACTACCAGAACTACTTTGCATCAAGAATGTCATGGGAAGATTATGTTGCTCAATTGGAAGACAATTTGCGTCGACAACTTTCCCAGATGTATGATGATAGTAGGATGGATCATCCACGACACTCTACGTATTACTAGACATTGTATCTGTATAAGGATTGTGGAATTGTGGACTATAGGCACAGGGGGACTATGGGATCATTCAATGTTGAATATTTGAATTTTGAACTATGATGTAAATTATTTAATGATTTATAATGAAGTGTTATTTTGTTTTTCTTTCCTCTAATACATTATGTTATTGTCTCATTTGCCATATTTGATTGAATATAATAGCTAATATTAACCTAAATTTACAACAGACTTCAGCATTGACTGTGAAAACATGGGTGTAAACCCAAACAACCACAAATGGTCATTATTTTTACCATTTTATACTCTAAATGTGTTTATGTATGTAAAAATAAGGTTCCCCTAAAGTTGGAGACCTAAAAAAGACATTTTGGCCACCGAGACAGCCTTTTTAAGCTGCCTCGGGCAAAATGCATAGTCTCGGCGAGATCTCGGTTTCGGAGGAGGCCGAAACTCCTCCGAAACCCGAGATTTGAAACCTTGATGGGAACAAAGAGTCAAAACCAGCCAGCCAACATTGTTCACTTGAACAGTACCAATAAAATTTAGAGGCCGTTTTCAAAAGATTCTTAGGGAATCTTTGGCCAGACTTTTATTTCTGCACTTTCTAATTTCATTGAAGAGTTGATCAAGCAAACTAACTTCTATTTTCAGTTTTAGAAACTTATGTCTTGGAAAATTTACTTTTTTCTTACTTTCTATCTTTCTTAGTTTCCATTTTCAGTTTTGGCAGGTCTTTGTTTAGCCATTACCTAGAAGACTTTTAGAGAGTTTTTATTTTTTTTATAGTTACTATTTTGAGAACACTTGGTCAACAATAATAGTTATTTTCTAGTTTCCACTTTTGTAACCAAAACCTTTGGCTATTTATATTAATGAATGGGGGCATGGTAGAGAATGTTTTAAAAAAAAAAAAACTTGCTTGCATTGTCAAGCGGGGTTTCCTAGGTTGTGGGACTCAACTGACCTTAGGTCAAGGAATCAAGTATCGTGTATTGGTACCGTATCGGTCAGCTGAAATTAAGAGATGTATCGTATCGTATCGTGGATACGCACGGATACGCATGGATACGGGGCAAGATACTCACAAAAATGATTAATGAACATACAAAACACAATTTTAAAGCAAAAAAAAATACTATAATTAGCAACATTGAGAAAGAAAATGTTTCTTACATCATAAACACACATGATTATGGGGCAGGATACACACAGAAATGATTAAGGATCATACAGAACACATTTTCAAAGCATAAAAACACAATAAATCTATAATTAACAACATTAAGAAGGAAAGTGTTTCTTACATATAAATTACTTAGCTAATTCCATGTCGAGTGATGACTCGAATCGAACTCTGACTCATATCGGGGAAGAAGAGGTGCAACCAATATTATTTGGAATGTATCTCTTATCCATGTACAGTAGGTAAGCCAATCCATATGTTGATTATAGAAGGTAGTAAACTGGTAGTAAAAACGTGTATACTCTTCTGAAATCAACATTATCGTTTCTGGGATCCACGATGTCTCAGTTTGACTTCCATGTAATGTACTACCAGCGTCGATGTTCACCATTCTTGCTCCATTGTCTGCAGCAGAACTCATGCTCATTGACTCCATTTCATATGTAATCATATTAGTATCATCATCATGGAGTTGCTGCCTATCCTTCCCCTTCCCCTTTCGGCTATAACTCCTTTGTTGTAAGTGACCACCATGATCATAGTCTTGAGTTGTATGAGTATATCCTGCCTCTTCTGTAAAGTGCACCGGATCATATGATTGCATACCACCACCACTACCACCAGCATCACTTTTACCACTAACCCCACCACCACCACCATCGTCGTCATCATCATCATCATCATCACCACTCTCCTCAGAAATAGTGCCTCCATATTTAGCACCTAACCTCGTGCTTCTGGCATCACCATCAGGAGGGGACGAAGTACTCTCACTTTGGACTTGATCTTGTGTTTGTGATGGTGGTTGTGTTTCGTCCTCTTCATTTAGTTGACGAATGATGTCATCTATTAAAAGATCAGGTCTAGTGGATTGTCTATCCTCAGCAATCTCATCCATCACAAATGCTCTATCGGTGTCCTCTACCCATGTTCTAACTGGGTCATCCTCATCAAGCGCATGGGTCATGTCAAGTGGGTCAATGTAGGCTTTTGTCTCATTTGGCCGCTCCAACTCCATAAATTTTTTTCATCAAACTCATGTTGTAATGCACGTAGACCAGCTTCTGAAGTTTTTGATGGCTGAGGCGGTTGCGTGGTTTAGTATATATAAGCCCAAAAGTGCTCTAGCTCCTTTCACAACCACTTGAAAAGGCCGTTTGGGACAAAATCCGGATTGCAATCCTCCTCAAGTGTGGAGCACTTGTGCCATAGTTAAGCCACCAATCAGCTGCACAAAGAACAATATTTTCAATCAGCCACTAATTAGTTAAGTAAGACACCAATCAGTTAAGACAAAAATAATATGTCCATTGTCTAACTTACCAGGAGCCATCTTGAATGCAGTAGCCTTAGCAACCCGATCACCAAATTCTCTCTGGTATCCACAGAAAATTTTAATCTACAGTAGTTAAATAAAATCATAAAGGGTTTGTGTAACTAACATTTATGGAAAACAAAAGTGGTTTTTGTTACCTGTTCTGTGGCCAACAAGGCATTATTTGAATCTGGCACCATTCTATTGATAACTTTTCTAACAGCTCTATATATTTCAACTCATACCCCAATCCAGATTTTGAATATTGTTGATCCGGGTTTAAGTAATATGCTACACATTCAGATGTAAAAAACATTAAAAGTTTATAATTCAAATAATAATTGATAAATATAAAAAGCAATAGTCTAAGACTAATAGAAACCAAAGTATCTGCCATATGAATGTCTTGTAACAACATTCCTTCCCATCGGTTCTCTATAATCTTCAAATATTTTTTCTTGGATGATGTGTTCCATTCATTTAACTTATACCTTATCATTGCTATTGCATAGACCAACATCCCATTGTTCGCTCCTTATCACCATCAACCAACTTAAGTAGAACAAATAGGGGTTTCATAATCTGGGTTATTTCATCAACCTTCTTCTAAAATTTTGTTGACATAAGGATTTCTGTCACCTCAGTCCCTATCTTGGTTGCATGATATGTACTCGACAACCATTCTCCACTAGTTACCATTTGGAGTAAACCTGCCTTTCGTTGCTCAAGGTTGTCCAAGGCAACATAGTTGGTTGCAAACCTTGTTGCTCCAGGCCTTATCAAGTCCCCTTGTGTGTGTTTCCTCATTAAAGTCAACACCCAACTGTAATTGTAAATAAAATTTGTTACCGTCCTTGCTTGACCAAGCGCCTTAGCCACCTTAGGCAGCTCTCCAATATCTTTAAACATTAAATCAATACAGTGTGCAACACAAGGTGTCCAAAATAAGTGTTGCCTCTTTAGCATAAGGGTTAGTCCGGTTTTTTTGTAATTAGTAGTATTATCAGTAACAATCTGAACTATATTTTCCTTCCCAACTTCCTCAACAACTTCATCCATCAGTTTGAAGATATACTGTGCATCTTTTATGTGAGCGGATGCATCCACTGACTTAAGGAAGATGGAACGCCCATCACAGTAGACAAGAAAATTGATGATGGAGAGCCTTGTGGGCCCACTCCAACCATCACACATGATGGTTACTCCATACTGGGACCATTTTTGCTTGAAGGTTTCTATATAATCATTCACTTCACCCACTATGACATCCATGTAAGGGCCACCAATCTGATAAGCTGTGGGGGCTGTTACACCAGGTCCACAGTGCTGTATCTCCCTCACCATTGCCTTGAAATAGGGATCTTTGGCCTTGTGTGATGGGATAAATGCACTGTGGAACCATCTAGCGATAGACTTTCCCATTGTCTCACCCATGGACTTAAAATGCACTGACTCCTCTATCCTCTGTTGCCCTGCATCTCTTGGTTTGAAGGGCATTAAAGGAGTCATGTCATGAATTTCTGGGGTTTTTCCCTCTTGCTTCTCATTCGATCAAACATACCCCTTACACTGTTGGATTTACTCAATGAAGCTGGTTGCTTGCCCCTGCTTCTCTGTGTCTTACTACCACCAACACCACTACCACCAACACCCTGAGACATATACCTTATTAGCTGATATTCATTCCAACGTTTCCCTGCTGCCTCATGCCTTGAGCTCCTAACCACTTGTTGAATCTCATCTTCAGCATCTGTATCAGATCTCTCATAATCCTCAAAATTTAAGTGACCCTCATCCTCCATAAGGTTTTCTGTTATTCTGTCTGCAGTATCCTTCCTCTGTTTTCCTTTTGCTTTTCCTTCAGCTAAGTGCTTTGCCATTGCCCTGCTCATCTCCATTGGACATTTTGAGCACTTTTTGACATTGGCAAAACCCCCTGCCATGTGTTGCTTTTGCCGTGTCACCCCACCACCATGATGTTCTGTGCCACAAAAATTGTACTTTGTCGTCAATCTATTGTCGTTTATATTAGTGCAATACAACCAACCCACGTCTTTGTTGGCCGTATTCCTACACATCGATACGACATACGAGGTTAATATAAAATATCAAACCTAGCAAACTATTTTCATTTAAAAAATAATTGGATTGTTTTCAATGATATGATGAAAAAACTTAATCAAGAATATGGACTATATTTTATACAACGGTATTTTGAATTGAATCAATTTTAAAGGGTTAATAATTAGAAAACTTAATCATCAATTTATAGTTCATGCACATTAAATTAATGGAGGCGTGTCTCATAAGGTTCTGTTCCTAGACCATGTATGCTAGACCAGGCCGTTCACAAAAAAAAAAAAAAAAAATTGCTAGTCTAGGTTCTCCTATGGTCCATATCACCGCATATACAAGATACCATATATGGTCGTTCCAGTTCAAATCCAAACCCAATTAAGCCTGGTCCAGTTAGGACATAGTTTTCCATTTTTTTTAATATAAAATCAAATGATTTAATGAAAAATAAAATAAGAGAAATTGAGAGCACAAAGAGCAGAGAGCAGAGAGCAGAGAGAGAGGGCAGAGAGAGAGAAAGTAGAGAGCAGAGAGCAGAGAGCTGAGAGAGAGGGCAGAGAGAAAGAGAGCAAAGAGCAGAGAGAGAGAGAGCAGAGAGCAAAGAGAGAGAGCATAGAGCAGAGAGCAGAGCAAAGAGCAAAGAGCAAAGAGAGAGAGCAGAGAGGTATTATATTATATAATTTATATATCTATTTTTTAACCAAAAAATAAAAAAAATGCTGAGAAGTGAAAACGGAGAAGATAATAGAGAGCAGAGGGCAGAGAGAGAGAGAGCAAAGAGCAGAGCGAGAGAGAGAGAGCTGAGAGGTATTATATAATTTATATTTATATATCTAATTTTTTAAACAAAAAAAAAAAAAAGAACTCGAAAATTACCATTGAACACCAAAGATGGTAGATCAGTGGTCTACACATCTTATATCTACACATCTTATATAAGTAGTTGAAAACCAAAGGAATTGTTTTTGGAAAAAAAAAAAAAATCAAAATTTTAACTGTTCTTCAAAAAATTCTCAAATCGAACCTCAAATCAGTGTTTAAATCCATGATTGTAGTATGCATTTGCATTATCAAATAAGACCATACTTCACTAATTCATGGCAAAAAACAACACAAAAATCGATTTAATATGAAAAAAATTGAAGTTCAAAGTCATACTTTAAGGGTTTTCCGCCTGTGGAGCTTGAAGAGGTGATTTTAACTTCTAATCTTCCAAACAAAGTGTTTAATGCCTCATTTTCAGTCATTTTAGGGCTAAGAATCAAAGCCCTATGCTATTTTGGATAAATCTCAAAGGAAAATCGATTTTTGGAGAGAAGAATGAGTATCGGCTGTTGGAAAATGACGAACAGAAGAGGATTTTTGGCTCCTTCGATACCGCTTGATACATATGGGCTGTATCAACCAGTATCGAGCCGTATCGGTTCAATATTGGTCGATACATTATTATTATTATTTTTTTAAAAATAATTTCAAAACTGTATCGATACATATGCTATGTATAGACTGTATTCGATACGGTCGATACGGTACGATACTCTGCTTTTTAAAAAAAAAAGGGATACGTATCGCCTTGTATCGTATCGACTGGTGTTGATACTGATATGTATTGGCCGATACGCAGCGTATCGTATCGATACTTGATTCCTTGCCTTAGGTGGGATTCCTAAGGTTCTATTCTTCCCTTTTTCTTCCCATCTTTTTGGTTTAATGATCACGGTTTACTGTTCTTGTGGTATTCTTGCTGAAACTTCTTATTGCCATATCTCCCTATCTGACCATCAGAATTGCTTGCAACTTTTTGAGCATATTCCTCCTTAAATGGTCTAAGTTTGATGGGAGTTGGAGCCATTTTTAGCCATCCAATTGGTAGTCATCAATTGAAGATGTTTGCTGGTTATTGTGGACTGAATTGCTTCTTGATTTTCTAATGGTTGTACTTGTTGATTATGTTGGTGATTCGATCCTCTTGTGGGGCTGGTTATTAATTTGTTGAGTTGGAGACTTATCCTAAATTATTTGGTATCAGAGCCAATGGAGGGTAATCCTAATTTCCCTCTAAACATAGACCTTTATCAACAAGTTCTTGAAGAGTTGCACCAAATAGGTAAGTGCCTGACTCGGATGCAGTGATGTTTGGATATCCCAGAATCGCTCATATCAAAGGAACTATGTTGCACCAAAGGAGGACACAATGCGTCCACTCGATATAAAAGCATAAATGAATGAAGTCAATGTGAACAATGAAGGGTTTCCAACAACTCTTGGATGACAAGGTAGAGTCCTCCATTAAAGTTCCTACATTAGAAGGTTACATTGAAGGGATAAAGATGATGATTAGATCAGTCACATGGTGGAAGATTATATTGTTCCAGAGTTATCCATTGAAAGATTTGCTGATGAGGTCCAGAGCGAGGATGTGAATGTGGTATAGATTGACGTCATGGTTCAAGGAGACTACAAAAACATCCCTCGTGTAGCCATGAATGTTACCAACAATTGAATGTGTACTCCCACATCACTTTTTGAAATGCGAGGTCCCACAGTCGAATAATTCCTTCCCAACTTTCGCGGGCAACCAGATTTCCGTTTTCAAAGGAAGTTGAGTACTCACCCTGATATTTTGATGCTCAAAATATTCCAAAATCGTTGTCGAGTTTTATTTTAAGTGGGGGAGCATTGATGTAGTGATGTTCAACCAACAACAGCCCATGCCAATGGGAACAAAGAGTCAAAACCAGCCAGCCAACACTATTCACGTGGTGCTGTTCACGTGAACAATACCAACAAAATATAGAGGATTTCAACCCTTTCTAATTTCATTGAAGGGATGATAAAGAAAGCTACCTTCTATTTTTAGATTTAGAAACTTTTGTTTAGGAAAGTTTCTTTTTTCTTACTTCCTATTTTTCTTAGTTTCCATTTTGAGTTTTGGCAAGTCTTTTTTCATCCGTTACCTAGAAAATTTTTAGAGAGTTTCTATTTTTTTAAGAGTTACTATTTTGAGATGACTTGGTCAACATAAGTAGTTATTTCCTACTTTCTATTTTTGTTACCAAAACCTTTGACTATTTATATGAATGTAAGGGGGCAAGGCCGTGAATGTTTTTGTAAAAAAATAGCTTACCTGCAATGTCAAGTGTGGTTTCCTAGGCTGTGGGACTCAGCCAACCTTAGGTGGGACTTCTAAGGTTCTATTCTTCCCTTTTTCTTCCTATTTTTCTGGTTGACTTGTCACGGTTTACTGTTCTTGTGATATTCTTGCTGAAATTTCTTATTGTCATATCTCCCTATCTGACCATCAGAATTGCTTGCACTTTTCGAGCATATTCCTTCTTAGAAGGCCTAAGTTTGATAGGAGTTGGAGTCAATTCTAGCCATCCAATTGGTAGTCATCAAGTGAAGATATCTGCTGGTTATTGTGGACTGAATTGCTTCTTGCTGTTCTAATGGTTGTACTTATTGATTATGTTAGTGATTCGATCCTCTTGTGGGGCTGGTTCTTAATTTGTTGAGTTGGAAACTTGTCCTACATTATTTGGTATCAGAGCCAATGGAGGGTAATCTTAATTCCCCTCCTCTGAACATATATCTTTATTAGTAAGTTCTTGATGAGTTACAACAAAGAGTTAATTGCCGGATGCAATGATGTTTGGGTATCCCAGAATTGCTCTTAGCGAAGAAACCTCATGTTGCACCAAAGGAAGACCCAATGCCTGCACTCGATATGGAAACATCAATGAATGAAGTCAATGTGAACAATGAAGGGTTTCTAGCAACTCTTGATGACAGGGCAGAGTCCACCATTAAAGTTCTTACGATAGAGGGTTACATTGAAGAGGATAAAGATGTAGAATAGATCAGTAACATAGTGGAGGATTATATCGTTCTAGAGCCATCCATTGGAAGATCTGTTGATGAGGTCCAGAGCAAGGATGCGAATGTGGTACAGGTTGAGGTCATGGTTCAAGAAGACTACAAAAACATCTCTTATGTAGCCATGAATGTTACCAACAATGTTAGTGATGCTCGAAGTTTAACACATTGAATGTGTGCTCCCACATCACTTTTTTAAAGCGCAAGGTCCCACGATCGAATAATTCCTTCCCAAAAACATCCCTTATCTAGCCATGAATGTTATCAACAATGTTAGTGATGCTCGAAGTCGAACACATTGAATGTGTGCTCCCACATCACTTTTTTGAAGCGCAAGGTGCCACGGTCGAAGAATTCCTTCCCAACTTTCGCAGGCAACTGGATTTCCATTTTCAAGGGAAGTTGAATACTCACTCCGATATGTTGATGCTCAACTGGTTCAAAATTCGTGGTCGGTTTTTTTTTAGCAGGGGAGAGTTGATGTAGTATTGTTTGACCACCAACAACCCATGCCAATGGGAATAAATAGTCAAAACCAGCCAGCCAACACTGTTCACGTGAACAGTACCAACATAATTTAGAAGCTACTTTGAAAAGATTCTTTGAGAATCATTGTCCAATCTTTTATTTCCGCGCTTTCTAATTTCATTGAAGGGTTTATTAACCAAGCTACCTTCTATTTTCAGTTTTAAAAACTTATGTTTAGAAAAGTTCCTTTTTCTTATGTTGTTATTTTCTTAGTTTCCATTTTCAGTTTTGGCAAGTCTTTTTATAGCCATTACCTAGAAGATTTATAAAGTTTTTATATTTTTTTAGAGTTACTATTTTGAGAATACTTGGTCAACATGTGTAGTTATCGTCTACTTTCTATTTTTGTAACCAAAACCTTTGGCTATTTATATGAATGAAAGAGGGCAAGGCAGCGAATGTTTTAGAAAAGAAAAAAGCTTGCTTGCAACATCAAGTGGGGTTTCCTAGGCTGTGGGACTCAGCCGACCTTAGGTGGGACTCATAAGGTTCTATTCTTCCCTTTTTTTTCCTATCTTTCTGGTTTAACGATCGTGGTTTACTGTTCATGTGGTATTCTTGCTGAAACTTATGGCCATATCTCCCTATCTGACCATCAGAATTTCTTGCAACTTTTCAAGTATATTCCTCCTTAGAAGGCCTAAGTTTGATGGGAGTTTGAGCCAATTCTAGCCATCCAATTGGTAGTCATCAAGTGAAGATGATTGCTAGATACTGTGGACATGAATTGCTTCTTGCTGTTCTAATGGTTGGATATGTTAGTGGTTTGATCCTCCCGTGGGGCTGGTTCCTAATTTGTTTAGTTGGGGACTTGTCCTAAATTATTTGGTACCAGAGCCAATGGTAGGTAATTCTAATTCCCCTCCTCTGAACATGGACCTTTATCAACCAGTTCTTGAAGAGTTGAACCAAATAGGTAAGTGCCTGATTCGGATGCAGTGATGTTTGGGTATCCCAAAATCTCTTATATCAAAGGAACTTCATGTTGCACTAAAGGAGGACACAATGCCTCCACTCGATATAAAAGCATAAATGAATGAAGTCAATGTGAACAATGAAGGGTTTCTAACAACTCTTGGATGACAAGGCAGAGTCCTCCATTAAAGTTCCTACATTAGAAGGTTACATTGAAGGGATAAAGATGATGATCAGATCAGTCACATGGTGGAAGATTATATTGTTCCAGAGCTATCCATTGAAAGATTTGCTGATGAGGTCCAGAGCGAGGATGTGAATGTTTTACAGATTGAGGTCATGGTTCAAGGAGACTACAAAAACATCCCTCATGTAGCTATAAATGTTGCTAACAATGTTTGTGTTGTTGAGTCCAAAGTTGAGCACATTGAATGTGTGCTCCCACATCACTTTTTTGAAGCGCGAGGTCCCACGGTCGAAGAATTCGTGGGTAACCAGATTTCCGTTCAAAGGAAGTTGAATACTCACCTTTATACGTTGATGCTCAACAGATTCAAAACTTGTGGTCGAGTATTTTTTAAGCAGGGAGAGTTGATATAGTGTTGTTCAACCAACAACAGCCCTTGCCAATGGGAACAAAGAGTCAAAACCAGCCAGCTAACATTATTGACGTGGTACTATTTATGTGAACAGTACCAACATAATTTAGAGGCTGTTTTCAAAAGATTCTTTGAAAATCTTTTGCCAGCCTTCTATTTCAGCACTTTCTAATTTCATTGAAGGGATGACAAAACAAGCTACCTTTTCAGTTTTAGAAACTTATGTTTAGGAAAGTTTATTTTTTCTTACTTTCTATTTTTCTTAGTTTCCATTTTCAGTTTTAACAAATCTTTGTTTAGCCATTACCTAGAAATTTTTTCGAAAGTTTCTATTTTTTTAGAGTTATTATTTTGAGAAGACTTGGTCAACATGAGTAGTTATTGTCTACTTTCTATTTTTGTAACCAAAACCTTTGGCTATTTATATGAATGGAATGGAGCAAGGCTGAGAATGTTTTGGTAAAGAAAAAAAGCTTACTTGCAATGTCAACTGGGGTTTCCTAGCCTGTGGGACTCAGCCGACCTTAGAGACTTCTAAGGTTCTTTTCTTCCCTTTTCCTTCCTATCTTTCTGATTTACTCTTCTTGGTTTACTGTTCATGTGGTATTCTTGTTGAAACTTGTTACTGCCATATTTCCTTATCTGACCATCTGAATTTCTTGCAACTTTCCGAGCATATTCCTCCTTATAAGGCCTAAGTTTGATGGGAGTTGGAGCCAATTCTAGCTATCCAATTGGTAGTCATGAATTGTAGATATTTGCTGGTTATTGTGGACAGAATTGCTTCTTGCTGTTCTGGTTGTTGGATTTGTTGATTATGTTAGTGATTTGATCCTTCTATGGGGTGGGTTCCTAATTTGTTGAGTTGGCGACTTGTCCTACTTAATTGTATTCAGAGTTTTTTGGCCTATTTGGCGGTGATGGCATGTAGTTGGGATTTTTAAAAGCCTTGCAAATGGTACTTGGCTGTTTGTGGGTGTCTTGCTTAGTTTAGGTGGTTAATTTCTCTAGTTTCTGCTTCATTAAACTTTTGGGTTGTCTAGTTACTTAATTTTTCAATAAAGTTTCTTTTTGTTGCTGACTAGAAAAAAGTATTAAATCTTGCAAAGGGATTAAGGTTTTAAAACAGAAATTTCGTGTTTAACTGAAGCTCCAAATGAGTTGACTGGAAGTTCTAGTTGTGAGGTGTGGCTGTATAAATTTGAGATTAATGATTAAAAATCAATAGTAGAAATACTAGAAATTTCCATGCTGGGAAAGGAATATGCCATGTATTGACATCCACCTTCGGAGAAGTATAAACTTAATTGTGCAACTCGAATGTTTATACTTCTCCGAAGGTGGATGTCAATACATGGGAGGGTATATGATTTCAGTCTGAAATTTGGCATGTTGCAAATCCAGTCAGTTTCCTAGATATCCAACCATTGAAATTTCCAGCCACATCACCCTTCCACGTGGCACAATCCGGCTAGCTGTCCAGAGATTCCCTGTGGATTAGGAAAACTTTTCCCTTTTTCTGTCTTGTCCTCTTTTTTTATTTATTATTTTTTTAAGTATCTTTAATCTTTAAATTAGTCTGGTTCCTTATTTGAATAAACTGATGTACCTATCTCTCTGTCATTGTTATTTATTAACCAGAGATGATTCTGCTGGATTCCAACTCTGACCCTTGGTATTGTCTTCTTTTCTTTTCATCATTGTTTGGGTACGGACATGAACTAGCCACAATAGGATGTGAGAAATTTCTACAGCTCTAGCTGCATTGGGTATTAGGCTTTTTGGAATTGTTTCTGAAGTTACAAGGTCCAATTTGGGCATATTATCAAGGTTTTTTATTATCCAAATCTGTCATGCATCAGCTTGGTAGGACAGCATAGGTTGTTATCTGACTTTAAATATGTAGAAGAAAGGAGAAGAATTTGCTATTATATCTTTACAAGGCAAGTTTGATGTTAATTCTTAAAGCATTAAAATTCTGAGGACTTAATTGCAGCAGTACACATGCCCACGTAATCTGCATATATTCGTCTCAATCTATCTGCTGTCAGGGCCTTTTTTTTATTTGTAAATTTCACCTGTTTCTCAGTGTTATTTTCAAAATTTACATAAGAAGATAGCAGACAATCCTATTTACAGGAAAGTTTCTTGTTCTGTCTCTTTTACATGGTAACAAATAGAGCCCTAGGGACATAGAGGTGCAGGGAAGAGGACTATGATCTATCTTAGCACCCATGTGATGCGGGACCCGGGTTGAGATAACCCTGTTTGGATCCACAATGGGCCCATGGGCCCACAAGGAGTGATAAGTATCTTAACTAGGGAGATGATGGCAATTTAGTAATTATTTCAAAGTGCAAAATAACTGGTAGGAAACAAACAGACCCTTAATGGCAGAATTGTAATTTCGGAAGCAGTAAAGCTCTTGATGGCTATCAATAGGGACAGATGAGGTATTAGAATTATAGTGAAGGGACTACCTTGGAATGAGGTTGAAAGATAGGATAAAACAGAATTATAATAAAAAAAAAGGGGAAATTTTGGAAATCAAGATTAAAGGGGTCTTTTCAAGCTTGAGCCTTGCATGATAATACTAAGCCAGCGATAACAGTTCTTCTTTGAGGAAAACCACTCTGTCAAGAAATTTCCTATCAGTCTGAGATTCTGGGACTTAATCCTCACCAGTAATCCTCCCAGGTATGCTAGATATTAGGATGGAAAACCAAACAACAAAAGGATCTGAAACAGATCTGGCGGTAACTCCAGGAACCAGTTGGAACTTCTGGTTCGATCTCTCAATAAAGGAGTCTTTCAGGCCTCAGCTTCCAGGGTTCCGAATCATCCGATTGCCCAAGATTTCAAGGCAAACTGATACCAAGGAGAATGAAGTGAACAAGGGAGGGATATCTTCTCTGGCTGCAGAGAATAGCAGTGAGCAGCGGGGAAGAATATAAGAAGGGAAAACAGGGGAGGGAGATAGGATAGAGGGGTCTGGGAGTTTGGGGTAGAAGAGGGGAGAGAGAGGAGAGAGAAGCTCACAGACTCTCACAAGTAGGCCATGCAGGCACTCAACACTCAATTTCTTATTTATATTTTCTGATCTGAAATTTTCAGTGATTACAATCGACATTTAAAGAAATAGAAGTGAAAGAATGCTAATCTAATTATATCAACCAGAAGATAACTTCTTATAAAATAGAAGACTTAATTAAAGATAAATCAGCTACTATGATAAAAAAAACTTGAAGGATAAGATGAACCCAAAGATTAAAATTCCTAAATATTCTAATGGGTTGACACAAAAGTTGGATTGGTTTGATCCTCTATAGGATCCTAGCTGCATCACCATGTCCCTATTAGGCTATTACCAAACGATGCTGCTGCTCTTCCATGTAGACTAATGCCTACCGAAATCAACTTCAGTTGACAAGGTATAAGGAATATTGGATCAGAATTGAAACTCAGGAATTTAACAGAGAGTGATCCTGATGTTGTCTTCTGAGATTGAGCATCATTGTATACGGTATTTTGAATTTTCTTCTTGAAGATCTGAATGCTTCACCAGATGCTAAGCAAGAGTTTTAGGTCATCTATTCTCCTGCATTCATAGCAAATATCTCATCTTGATGACATAGGCAAAGCTTATTGTTTTCCTAGGTATATTAGTGAGGTTTTACATTATTTAAATGTCTTGCATGGCTACCTAAGAGTACCCAGTCAAGCCATGTTGCCAGCCACCAAAAGCAAGCATAGCAGTTTCATGGTACACGATATCCATCAAGTGCATGCCAAGAACCCAACCGTGATAAGTGGCTGCTCCCTGCTCATCACATAAGCCAGGGCACCCAACCTCGAGCTCCATTTGTTTTCACCATAATATATTTTCTTGGAAAATTGGTATTAGTATTTATAAAATTTATTTGATATTTTTTTGCCATTTGCCATTTTTTTTTTTGATGGACATGACGAGCATGTTTAGGGATGGTTGAATGAGGGACAATATTCAATTATATGATGGGGATGGAGTCCACAGGTTTATCATCCTTGTGCATCAGATGAGAATTTGCCTAAAGAGGAGTATTAACCGGTTTGCACCTGAGCATTCCAGTATCAGATAAATGATCAGTGGTATACTTCCGCTGGGAAAGGAATATGCCATGTTTGATCAAGCCACGTTAATTCCTAAGAAGTATCGTAACTTGCTTAGGTCCTTGATCTTGAACTCAGTACCCAAAAAAGTCTTCAACCGAGTGATTTTAGCTATATCACTTCCTGTAACCACGATGTCATCAACATAAACAATAAGAATAGGGGTCAGCTCACCATTTCTCTTGATGAACCGAGTGTAATCATCATTACTTTGTTACCCAGAGAGATCATGACTTTATGAAAACAACCGAACCATGCTCGAGGGGATTGTTAGCCCATATAATGCTTGTTTCAACTTGCACACCTTACCAGAGGCATGCTGCCCGGAGAAACCCGGGGGAACATCCATGTACACCTCCTCTTCTAGATACAGATGAAGAAATGCATTTTTAACACCCAATTGATGCAATTCCTATCCGAGGTTAACTGTACAGGAGAAGAGAAAACAAACAATATTCAGTTTGGCTATAGGAACAATGTTTCTTGGTAGTCAATGTCGAACGTCTGAGTAAATCCTTTGGCGATTAACTGCTCCTTGTATCTGTCAACCGAGCCATCTTCTTTTTGCTTCACAATAAACACCTATTTGCAGCCATTGGTTTCTTCCCCAATGTAAGAGTAACCAAGTCCCATGTCTCGTTCTTATCAAGGGTCTACATTTCTTCCACCATGTAGTCTTCCATTTAGGGTCAATTACTGCTTCTAGCCAGTGAGAAGGGATGAATACAAAGGACAAGGAAGAGACGAAGGAATGGAAGGAAGGAGATAAAGACTCAAAGAAATAACATTAGAAATGGGATGATTAGTACAAGTTCGAACACCCTTGTGAGCCACAATAGGTAACTCAAGAGTGGGGTCAGAGGTAGCCTCACCAGATGGAGATAAAGGCAGAGAACTTGGATCCTATTGGGGAGGTGCAGTGGTAAGGATGACTTCTATTCACCGTTGCTTGAATCCGGAGCATGTAAAGTCCTTGAGAGGAGCCGTAGGTCATTCAAGTTAGCTGGGACAGAAGGGGACTCTCCTTGAACCAAATCATTAGGACCAGCCGAGGTCTCCCCCTGAGCTCTATCAAGATCAGTAACTGGGACATGTTGAGGTATATCTAGAGCCATAAGAATCTCAGTAGGTGGAGCAAGCACATCTTCCCGTGAACCAGACTCACCTTGTGGAGGTGCAAGTGCATAATAGAAAGCTTCTGCCTCATGGAAGACATCTATAAAAATGAATAGCCGACGAGTGGAATTGATGTCAGTATACCTTCTGGGTCTTCGAGTAACCAAGAAAAATACAATGGAGCCCTCAAGGATTTAGTTTACCATGTTGGCGGTGATTCTAAACAAAGCACACGCAGCCAAACAACCTTGGGAGGAACGACAAAGGACGAGGTGCGAAGTAGCATCTCCAAGGGGCAGCAAAATCGAGAACACAGGAAGGTATCTGGTTGATCAAGTAAGCAGTCGTGAGAATGGTGTTGCTCCAGTAAAAGGCAGGGACATGCATTTGGAACATCAAAGTTTGAGCAACTTCCCAGATATGATGATTATTATGCTCGGAGATGCCATTCTGGGTAGGAGTGTCAACACAACTTGTCTGATGAATAATGCATTGAACTGCCAGGTAGGATTGAAAAGACCTACCAAGGTATTCCTACCCATTATCAGACCGAAGAATGGAAACCTGCGTATCATATTGAGTCTAAATCAATTGATGGAATAGTTGGGAACAATGTAAGACCTCATTCTTTTGATTTTGATGCAATAAATAAATAAATCCAAATCAGACGTGTGGCAATCAATAAAAGTTACAAACCATTTATACCCAGAAGAAGAAACACGGCGGAAA
The DNA here is from genome assembly GCA_028583415.1 of Protea cynaroides. Taxonomy (NCBI): domain Eukaryota; kingdom Viridiplantae; phylum Streptophyta; class Magnoliopsida; order Proteales; family Proteaceae; genus Protea; species Protea cynaroides. Next base: position 312,438 of record CM053273.1, on the reverse strand, counting down.
GGACCCCAAACATTAGAGTGAATTAAATAAAAAGGCTTGACACTTCAGTTATCAAAAATAGAGGAACGTGTTTGCTTTGCAAAAATGCAAACATAACAAAAAACTGTTCCTTATTACAAAGAGGAAGAAAGCTAGGAACAAGTTTAATTAATATTCCTAGAGGTGGACGTTCTAAGTGGTGATGCTAAGTACGTAAATCAGCCTGAATGACTGTGGAAGACAATAGAGCTTGAGTCACCGGTGCGGAAGGGAGAAGAATCAAGCAAGTATAAGCCATCAAGCACTTTTCCATTGTCAATTGTATGCTCCGTCACCAAGTCCTAGAACACGATGTGAGAAGGGAAAAAGATCACTTTGCAATTCAAATCCTAGGTAAGGCTACTAATAGAAAGAAAATTAGTAGAAAAATTGGGAATATTCAAAATGGTATATAAAGAAATGGTGGGAGAGCATTTGAGAGACCCCTACCCAGAAATGCAGCTCGAACCATCAACAATTCGAACCTTACCTTTAACGGAACCAGAAAAATACTCAAAAAAAGAATTGGAGGAACCAATAATGTGATCGGTATCCCTCAATCAATGATCTAAGGGGAAGTAGATGTACAATGACCATCGATGGAAATTTCTAAGTTGGCAAAATGAGAAGTAGATGGGCCTGGCAGGGTAGACGCCGTTGACACTGATGGTGAAGAGCTAGACTGAGACAAAAGACGGCAAAGCTGTGTCATTAAATTTTCATGGTAAGGAGGGACACCAATAAGAGGAACATTGACAAGATCAGATTGATAAGCCTGAACCGAACTTGTACTACGATCTCAACCACGAACTTTGCCACTAGGGGGACGACCATGTAACTTCCAATAAAATTCTTTAGTGTGACATTGTTTACCATATAACTCACATTTAATCGGTTCCTTGTCTATAGTGGGATTATTGCTGGAACGAGAGGTACCTCCAGGAGCGGGAGAGCTTGAACCAAAAAAAGGGCAGACTGATCGAGGAGGACTGGCTGCAACATCGCCGATAGTCTGCTGTCCTTAGATTGAACCAAGGCATAGGCTTGTTCCAAGGATGGAAAAGGGTCATGATTCAGCACATGGCACAGATTTGATCAAACTCAATGTTTTTGACTGGCCAAAAAACATACACATGTAACTTATCCTCGCGTTTGGCAAACTTTGTTGCATCAGTAGGACAAGAAGCAGAAAACACCTCGTAATAGTCAAACTCGTGCCAATGCCATGTAGAGCGGAATAATACTGAGACAGGGTCATCTCATGTTGTTTCGTATCATGAATCTTCTTCTGAATCTCGTAGACCTGTGCATCGACTTAAGAGTAGGTATCCTTTGTTGCCTTCCAAATACTTGCAGGCGAATCCAGTCAGAGATAGCCACGAGCAATGTGTAGATCCATGGAACTAATGAGGATGGATATCACCAGGTAATTGTTTGAATTCTATTTACTCAATTTGAATATTCAACATTAGGCTTCTTTGCATCTCCGGTAAAATGTCCCGAAAAACCATGGGAAGCAATGGGAAGAAAGCAGGAATGAGACCACATTAAATAATGTCCCCATCCAATTTAATGGATTAAGCACGAAGCGAGAGGAAACTAGAGAAATGAGAGCTTTAGTTCTCTGGAACTGTAGAAGCTGTGGTGACGTCTGACATGGTTGAGTGAGAGAGTAAAAATAACCGCGAACTAGGTCATATGCAAATTAGACTAGTCCAAAACAAAAACTTCAGCAATCAACCATATTTTCGATCTGAGGGCAAGAAAACGAGATTGCAACATAGGAGAAAGGCGCAATCAATAGCCCTTGGAGGAGATCATCACCACCGAAGGGTGAGAGTGGCGGCGGTGCTAAAAGGGAGTGAATCCTAAGGTGAGCCTAGAGGAGAGAGCGGCGGAGAGAGAGCTGTACTGGTTGGGGTTGGCGACGCTAGCTGATGTGGTGCTAGATGGTGTCTTGTGGTGGTGTTGCCATTGCGGTTTGGATCCATATGAGGATCCAAGCTCTGATACCATGTGGAATTTTGAATAATGATTTGACTCGTCAAGATTGACATAGGTCAAGCTTTATTTATAAAATAATCGATTCACATGAAAGAAAAATAGATGAGTATTGTAATATGGGAATGTGAGTTCTGTCCAGGTTCGATGTATGTGGGGATATAAGTGCTGACTCATTCCTCACCTACTTTACCTATTTTTCTTTTGTGTTCTTTCTTTCCTTTTATGTAAATCCTTTTACTCTATAAATGAATTCATTCTAGACAAGTCAATTATTCCTCTCAACATGGTATTAGAGCAGAGATCCTCGCCTTGGAGAGTCCCTTTCTCTCTTGTTTTTCTCTCTCATAGCGCCGCCACCTCCTTAGGGTCGGCCTCTTTCGCGACCTCCCAGTGTCGCCCTCTTTCTCTCTCTCTCTATCTCTCTCTCTCGGCTCTAACTTCCGGTGTCTCTTGGTTCGTCTCCACCAGCAACTCTCGGTGGTAGTGCCTTAGCCCACTAGGAGTCCTCTCTAAGGCTGGTTTCTCAGATCAGACTATGAAGGATATTTGAGATACCCTATTTTGTAGAATTATTTATTTTTGCGTGGATTTACAGGACTCCTTGTTCCTACGATGATGTATCAAGAGACTTTTGTCTATGGCTGTGATTGATTATTGACCTCTTTTGCTCTGTCATCATGTCCGACATTACTACCGCCTCCTCTTTAAACCGATGAGACGGGTCGCGATACCCATTTTCCCTCGTTCCCTTTGAGCTCTGTTTATCTTGAAGGGAGCAACAATTGTTGTGGTCAAGATCTTGTCGTTTGTCCCTTGATTCTTGTGGTTATGTGGGCTACATCTATGGCAAAACAACACAACCTACAACCACCGGTGATTCTCAGAAGAAGTGGAGCTCTGCTAATCTATTGGTAATGTCTTTTCTCATAAACTCTATGCAACCACATATTGCTCGAGGTTACCTTCTTTTAGATATTGCAACCAAAATCTAGACAGCAGCCAAGGATACCTACTCCCAAATTGGGAATGATGCACAGGTCTTTGAAATCAGGAAGAAGCTTCATGAGACCAGACAACATGATCTTTGTTTCAGAACTAGTTGCGCACTCTATGGAAGGAGTTATTTTTATGATACCTTCCAAGCTACTTGCACTGCTGATGCAGCCAAATTTCGAAAACAGGAAGACAAGTATTGGGTGTTGGCCGGCCTAAACATTGCCTATGACCAGATTTGCGCTCAGGTGTTTAGTCGCAATCCCTTTCCTTCATTGGAGCAGTCCTACTCCTTGGTGCAGTTGGAGGACAGTTGTTGCACTACCTTGTTATCACCTAGTCTGCCATCCCATGGTTTTAGGATCGTTCAACCCTTGTTTCTGGGTCTGAGTCTCAGTTTGGTAGCAATGGCTTTGCTCTTTCCAGTGATCGCTCTTCTTCTAACCGTGAACCTGTCCAATGTGACTATTGTGGTAAGGATCGACATACCAAGGAGTTTTGTTGGAAACTCTATGATTGCCCAGCTGTGGGTTCAACACGCGGTTGTGGTCGGGGCTGTGGCTCCTTGGCTCATCGTTCTAAGGCGTTTGAGTATGGTCTTATCAATGTCGTTCCTGCCAGTGTCAGTTCCTCTCTATCCCAGGACGGGCTTGCATGCTATGACGTCTCATGACTCGTCTAGAGCTATCCTTGTTTGGGCCATCTACTTCTACTGCCGCCACTTCCATAGTTCACTCTGCCTCCAACCCAGCTGCCTCAGGTATCTTTTTTGGTGGCCATTGTGCATCAATTCTCTCTTACCCTTGGATAATTGACCCCTATGCCATTGGCCACTGACCACATGACTAGTACACCTAGTCTTTTTTCTCGGATTCTCCTTGTTCTGGTAAGGACAAGGTTCGTGTCGGTGTCACCAGTGGTTCCCTTTCCTCTATTTCTAGGAAGGGTTCCATTGCTTGTTCTTCTACTTTACCGTTGTCTTCTGTTCTTCATGTACCAAATTTTGCTACTAACCACCTTTCTATCAGCCGCCTTATGATCTGAATTGTAAAGTGACTTTTTATCCTACCCATTTTCTCTTTCATGATCTGGTGACAGGACGAACGATTGGTTATGGTAGGGTGCAATGTGCACCATGTCTTTATCTGCTAGATGATGGGCTTCCTACTGTTTTTTTGCACTTTAGACCGATTCCACACCGACGACTACTGTTGAGTTGTTACTATGGCATAGGCGTTTGGGTCATCCTCTAGTGGGGACTCTATTTGAATTTTTTCCACATTTATCTCAAGATTGTAATTCTGAAGAGTTTTTTTGTGATGCTTGTGTTTTAGCCAAGCAAACTTGCTCTGTTTATTCAAGTATCAGTAAAAGGAGTGTTGTCCCTTTTATGCTAATTCGCTCTGATGTGTGGGGTCTTGCCCGGTGTATATTTGGTCTCTAGATTCCGCTGGTTTGTTACCTTCATCGATTGTCACATTCGAGTCACTTAGATTTACCTCATCCGTCACAAGAGTGAGGTTTTCCATTGCTTCCAGATGTTTCACACCATGGTTCACACCCAGTTCCTGCTACCATTCGGATCCTTCGTACGACAATGGTACCAATTCGGGGGGAGATACAAAACCTTGTGCTGGTCTATGTTCGGCGCCCTCAGCAACAATAGCACCTAGAGAACACCACCATTGCACCTCCTCGTCCTAGCCTCGCCATCTCCCGATCCAAGTCTTGATCCCAGTCCTTCTCCATCTGGTAATCTCGCACTTGCTCCTCCATGTGTTTCTAACCCATCTCTTGATTTACCTATTGTTGACCTGAAGGGAATGAGATCTTGTACACATTACCCTATTACTCAAGTGGTGTCGTATGACTCTCTGCCCCCTCCCCATTAGGCTTCTGTTTCTCTTCCTCGAAACTGGCAAGAGGTTGTTACTGATCCCAGATGGAAGGCGGCCATGGTTGAAGAAATGCAAGCCTTGAAGATGAATGGTACTTTGGATTTGGTTCCTCTTCCTCCCCAGAAACATACTGTGAGCTCTGAGTGAGTGTTTGTAGTAAAGTAGAACATGGATGGTACTGTGAATGGGCACAAGGTTCGGTTAGTGGCCCATGGCTTTATTCAAACTTATGGCCTTGATTATCAGGGGACTTTTGCACTTGTTGCAAAGTTGAACACTGTTCGAGTACTTTTCTTTAATGCTGTTAGCCTGGGTTGGGAACTGCAACAACTCGACGTTAAGAATGAATCTCCAAGGTGAATTTAAAGAGGAGGTATACCTTGATGTTCCTCCTGGGTTTTCAACTTTAGCAACACAAGGGAGGGTTTGCAAGCTTAAGCGAGCCCTCTATGGCCTAAAGCAATATCCTTATGCCTGGTTCGGTCGTTTTTATAGGGCAATGGTGTTGAATGGCTGCATTAAAAGCCATATTGATCATACCCTTTTTATCAAGCGATTTGGTGATAAGATTGTTCTTCTTATTATGTACGTGGATAACATTGTGGTCACTGGAAGTAATACAGAGGAGATTGCGCTTTTGAAAACTTATTTGGGTCAAGAGTTTGAGGTTAAAGACCTTGGGAAGTTATACTATTTCCTTTGTATTGAGGTTGCTCGCTCCACTATGGGTCTTTTCTTATCTCAGAGGAAATATACATTAGATCTTCTTTCAGAGACAGGGATGCTTGGTTGTAAGCCTTCAAATGCCCCACTCGAATTTAGTGTTCGTCTCTCTAGCAAGGATGAGGATCCTGTTGATAAGGGTTATCAGAGGTTAGTTGGCAAATTGGTCTACCTCTCTTACACTCGTCCTAACATTGCTTTTGCTGTTATCATGGTTAGCCAGTATATGCATGACCCTTATACCACCCATTGGGAAGTTGTGCTACGCAACTTGCGTTACTTGAAGTTGGCTCCTGGCAAAGGGATGGTTCTCTCCTCTAATGGTCGCCTATGGGTTGAGGCCTTCATTGATGCTGATTAGGGCAGCTTCTCTGATGATCGTCGTTCTACTATTGGGTGTGGTACATTTGTCAGCGGCAATTTGGTCACCTGGCGAAGCAGGAAACAAACTGTTGTTGCCTGGTCTAGCGCTAAGGCTGTGTTCCGAGCTATGTCTCATGGCATTTGTGAGTTAATGTGGCTCCAGTCACTGATTAGTGACTTAGCTATTCCTGTTCCACTACCTATGATGCTTTATTTTGATAGCAAGTCTACGATTAGTATTTCTCACAATCTTGTCTAGCACAATCGAACATGTGGAAATTGATCGTCATTTTATTAAGGAGAAACTGGAGCAAGGACTGTTCTGTGTTCCTTTTGTCAAAACTGGAGATCAATTAGCTGATATTATTACCAAAGGGCTAAGTGGTAAATTATTTTATCCCATAGTTTACAAATTAGGCATGTGTGATATTTATGCGCCAATTTGACGGGGATATTGTAATATGGGAATATGGGTTCTGTCCAGGTTCGATGTATGTGGGGATATGAGTGCTGACTCATTCCTCATCTACCTCACTTACTTTCCTTTTGTGTTCTTTCTTTTATTTTCCTTCATGTAAATCCTTTAACTCTATAAACGAAGCATGACCTATGTCATTCTAGACAAGTCAATTATTCCTCTCAACAGTGAGAAAGTAGGTGACAAATGAGTCAACACTCTTATCTTCACATACATCGAACCTAGACATAAACCCATTAAACCCATATTACAACATTAAGATATACTGTCTAATATTTTAGATTGAAACAAATGGAGCCATGGTGAAGTCATATGCCCTAGTCAATGGGCTGCTGTTAAATGACAATGAAATTGTGCTGGAGTTCTGGCCTGTTCTTGAGTGTGGGTTCTGTTTGGCTCAACTTCATCCCACTGTCATCCAATTTGAACTCCAGCCCTCTTTATATATACACGGCCTCTTGTGGGATTTTCTTAACCTCCATAGTGTAGAATCTTTTCATTTCTTTTATTTAGAAATGATCCCTAACTTTCATCTTTTGACCTTGGGTTCTTACTCTTCTTCTACAGTAGCAGTGCCGCTAAGTTGTCGGCAACTATGTTTAAGGGATTAACAACTGCTCACCATATGGTCGGAGATTTATAGTTCTGGAAGAACGGTATTAATTGTTGCCAATCCTTGATTTCCAAAGATTGAAGTGAAAATTGGAAGTTGGTTTTAGCAAATATTTATCAAGATCTCCTAGAGGATGCAGTTTTGGCATTCTTGGCTTTCCATTACTAGCACAAAGTAGTGTATTGTCTCAAAATGGTAGGATTATAGTTGTGCTATTTGAGTCGTCCTTTCTTTTTCTTGGAAATTTATTGTTTTGGATTGCACATCATTTTCTTCCTTTTATCAAATTAGGTTAGATACAGGAATGGGAATAGAATCTTGTTCTGGAATGACATTTGGTGAGCAGAGGCTACATTTAATCTCTAGAATTCTTTTTCTCATTTCTTTATCTAAATGTATAGTCATATCAAGCTATGAAGCAAAATTACAGAAAATGCCGTCCTACACAAAAAAAAAGTCCATAGTTACCGATGTCCCTATAAACACTAGAACTCCATAATTATCTAAGTCATACCCAAATGTAAAATAGGCATACTTTGAATTAAAAAAAAATAAAAAAATAGCTAAATAAAAATTTTATATATATATAATTTTCAAGGGAAAAAAATTAGACATCTAACAAATTATCCCTGTGAGAATAGGTAAATAAACCAACAGTTAATATGAGTGGTGGCAAAGAGGGTTAAGACAACTCAAATTAATAATCCCTCTTTGCTACATGATCTCTACACAGACCCAAATTTAACAAGAAAAAGTAATTCAAATTGAACAAATAATTCCATAACTTCATATCCGTCTATAAGAATGCTTCAAAATTTGGGATCCTTGATCCTTAGGATATGAGGAGTAACATCCCAGAAGATGAGCTTGATCTAACAGGTAGGATCGAAACCAATCTTGCCCATAGGTCTCAAACAAATATTTTAATAAACCAGAATTATAAAATTATGGAAAAACTCACTTATCTTGAGATTCAGCTGTTGGAAGGTCTTCAAACTTGGAGGGGAAGTACTTTAGGATGTGGTTGATAACATACCCAAATTTGAAGGTGATTCAACCATGGATGAAGAAGTTATGAATTTTTGAAAAACCACTATTATCTGAAAAGGGGAATGAATAAAATAGGAGTTTCGGTTGAGTTTCACAACTAGTGAGACTAAACCAGAATTTAATATTAAACTCGGGCCAACTCTCTACTGCCGCCAGCCATTCTTCCTTTTATTTATAGTTTGAAAATTTTCATTAATTTGGAAAGACAATTAACTGAAAAATAGGAAATTAAACTCCCTTTATAGAGTAGGAAGTTTTTAACAAAATAATAGGAAAGTTCCTAAAACTAAAAAATAGAAAAGTTTTCAAAACTTCTAGGGAAAGGAATCAAGTATCGTGTATCGGTACCGTATCGGTCAGCTGAAATTAAGAGACGTATCGTATCGTATCGTGGATACGGTGGATACGCATGGATACGGAGCAAGATACGCACAAAAATGATTAAGGAACATACAAAACACAATTTTAAAGCAAAAAAAACACTATAATTAGCAACATTGAGAAAGAAAATTTTTCTTAAATCATAGACACATGATTATGGGGCAGGATACACACAGAAATGATTAAGGATCATACAAAACACATTTTTAAAGCATAAAAACACAATAAATCTATAATTAACAACATTAAAAAGGAAAGTGTTTCTTACATGTAAAATTACTCAGCTAATTCCATGCCGAGTGATGGCTCGAATCGAACTCTGACTCATATTGGGGAAGAAGAGGTGCAACCAATATTATTTGGAATGTATCTCTTATCCATGTACAGTAGGTAAGCCAATCCATATGTTGATTATAGAAGGTAGTAAACTGGTAGTAGAAACGTGTATACTCTTCTGAAGTCGACATTCTCGTTTCTGGGATCCACGATGTCTCAGTTTGACTTCCATGTGATGTACTACCAGCGTCGATGCTCACTATTCTTGCTCCATTGTCTGCTGCAGAACTCATGCTCATTGACTCCATTTCATATGTAATCATATTAGTATCATCATTATGGAGTTGCTGTCTATCCTTCCCCTTCCCCTTCCCCTTTCGGCTATAACTCCTTTGTTGTAAGCGACCACCATGATCATAGTCTTGAGTTGTATGAGTATATCCTGCCTCTTCTGTAAAGTGCACCGGATCATATGATTGCATACCACCACCACTACCACCAGCATCACTTTTACCACTGACCCCACCACCACCACCATCGTCGTCATCATCATCATCATCATCACCACTCTCCTCAGAAATAGTGCCTCCATATTTAGCACCTAACCTCGTGCTTCTGGCATCACCATCAGGAGGGGACGAAGTACTCTCACTTTGGACTTGATCTTGTGTTTGTGATGGTGGTTGTGTTTCGTCCTCTTCATTTAGTTGACGAATGATGTCATCTATTAAAAGATCAGGTCTAGTAGATTGTCTATCCTCAACAATCTCATCCATCACAAATGCTCTATCGGTGTCCTCTACCCATGTTCTAACTGGGTCATCCTCATCAAGCGCATGGGTCATGCCAAGTGGGTCAATGTAGGCTTTTGGCTCATTTGGCCGCTCCAACTCCGTAAATTTTTTCATCAAACTCATGCTGTAGTGCACGTAGACCAGCTTCTGAAGTTTTTGATGGCTGAGGTGGTTGCGTGGTTTAGTATGTATAAGCCCAAAAGTGCTCTAGCTCCTTTCACAACCACTTGAGAAGGCCGTTTGGGACAAAATCCGGATTGCAATCCTCCTCAAGTGTGGAGCACTTGTGCCATAGTTAAGCCACCAATCAGCTGCACAAAGAACAATATTTCCAATCAGCCACTAATTAGTTAAGTAAGACACCAATCAGTTAAGACAAAAATAATATGTCCATTGTCTAACTTACCAGGAGCCATCTTGAATGCAGTAGCCTTAGCAACCCGATCACCAAATTCTCTCTGGTATTCACAGAAAATTTTAATCTACAGTAGTTAAATAACTTTAGCCAATCATAAAGGGTTTGTGTAACTAACATTTATGGAAAACAAAAGTGATTTTTGTTACCTGTTCTGTGGCCAACAAGGCATTATTTGAATCTGGCACCATTCTATTGATAACTTTTCTAACAGCTCTATATATTTTAACTCATACCCCAATCCAGATTTTGAATATTGTTGATCCGGGTTTAAGTAATATGCTACACATTCACATGTAAAAAACATTAAAAGTTTATAATTCAAATAATAATTGATAAATATAAAAAGCAATAGTCTAAGACTAATAGAAACCAAAGTATCTGCCATATGAATGTCTTGTAACAACATTCCTTCCCATCGGTTCTCTATAATCTTCAAATATTTTTTCTTGGATGATGTGTTCCATTCATTTAACTTATACCTTATCATTGCTATTGCATAGACCAACATCCCCATTGTTCGCTCCTTATCACCATCAACCAACTTAAGTAGAACAAATAGGGGTTTCATAATCTGAGCTATTTCATCAACCTTCTTCCAAAATTATGTTGACATAAGGATTTCTGTCACCTCAGTCCCTATCTTGGTTGCATGATATGTACTCGACAACCATTCTCCATTAGTTACCATTTAGAGTAAACCTGCCTTTCGCTGCTCAAGGTTGTCCAAGGCAACATAGTTGGTTGCAAACCTTGTTGCTCCAGGCCTTATCAAGTCCCCTTGTGTGTGTTTCCTCATTAAAGTCAACACCCAACTGTAATTGTAAATAAAATTTGTTACCGTCCTTGCTTGACCAAGCGCCTTAGCCACCTTAGGCAGCTCTCCAATATCTTTAAACATTAAATCAATACAGTGTGCAACACAAGGTGTCCAAAATAAGTGTTGCCTCTTCAGCATAAGGGTTTGTCCGGTTTTTTTGTAATTAGTAGCATTATCAGTAACAATCTGAACTACATTTTCCTCCCCAACTTCCTCAACAACTTCATCCATCAGTTTGAAGATATACTGTGCATCTTTTACGTGAGCGGATGCATCCACTAACTTAAGGAAGATGGAACGCCCATCACAGTAGACAAGAAAGTTGATGATGGACAGCCTTGTGGGCTCATTCCAACCATCACACTTGATGGTTACTCCATACTGGGACCATTTTTGCTTGAAGGTTTCTATATAATCATTCACTTCACCCACTAGGGCATCCAAGTAAGGGCCACCAATCTGATAAGCTGTGGGGGCCGTCACACCAGGTCCACAGTGCTGTATCTCCCTCACAATTGCCTTGAAATAGGGATCTTTGGCCTTGTGTGATGGGATAAATGCACTGTGGAACCATCTAGCGATAGACTTTCCCATTGTCTCACCCATTGACTTAGAATGCACTGACTCCTCTATCTTCTGTTGCCCTGCATCTCTTGGTTTGAAGGGCATTAAAGGAGTCATGTCAAGAATTTCTGGGTTTTTACTCTCTTGCCTCTCATTTGATCAAACATACCCCTTACACTGTTGGATTTACTCAATGAAGCTGGTTGCTTGCCCCTGCTTCTCTGTGTTCTACTTCTACCAGCACCATTACCACCAACACCCTGAGTCATAGACCTTATTAGTTGGTCTTCATTCTATCGTTTCTCTGCTGCCTCATGCCTTTTTCTCTTAACCACTTGCTGAATCTCATCTTCAGCATCTGTATCAGATCTCTCATAATCCTCTATATTTAAGTGACCCTCATCCTCCATAAGGTTTTCTGTTATTCTCTCTACATCATCCTTCTTCTGTTTTCCTTTTGCTTTTCCTTCAGCTAAGTGCTTTGCCATTGCCTTGCTCATCTCCACTGGACATTTTGAGTACTTCTTGACATTGGCAAAACCCCCTGCCTTGTGTTGCTTTTGCCGAGTCACCCCACCACCATGATGTTCAGTGCCACAAAATTTGCACTTTGTCATCAATCTATTGTTGTTGATTTTAGTGCAATACAACCAACCCATGTCTTTGTTCGCCATATTTCTACACATCACACGTGCGATACTACATACGAGATTAATATGTAATTTAATGTGGAACATTATATATGTAATTGAAAAAAAAAATTACATATAAAATTTTTACATACGTATTTTTTTGCTAAGAAATTACATATTACTATACATCACCACGTATTTTTTTTTGCTAAGAAATTATGAAAATTTAATCTATGACTAGATGGGTCTCGTACGCTTAGATGGATCTTACACGCTTAGATTAATTGCTAAAGTTAATTCATATATACTAATCACATGAAATATAAAATTAAATTATGATAAATTATAAAAATAACATCAAATATAAAAGTGGTATTACATCACATAAACAGAAATCATATAATGTAAGCAGAGAGCAGAGAGAGAGAGGAGATATATAATTTATATTTATATATCTAATTTATTAAACAAAAAATTAAAAAAAGAAGAAGAAAAACTCGAAAATTACCATTGAACATCAAAGATGGTAGATCAGTGGTTTACACATCTTATATAAGTAGGAGAAGACCAAAAGAATAATTTTTGAAAAAAAAATCGAAATTTTAACTGTTCTTCAAAAAATTCTCAAATCAAACCTCTAATCAATGTTTAAATCCATGATTGTAGTATGCATTCATCAAATAGGATCATACTTCATTGATTCATGGGAAAAAACAACACAAAAATTGAATTAATATGAAAAGAATTGAAGTTCAAAGTCATACCTTTAGGGTTTTCCACCGGTGGAGCTTGAACAGATGATTTTAGCTTCTAATCTTCACAAACAAAGTATTTAATGCCTCCTTTTCAGTCGTTTTAAGGCTAAGAATCAAAGCTCTATCCTATTTTGGGGAAATTTCAATGGAAAATCGAGTTTGGGAGAGAAGAGTGAGTTTCGGCTGTTGGAAATGACGAACAAATTCAGTGATTTTTGGCTCTTTCGAAACTGGTCGATACAGATCGATACATTATGCTTTTTTTTTTTTTTTGTTAAACTAATTTAAAACCTGTATCAATATAGATGCTATGTATCGACCATATCGAGCCGTACCAGTCCGATACGACTCGATACGGTCGATAAGCTACGATACTTTATATTCTTTTAAAAATGGGATACATATCGCCTTGTGTCGTATCGACTAGTGTCGATACCGATATGTATTGGCCGATACGGTGTATATCGTGTCGATTCTTGATTCCTTATTCTAGGGAACTAGATTTAAGGAAAATCTTAGTCTCCAAGTAATTGAGACTTCCTAAACTAACTAACCTATACTTTAGGAAACTAAATAGCATTACTAATCAATTAGGAAATAAAATAAACTCCAATCTAAAATAGAGCTGGCGGTAATTCTTCTCTATAGCCGGCGGTAAGGAGAGATCTCTAAAAGAGATCTCGGCTGCTCTAGTTGGGTTGGTTCTTAATTGGGTCAGGCCCAACTCTTGTTCTGCATCAGCTCCCCCCACTTAAAAAGAACTCGACCACGAGTTTTGTAATGGTGAAGAATGTCTACAGAGTAGTCGTAGGCAGCACCTGTTGATCTTGAAACTTTAACTGTGCTGGCGACATTGGAAGAAAATCCATCACTTTGGGTCCACTTTCTTCAAGATATTTAGACAGTATTACAAAGTCAATATGCTCAACATCTTGAGGAAAGTCAAATGAAATCGTGGTATTCATGGGGACTATCTTGTTCAATTCTTCGTCTTCTGCAATTGTCTCCATAACACCGCAGTCTTCATCAGAACTGTGATCGCCATTGTCAATCCCTGGAGCTTTAGTAGAGGCATCAAAATTAACCATATTCACTTTTGGGGCAATCAAAACAGTACTGCTGATTATATGGATTCCATATGAATCCTCACTATCATCCGTGACATCGGTATTAGGAACAAGAGTGTCATTATTTTGCGGCTCACATACCTGTGTATCTGGATTGACCTCGATTGCAGCAACTAAAGAGTTTACTTTTAATTTTTGTAGACAATCTCTAGCAAAGTGACCATATGCATTGTAGTGATAGCATTGTACGTCTGTAGCTTCTACCATGGGAGTGTTACCTTTATCTGTTGTTGGAGTAGCACGAGACGTAGTCCATATGGCTTTGTTGTTCAGTGTGGGGTGCTTCACTTCATAAGAATTGGAGGTGGGCTTTGGTGTTGACTTCAAAAGGTCTTCGGCTTGAAAAGCTTTATCACACAGTTGTTAAGATTAACAATATCGACCATACCCATTATTTCTCTAATTTCAAGTCGCAACCCTAAACGAAACCGAGAGATCATCTGATCATCATTGTCCCGTGACCTAAACCGTGCACACAATTGGTCAAATTGATAGACATAATTTTCCATACTCATAGTGCCTTGTCGAAGATTATTCATTTGGTCATGTAACCTTCTTTGGAAAGACCTTGGCAAATATTTTTCTTTCAATTCTTCTTTCATCTCCTCCCAAGTAGTAGGTTCCATCCGTCTCCTCATGAGGCTATACTCATAATTATGCCACCAATCACAAGCACTTCCCATAAGTTTGGTGTAAGACCCGCACGCCACGAACCCGGTCTAACCTTACATTTCGTGTCGTGACCAGTCTACATATCATGGTCGAGCCAAGTGGACCAAGTGTGTGAAGAAATCCAAGACCCAATAAGAAATTTTACTCAAAAACAGTCAAAATGAGGGTAGGGTCGCATGCCTAAACAGGCAGGGTCGACCCCACCTCAAAAGAAGTTCAACCCATGACTTTTTGGTCGTGGGGTCGCAGGGGTCTCGAATTGTCCGACCCCCTCATCAACCCCCTAGCATCGACCCTAGGAAAACAGCAAAAACAGCACGTATCGAAAATTAGGAAACTTTTCTAATTTCGATTGGGACCTTTCTTAAACTCAATGAGACTTATTTTGGGAGGTTTTCCTCTATAAATAGGACATCCCTAAGCCTCTTTCACTCCATTTAGAACCCTAATTGAAAGTGAGAAAAAGAAGAGAAGGAAGAGAAGAAAAGAAGGAAAACTTGAAGAAAAGGCTAAGGAAGAAGAAGAAGCTTAGAGAGATATTTGAAACTCAGACTACAGAAGGTATGAACCTCAATCCCTATCTGAATTGAAAGCTTAGAATAGATTATGATGAAGTTAGGTTAGGAGAAATCCTAATACCATCCATCCATGGATGAATTCTAATGGAAATCATGGAAAATTATGAAAAGTGAGTAACTTGGAGTTTTGAGCCATAGAACAATCATAGAATGGACTATAAAAGTAAGCCAAAGGACCCAAATATGAAAGAATGGACTGTAGGATCAAAAGGTCGACTCAAACCACGTGCGGTCGCACGTAGGGTCGATTGGGAATCGACCTTACCAGACCACAGGATCAACCCCTAGTTTTCGGAAAGTCCAGGGAAGCTGTGGTCGCACCTAGGGTCGATGGAACATCCGACCCTAGCATCGACCCTACACCCTGGGGTCGCGGAAAGGTACTACCCTACCTGCGACCTAGCTTAACAGCAAGCTTAAAATTATCGGAATGAATTCTAATTAAAATCTATCGACTTGTTAGGTTTTCCTATTGATATAAAAGTGATTCTTAAAGCTTGAAAGATGATCTACACTCAAGCAAAGGTGAGGGAATAAAACCTAAACTAATTGGCTAATAATAAACTGTTTTTATTTCTTGAGTCCAATTCATGACTGATTCTTTGCGTGTATGCTTGTATGTGCATTCAACATGTCATCAAATATTCCTGCTATTAATGTTCATGCATATTTAATTTTATTTTATTTATAATGTCATGATGATGATGATGATGGTAGGAATAGACATGTGAATGTATGTGTGTGGTTAGTGTGCTTGATGCGAGTGGAGCATCAGGGGGAGGACGTGACATTGTGGTTCAACCTGGTCATCAGACTCTAGCTCTATCTCTACTTAAGTCTTGTACACTGACTTCGTCGTATTGGCATTACATTAGAAGAACTATCACGTCGTAGGGTATCAGGGGAGGTGGTCTCGGACCGTGTAGTCTTCGACTCTGCCGGGGGGCCTTAGCTTTATCTCTATGGACATATTGAGGGATGCTGGGGTGAGGCCTTGGGTACATTGTTTGACATTAGGATTGGTTAGTTGCGAGCCCAGTTTGCAAGCCCTCGCCAGCAAGGGCTTACGTGTTGGTATTGGTAGAGTATCATGGGAAGTGATGCGGTGTGGTCCTAAGAACTTTAGCTCTATCTCTATTCCATGGTGGGTGCATGTGGGACGACAATAAACGTTAACCTTTGGGCGGCTTCACACACTCATGTATAGAGGTAAGGCGGCTACCGAACCTCTCTATAGCACATTGCAAACTTATATACCAGACCACAGATATGAATTGTATGCGTGCATATGTTTGTTGCATTGTTTTGTTTTCTCACTGAGCTCAAGTTGGAGAGCTGACCCTCGCGCGCGCAATTCTTTTTAGTTTCTGATGTTGCTGGTATTACGGTTAAAGATTATGTCAATAAGCCAACATGTAAACGGGTGGCGGCTATGATGAACAAGCTATGAAGGACTATTGTGATTCATTAAGCGAGCGTTTCAACTATGGATACACTTAGTGTTAAATTTCGTATTTGAATATTTGTAATATGTATTAAATTATGTTTTGGTTACTTGGAGATAAATGGAATATCAATTATTTATCATGACTAGACCTCAGTTCATTATCTGTAAGCCTTCCACTATTTATTTTATTACCTCTTATTAATGTGGAATATGTTTTTGTTTAACAACGTGGGATAGCCTATACGAGATCCTGATTGAACCGTTGGTTTATTGACGGTTCATTACACCATTCTGGTTGGTGCAGAATTGGGGTGTGACATTTGGAGCGAGCCAATTTCAGCTTTCGTGGTTCGAGAAGATTACACCAATCAAAATAGTCATCTAGGGCATTCAGTTAGTCTTGAAAGGCTTCGGGATCTTGTCTCCCATGAAACCCTTTTAGATCCATCCATACCTTATGAATTTGGTAACGGATAGGTTGATTGTCATCATAATCTTCGTAGGGTGGGTCTTGGTATTCCTCTCTAGGGACTCTTTGGGGAGTCCTAGCAACACGTCTTGACATTAGATTGGCCATAGGAACTTCTCTTCTAGGGGTTTCTATTCTAGCCGGCCTAGGATTATTTCGTTCTTCCAAATTACTCATTCGTCCGTCCACATTATCTAACTTTGCATTTATTTTGGCCAACCGTTGGAGAACCAAATTAATAAGGTCATTGGGATTGTTGGACTGATTAGGAGAGTTGGGACTCTCCTTAGCCATGCTTTGATACCAATTTGGTGGCAAACAAGGTTAAGACAACTCAAATTAACAATCCCTCTTTGCTACAGGATCTCTACACAGTCCAATCCAAATTTAACAAACAAGAGTAATTGAAATTGAACAAATAATTCCACAACTTCAGATCCGTCTGTAAGAATGCTTCAAAATTTGGGATCCTTGATCCTTAGGATATGAGGAGTAATATCCCAGAAGATGAACTTGATCCAACTGGTAGGATCGAAACCAATCTTGCCTGTAAGTCCCAGACAAATATTTTAGCAAACCAGAATTATAAAATTATGGAAAAACTCACTTATCTTGAGATTCAGCTATTAGAAGGTCTTCAAACTTAGAGGAGAAGTACTTTAGGATGTGCTTGATAACATACTCAAATTTGAAGGTGATCCAACAATGGATGAAGAAGTTATGAATTTTTGAAAAACCATTATTATATGCAAACGAGAATGAACAAAATAAGAGTTTCGATTGTGAGACTCAACCAGAATTTAATATTAAACTCTGACCAACTCTCTCTCTACTGCCGCCAGCCCTTCTTCCTTTTATTTATGGTTTGAAAAATTACGTCAATTTGGAAAGGCAATTAACTAAAAATAGGAAACTAAACTCCCTTTGTAGAGTAGGAAGTTTGTAACAAAACAATAAGAAAGTTCCTAAAACTAGAAAATAGGAAAGTTTCCAAAACTTCTAAGAAACTAGATTTAAGGAAAATCTTAGTCTCCAAATAATTAAGATTTCCTAAACTAACTAACCTATACTTTAGGAAACTAAATTGCATCACTAATCAATTAGAAAACAAAATAAACTCCAATCTAAAATAGAGCTGGCGGTAATTCTTGTCTATAGCTGGTGGTAACGGGAGATCTCTAAAAGAGATCTTGGCTGCTCTAGTTGGGCTGGTTCTTAATTGGGCCAGGCCCACCTCTTGATCTGCGTCAATGAGATTCCGTATCACTAGTAATGTAGTGACATCATATATCAGATACTGCCCAGTGGTCCCTATGTAGTGGTTGGTACCGAACTGCAGGAGGTGGAGCATTCCCATGTATGGTATGATTAATGTACTCGTTTGCATTGTATTCATCACAGCCCATAAGAATGCCCCTCAGTGGTCTGCATTATTAGGACATTTGAAATAGAAATGCCCATAGTTTTGTTTTGAATGCGAAACTTTCAAAACCATTGGCCGTGATGACAAAGAGCACGTTGGCCATAGTACGGACATTGTTCTGCAAATTATTAAAGGAAATGAATAACAAAAAAGGATCTATTACTTCAACAAAGACAACATATAAGTAAAAAAATTGTCAATATCTCTACTCAGACACAACCATACATGATTAAACTTGAAAAAGCAAACACCCAGTTCCCAAATTGTCAACATCCAGAAAGATACCAATCATAGAAAACTCTAAAGTACGATCTTCGTATGTGAGGGGCAAGGAATGAATTCCTCTGTCCAGGTGAGGTCTTTCATAATCCACTGCATTGCCTTCGCTTAAGTGGCTTCCTCCAAATCTTACGTACTCTCAAGCACATTAATGGCCTTAGAAATTCCAAATGGATCAAGGAGTGTTGGGCTGGACACTCCTCCAACCTTGAATCCCTAATGTCCTGAATGACCCTGTAGGCCATTGTGAATTCGGATTTAACGCCCTTTCTCCTCCTTTTGTATTAGGAGTCCTATCATGGTTGTGAGGGGCAACTGGTGTGCGGGTTACATTTGGTGTTTGATCTGCAACTGATGTGGATCCCATCAGTTCTACTCCCTCACATGATTGGACCGCTGGTCAGAGTCATTGTCTCCCACCTCGTCAGGCAACTCGTCTATTTTCACAGCACACCTCCTCTTCTGAAAGCATATGCATCCCCAAATATCTCAAGTAGTTCTGGCCAGTAGGAAAGACCATACTTCCTGAATTTTATCCAATAAGGGTTTGTCTGACAAATATAAAACACTTGTCATAATAAAAAGACCAAATCTGCTATTTTAACCCCTTAATGAAGATTATATACTCAAATATATCGTACCTTTATGTCTGTCTTCCACAGAGTCATCATCGACATTGCAAGTTCGATTGTCAGGGCTCCAACCAAATCCAGTGCTCTTTAGCAATTTCTTGAACTGACTGTAGTCATGTTTTAATTTATTCATCTTGTTCCTCAACTGGGACAATGAATAACTTTGTTCAGTTTCCTTTGCAAACTCTGTCTGCTTGTTTCTCCACCCTGCTTTATTAAATGTTCTGGTGGTTCTGTTTCCTTTCGTCACCTCATTCAACAAAATGTTTACAAAAATGATAAAATTTGCACCGGTCCACTTTACATTCTCAATATCAGCTATTGCTGGGAGGGGGTGTCATTGTGCACAAAATGCACAGAGAAGCTATAGATCTCATGTAGTCTCACACAGAAGGTGTATGCGGGGGATAATAACAGAGAACAGTCTCTAGAACCATATCAATTAAAGGATAATAGAACATTGAAACACCCTATCAGCAAAGGGAGAGAACAATAGTGATAAAAAAAGAAGGGGATTGAGAAGGGGAAATCACCTCCACCAAATCCCAGGAACAAAAGAAAATTGTTTTAAATGGAAGGGGATTGAAAAGAAATATGGCCGAAACAGAGAGAGAAGGTCTGATCTACCTACTGCTGGTCGCTGGTGGTTCCTCTTGCTCAGGAACGAAGCTTCTTGCTCCTCTGTGAGTTCAAATGAGAACCCTAACTTGACTAGCAAATAGATGAGAAAATGAAGGGGATTTAGGAAGGGAAAACTAGGAAAAACAAACAAACGGTTTGAATAGAA
This sequence comes from Protea cynaroides, assembly GCA_028583415.1. Lineage (NCBI taxonomy): Eukaryota > Viridiplantae > Streptophyta > Magnoliopsida > Proteales > Proteaceae > Protea > Protea cynaroides. The sequence goes on along the minus strand of CM053273.1, from coordinate 292,247 downwards.
GGGTAATCATGTCCAAAACATAGATGAAAAGAGGGTGAGAGAGAGAGAGAGAGAAGTCGGAAGTAGGTGTTGCTCACTGGTGTCTGATCTGATTGGAATGATGCTCTGAGAAGTTTCTCCTCTTCAATTTCAACTTCGTACAAGAACGCTAACAAAAATAAGAAAAACTAGATCTAAACATCGATGGGATTTAGAAAGGAAAACCAGATAAAACAAAATTTGGCAAACATAGAAGGTAATCATGCCCGAAAGAGAGAGAGAAGTCAGATCACCTGGTGTTCATTCGCTGACTCCTCTCCCTAAGAAACAAACGTCTGAGATGTTGATCCTCTTCGATTTCAACTTCCGACAAAAACCCTAGCAAGATATGCAGAGAGATAAAAAATGAAGGAGCAACTAAGGCAACCTATTATTACCCCTAGTGAAGGTACAATGATACTGACAGGGTATTCTCTTATTATTTTGAATCAATCCAGGGTTGCCAATCAACATCATACATGTGGTGAATGATGTGGTCTCATTCTAATTGCATTGGAATGATCTGCACAAGATGCAGTTGAAACCCTAGTTTTAAAAGACCGGATGGATTTTTTTTAGCAGTTTTGAGGAGAAAAGGCGGGAAAACTGTGAATCCGAAGTAGGGATTTCCGGGTTTTCCGGTTCAATTGCCTGGTTGATATGGGTTTTAGAAACTATGGTTGAATGATTGAGCCTACTCTTTGGATTACTTAAATTTTTCCCTTGTATATTATGATGTCATTGCTTTGTCTGGGTTGGCCCAATTTACCCCAACCTTCTCGTTGATACCCTAGAAGTTGTTAATTACTTCTCAGTTTGTGGTAGATAGAACCTTCTTTCGTCTTCAATTTGATAACAAGCAATTTATTATTTGTATTTCTTTTGTTTTCTTAGAGGGCGAGCCTTGGTGTGACGGTAAGGTTGTCATATTGCAACTTGGCGGTCACGGATTTGAAGCACAAAAACAGCCTATTCGCATGGCGGGGGTAAGGCTGTATACAGTTTGCCCCTCCTCAGACCCTGCAATAGCGGGAGCCTCGTGCATTGGGATGTCTTTTTATTTCTTCCGTTTTCTTGCTTATTTTTCTTGGTTTCCCGATTATTATAGATTAACAGAATTTAATAACTACATGTCATCTAAGATTTTCAGCTTACATCTATTTAATGGAGTTTCTTATAATCATTTCCTGTTCAATTTCAATTTATGCAAGTTGCTTATAATCATGTCATCAAGAATAAAAATTATTCCTACCCTTTGGCTTCCTGTATTCCTTCAGTTTCCACATTGCTAAAGTTTACATAATGTTGCAGTTCCTGGTTTCTTATTTGTCCATTGTTGTCCTATTTAAGAATCCATGTGCTACTAGTATTAGTATTTGCTAATGTCATCGTCTTCTTATCAGCATGAGGCAATTGATAATTGGATACTTTATGTTGTCTCTAACATGGGAGAGTACACCTGCTGGCAATAACATATTACTTGTTACTGCAGTATTTGGAGTGTGATCAATACTAACCAAAGTGTCTGAGTTTTCATCTCAAACTTCTCATACTGTGTCACAGATGTCATTCAGGGAATGGTGAAGAAAAGAATGCATATTGAAGCATTTGATGTTGCTTGTACTTTCGGGGTTGAGGAAAAATTCCCCCCTCAAAAAATTCTTACTACATTTTTACGTGAATCCAAAGAAATCTGGAAAAGAACAAGGAGAGATGCCCAAGGTTCTCCTGCACCACTGGTACCTCTTTCTCTCTCTCTCTCTCTCTCTCCCCCCCGGGTCACACACACAGATCTACAGGGATTGCAATTTTGATCTTACAATGCTGTGACATTCTGCCACAGAAAGAAGCAAATGAAAGGCAACTTGCTGTGCTGAAATCCTTGATTAAGTGTTTGGAGGATCACAAAATGGATCCTATGGAGATTCTTGCTGGATGGCATATCAATGACCAAATAACTAACCTGGAGAAAGAGATTGCAGATCTAGAAAAGAAAATACACGAGAAAGCTAATTTGAAGAGAAAAGCTGGTGAATTTGAGTCCTCAAAAATGTTCAGAACCCAAGAAGTGCGACGTCCTTGGCCTACCACCAATGTTTCACTTCAGGAGCATCCAACAATCTTGGTGCCACAAAACCAGAGGACTGTTAGCCTCACTGGTGACAACAGCTCAAATGATGGGTTTCTTACTCGTGGTTTTCTGTCCACTGGCCCATTTTCTGGAATTGGAGGTGCTTTACTTGGGGGAGATGGGGTTGGGCAAAGAGCAGCTAATGTTGTTGGGCCGTCTGGATGGTATGGGGATGAAGCATTCAATAACAGTTCTGTTCAGAACTGTTTTCTTGATCCTGCATCCAGTGGGAAAGGCTTCTTTAGGCTACAGCCATCTCTGGAACAGGGCTTTACATCCCCTACTGTTGTGAAGCAGGGCTCAGGATCAAATCTTTATCGATTTGCCGATACAGTTTTGGAAGGTGATTCTTATTACCATGATGGCTCTTGCACGGGTATTACTATACCTTCTTCCATGCATGTTCATCACTCATCTTTCCAGCGTTGAATGGATATTAATTCCCTGCTCTGATATGTTTATATCCATTCCCTGCTCTGATATGTTTGTTGGAGCTTCTACATTCTCTCTATTATTTTGGTAGGAGAAGCAAGGACTTCATAATCAAATGCTTTGGGTTGCTTATTGGGCATCTGGGCTCATTTTATGAGGTCCATGCTGATTAACATTCCATAAAGAAGTGCTAATTATTGCATCAAGTCCGCAACAGCTAATGATCAAATGGGGATGATCCAGCCGTTGTCCTTTTAGGGTAAACGAAATCAAATTCACCGGTCTCTGTACAATGGGGGAAGAGCAATGTATTTCTTGGTTACTTGTCATCAAATAATTGAAGGAAATAGACATTCGATTAATATGGATTTCCTATGACTGCTTACTTTTTCTTCTTATTTGTTTTTTAAAACAAATTTATTTATTTATTATTTGTAGAGTTACAAGACTGATTAATTGTTCTTGAGGTATGGGACTCACCTTGTTCCACACGGGTGCCTAGGTGGGATGCTACCCACACTATCCGTCCATTGGTAATGGCATTTCAGAATAAATGGTCTGATCCTTCGTTTTTTATGTTTGTGCTACTCTTGGAAGACCCTTCGTTATATCACCAGATCTTGAGTTTTCATGGGTTTATATGTGAAAGCACCTCAGCTGGAGTTTTTATGATGAGATGTGTTTCAGCTTTTATCTTTGAACCGAGTTTCTCTCCACTCATGTTGAAGAGGAATCTCTGCACATTAGACATCGGTGGTGTAATAGATAGGCATCTGAATAATTGGGAGTATAACTGGGAATCATTAGTTGGGTGTAGGGTCTGTCCCTTGTAATTGTCCCCTTTATTTGTAGTTAGCAATATATCCCAAAATACTTTCCAGAGAAAATGTCTATAACGAAGTTCAGATGAAAGCGTTATGACACTGAGAGTTCAATTCTAGTCCGGATGAAGACCAGGACAACCAGACTACCCAGGGGCTGTTGACTGGCCTACCCAATAATACGACCAGCTCTCTTGAAATTCAATCCAATGGTTAGTTTTTAATGGTCAGTTGAGGACGGACAACTGGTTCCTACGAGAGGTTGATTAGTTCCGCCTATAATAGAGTCAGTTGTGAGCTCTATGTTGGGTTAGTATCGTATATTTTATGGGGTTCACACACTTATCAATGTAGTTGTTGTATTGGGGTTTAGGGCTATTTCATGTACGATGATAAATTTTAGAATTGTGGGGGGGGGGGGTGCGCTCAGGTGAAGAGTATCTTGGGAGGTATGCAAAAGTTACTGTGAAAAAAAAAAAAACAAAAGATTCTTCGTTTAGAGATTTTACAAAAACCTTGGCAAAGTTCATGTGGAAAAGCTAGAACCTACGGCAAGCAAAGAGTTGTGGCCGAGGGTAACTCTGGGCCGTCGACTACAGTGGTGACGCCGGCGGGGGAACCAGGATAATGGCTGCGGCGAAAGTTTCTCAGCCATTGCAGAGAGCTATGGTCGCATGGCCTGGTGGGATAAACTTGATGAACAGAGCGGTAAGTCTGTTATCGCGTGTGGGCTCTCAAATTGCAGTGAAGAGATCTGATGTCTCTGGTGGAGCAGGGCAGAGCCTAATGGCAGGAAAGCAAAGTGGATTTGAATCTTAGGAGGATGAAGATGATGAAATCAAAATATTATTCGAGGCGGGGAATCTGCATCTCGGATGGATATTTCATAGAATCGGATCCCAACGGCCATGCGATGGATCGCGGGTGAGGTTGTTGTGGATCGCCTGTAGCAGCCAATATCACATATGCGATCTATAAATCACAGGTTTTCTTGAGATTTGGCTACCTATGCGATCCATAAATCACAGGTTTTCTTGAGATTTGGCTACCTAGAATGAATCATCTCTTTCAGGCCGATGGAGTCCTTCTGTCGGGAGGTGGTGTTGGAGATGGATCAAACCAGAGATCTAGGGCCCCAGTTGGACTACCTAATGTGCTGATGGCTGGTCTGGGATCTGCAGAAGAAGGTTCCATTGCTCGGCGACGTGTGGCTACACGATGGGAGCCGGAGAGGGTGACCGGAAACGCTACAACAGCCTTCGCCGGAACAGGGCTGTTGTAGAGAGGAATGGCAGCTCGATTTTCTGGTCTGGAATCGTCGATGAAGGTAGTAGGGGGCCTTGCAGATCGGCAGGTACAATGGGGAGTGTCTATACCATCGGCAAGGACACAAAACAGGGAGTCAGGGCCATTGGAGGTAATGGTTTTGCAGGCGGCGGAGGTGCTACAGCCGACATGAGAAGGGTCGGTTTGCAATGCACCGCAAGAAGGCTCTGCAGAAAGGGTTTTTTTTTTATTTATTTATTTATTTTTTTTTTTTTTTGGGATTCTTGAAGTATGCAGATCCTTCGATGGTTGCGGTGGAGCATCTGAAGCATGCGATATGGCATGTGGTGACAGGTGGAGGTTTGCGATCTGTAGTGAGAAAACTCGATGCCAGGGTTCGCCAGAAGGGTATGCAAACAAGAGGGGAAAGACCCATGCTCTCTTTGGCGGTGGAGGTGTGCAGCGGTGATGGTTCCAGATCTGCTAGGAAGATGGCGGCTGTTCGTAAGTCTGGTGCGATGGCAAGCTCGGTGGAGAAAGGTCTCAGCAAGGAAGCATTAGTAGATTTGGGGAGATCTCTTGGGTTTCCATCTGCGGATCCAAGGAATCTAGTAAACCGGTTGGCATCGTATATGGAGGGGGGTATTTCTAGTTCTAGCTTGCGGCTGGAGAGAGACACCCAGAATGGAAGGCTCCAGTGTAGGTATGGGAAGAAATCTCGGGTTTCCATCTATGGAACCCAGAATTTTTACTACAGGGATTGATGCTGGATAGGAGGTGTGTTCGGTGATCCACCATTGGGTGAGGCTACTTGGTGCTCCATCATCATCATGTGTAGTGTCTGGTTTTAGAAGGGGTCATGAAAGAGTCTTTCATGAAAATTCTAAGATGATGCCAGGGGTCGCGGGAGATGTGGTTCAGCAAGAGAATCTTGCTAGGCCGGTGGTGGATGCTGTCCCGGCATCATGTGCAACTCTGCATGCATCGTATATGGGACTGATTCAACATTGGAATACAAGGCGTGTTGCAGTTGATCGAGTGGAAGCTCTCGCACTGGAACCTAGAGGTCACTCTGGGGTAACAGTAGGAGACGAGGAGGAGAGGAGGAGGATGGACTGAGTGAGGAAACGAACCCCAGAATGGATTTGAGTGAATTTTTGGGGATTCGTGTTGCTACTGGGAGTGCTTGTATCAGCTATGGAAACAGGAGCTGAGAAGGATGGATCTGGTTGGATTGGGGAGGTTTTTTCTTAGATCGGAAGATTGTTTTGAATCCCAATAAAGTATGCATAATGGTAAGTTGATGCTGCATCATGGGGTAAAAGATGACGGGTAAAAGATAATTGGCGGACTGGGATGAGGAGTTAGATCTCTAAGTCAAAGTTGGAGCTGCAGATGTGAGAGGGTCGGGTTTTAAGTACAATTGGATTTGTAGAAGACTGTGAGTGACAGTGATCTGTCTGGTAGGTGCTACGACAGTGAGAGAGGTGGAGTCATATCACTTCGTATGGTAGTAAACTGGGTGTGAGCTATGTCGGTTTGTGTGTAACGGTTTGATAGAGACGATAGATGTGTTTACAGAATCAACATCAATGGGTTCTTTTTTAAGGTAGCTTATAGAATTCAAATCAGGTGGAGATTTGTTGAGTTGGTATCTTGTATTCTATGGAGTCCACACAGTTATCAGTGTACTAGTATTAAGGTTTGAAGCTATTACATGTATAAAGGTAAACTTATAATTGTTTAAGGAATTAGAGTTTCTGGGGAGTCTATATATTGCCTCTGTATGAGAATCCATAGGTAAGGTTGATGACAGAGAAGAACACTCTGTTAGGTGGAGAGCTGTAAATGTTTATTGAGAATAAAAAAATTATTTTTTCTCTTGTGGAGGTAGGCATCACACGATGGGATGATGAAACTTGTTAAATTTTTTTGTTTGTGCTAACCGTCACATTTGTGATTGTTGGCTCATCTCCTATAAATAAGAGACTTTTGGGGGATATTTCTAAGGACTTTTGCAACATCTTTTGAAGGTTGGGTCTTTCTTTTGAGAGTCCCTTTGTGCTTGTATTTTGTATACCTATCTATTGAGAAAGTGTTCTTCACACCAGAGCTTGGAAATCCAAGGCTGTAGTGGGTTGTTTGCTACCTAGTAAAGCGAAGTGTTTGGTTAGAAAGATGAACAAAGAAAGCCTTTTGGGTTTGATTGGTGTAGTTCAATTGTGTTGGTCAGAGAGGTGAACTTATGAAAACCTCATGGATTGGAGTGTGAACCCTATAACACCTTTACTTGTGATGTGAGTCTTAGAAAACAATAATGATAGGTTTTCGATAGTGGATTCCAAGTGAGCGAGGCATTTGAGAAGGGATGTAGGGGGGTTGGTGAACCAGCATAAATTCATGGTATTAAGCTTTTATTCTCTAACCCCTTCTCTTTTTAATATCACAATTGTTTTCCCATATTTTGGGGAGCCAAAAGTTTTAATTCTGCCATTCCAATTCACTCCTCTCCACTTGGGTTGTCACTTGCCACCGGTCATATCAGTTCGGTCCCAAATTGTGCCCACGCCCAGAAGTAGCTACTTGAATCGATTATTGTCAAAGTGAACTTTAAAAAGTTGATTATATGAACCGGTAACGTAAATTAATCGGTTGTAAAACTGATTCCGTTAAGAACCGTTGAAATGAAATCGTTTAAAAATAGTCAAATTAAGCTGTTTCGGTATCAATATTCAGAACCAATCTATTCGATTTCGGTTTTCAGGTATCACACACCGATCCAGAGTCCAGACTGGATTCGAACCAGAACTGAACAGTTTTAACACCCTTACAGCATACAAGTTAAACAGAAGCAGATCTATCCAAAAAAACAAAAAAAAAAATTGTTGAAGGGACGCAGAGTTTGGTAGGTAGACGATGGCTGGACCGTTGAGTGGAGCAACTTACCAGAGATTATGCTGGAATTCCATCTCTGTACTGTTGAGTGTTGAGTGGAGAGACCAGAGAGTGTTGGGAAAAAAAAGAAAAAAAAAAACTTATTTGGTTAATATAAGATCGACGGTATCTTGCAGTTTTCCCATTTGGCTATTCCAAACCTTCCTCCCAAGTCCCAACCCTTGCTGTCCGGGTTGTTTATATTTCTTTCCGTCTATTTTACCGTCTATCAAATGGCCTTACCAGACGCGATCTTTCTCAAAAAATCTGTTTTACCGGGGTCGGAGAACCGTATTCGGGCGATCTCTTCCAGTACTTCCAATGAGCTCCGAATCTCTCCGCGTAAGGGCAGCAGAAGGTCGTCGAGGTCCCTCGTCGTTTGGGCCCTGGAAAAGAACAGCGGCGGAAGCGGCAACAGCAGCAACAGCAGCAGCAGTGGCAACGCAGCTAAGAAGCCAGCAGTGCCCAATTCGAACTACGTGGTGCCACTGGACAAGTCATCGTGCATTATGCGCCCCCTTGCTGAGATCCTCAGAGACCTCAACAAAAGGGTCTCCGATAAGATTATCAAACCCGATACGAGCTATATCCCATGGTAAGAACAATGCGGGAAAACTGGTTACGAACTTGTTTTGTTTTTGCTTCCCTCAATGAAGGGGGGTTGAGATGGAGAAAAAGAACCAAAGTCAGTGTAACAGTAACTTCGAACAACGACGTAGGGTTTCTCGATATTTCTAATGATTTGTGCTGGGCTTGCTGAGCCGCTGCTTGATAATGGCCGACATTTTGCGGGTGAGGTTGTGACAAGAAATGACTTTGGTATCTTTTTTGTGGAGTATTTATAGAGAGGATTTGTGTGAGTTTGTTTCAATATCTACGAGTCTTTCTGATCATGAGTGTATCTCTGAGTCCTGACTGCACATGTATCATGTTTTCTTTCTTTCGCCTATCCCTTCTCATTTGATCACGAAATATGAAATTATCTAACTGAGTTCGTGTTACCTGCGTATTTCTTCAGGTACCATGCGAACCGAATGTTGAGCTTCTACGCCCCAGGTGGAACCTCTTTGTAGCTCTCAATCGATTAATTTTTTTTTCTTTGTATATATTTATCAAGTTCCAACCTTTGTGTTTAATTAGCAGAGTTAACCTCCCAAATCATCTTAGTCTGGTTTCACGCATTTGTGACTGGTTTTCTAGGGAGATCATCTCATTTCTTCGCATTAGGACATTCCCTAGCACTTGGGGGTGATACATTGATATGGTAGAACAGGCTGGCTGTGGGATCCGATCCAGGGCCTTTTGGTTGAGCCATCAGTTCTGTGCCTAATAAAGTCTGCCATGTTGAAATTCTATGGAGATTTTTCTTTTGCCTCCTTGGAGGGTCTATTTGACTGAGCTTACCACATGAATTGAGAATATTCCTTTGTTATGAATCAAAGGGTAGACACTTTCTCCCAGCTTCTGTTTGAAGCTTACCTGCCACTTGTGATGCGGCTCATGGCCAGGTTGAGAACAACCCACAGTGGTTCTTGGATTCCGCTCCTCTGTAGTGAGGGGGTCGCTACAGAGGCTGCAGTGAAGCATTGATGAGTAACACGTATGTGGTTCTCCATCTAAGGGTGGGGGTCATCTGATCCAACATATGACAGTGCAACGAGAAGCAATGAATCCTTCCAAATTTGAAATCAACTGAAGCCCTCTTCATCCTTCTTCCGACTGAAACCCTACTTTTGTACACTTCCTATGAGCAAGAGTAGTTATACACGTATTGTTCTTCCTCTCTTTACACTTCCAATGCCCAATGATCTAAGAGAAGGCTTCTTTTCATTTTGCGAATCCTTAAAATCCAAAGGGTGGAAACTGATCTGGCAGCTAGAAATTTCAGATGTATCCTTTGTCCGTGTAACAACAATAACACAAAGAGATAAACCAGAACATGCAAACCAGAAAATTGAGAGAGAGAAGAAAGAAGAAGGAGAGAGAGATTTCAAATACAGCCAATGTGCTGTAGTCAATGATATGGATCTCCTCTCCTCAAGACTTTATTTATAGGAAAATAATATCTAACTATTACAAGAAAGTCTCTAAATTAGAAGAGACAAAATAAGAAGAAAATAAAGAGAAAGAAGGAAACTAATCAAAGAAGATAAAAACAACCAAATAATAAGATATCGCTGGCAGTGATAGTACCGCCAGCGATAATAACGACCAGTCGATATCGTAACATCCTCTCTCAAACTGGAGTGTATAGATCACCCAATTCAAGCCTGGAACAGTTCAAACGATATGCTAGTCCAAAGAAGGGCTTAGTGAATATGTCAACGTGTTGATTTGAAAATGAAACAAATGGAATGACAACGAGCTTCTTCATAACAGCATCACGAATAAAATGACAATCCACTTCTATGTGCTTGGTAAGTTATGGAACACTGGATTGCTGGCAATGTAAATCGCAGCTTGATTGTCATACATCAAGGTCATAGGGCAAGAGATAGGGAATCCCAATTCATGCAGAAGATTTTTCAACCATAATAGTTTGGCTGTAGTCTATGCCATAGCACGGTACTCAGATTTAACACTAGATTTAGAGGCAGTAGTCTGCTTTTTACTTTGCCAGGTGACCAAATTGTGACCACCGAATGTACAGTAACCAGTAGTAGTCAGCATCAGAGAATCTCACAACATCAAGATGATGATAGCGGGAATAAATAAAACCGGTGCGAGGAGACTTCTTGAGATGGTGTAATATACGACAAGCAACTTCCCAATGGACAACCTTAGGAGCTTATTTGGTTGACCATCCCGACTGCAAAGGACAGATCAGGCCAAGAAACAGTAAGATAGATTAGCTTTCCAACTAGACGTCTATACTGATGAACGTCAGAATATTCAGGACTATCACAAGTATCAAATTTCTGATGAGGATCCATGGAAGTTTCAGTTGGTTTAGCACCAAGTAGACCTGTTTCGGTAAGAAGATCAAGTACGTATTTACGTTGGGATAGACTGATGCTTGTACGGCTTCGAACGACTTCAATACCGAGGAAGTAATGAAGATGTCTTAAGTCTTTCATTTGAAAATGCTTGTTTAGATTAGACTTAATTTCAGTAATTCCTGATTTGTCATTCCCTGTAATAATGATATCATCAACATAGACAGTTGTTATGGTAACAGTGATGCGTGTCGAGCGCTCAAATTAAATTACCTTACTTTGAAACGTAGATAGTAGCAGGTAAGGGTTGAACCCACAAGGATTGTATGATCAAGATTAAAATGTTTAATTAACCTAAAGAGAGAAAAACAAATGAAAATGAAATAAGACTCAGAAAATAACCAATTGTTGTACTAAGGCAGATTTTGATTAATCTTATTAGCACAACTTCATTGGCTATCCTACGTATGGAGGGGGGTATGTTTGCAATAGAAAAGATCAATAATTAATTATCTAAAATGCAAGAATAAAGAGCAAGGTAATACAAATATCAAAGATTAAACCAATAAGAGAAAACTTCGGTCAAAAGGATACTTACACCATCTTCGTAAACTTGTTCATCAACATAAAGGATAATCAATTCCAATTGAATAATCAATCAAGAAAATTAGGACTAGGCCTAAAATCCTTAGTGTTTCCTTAAGATTGATCTATTAAAAGATAGCTTATTAATAGTACCCTTACTCTTAAATCAATCTCAAGACTAGACTCTCGATTTGATTCAGGAATAGCATTAACAATTAGAAAGACAATTGAAATTAAACGTTAAACACACACCAGCGTGGTTTAATTACTTTAATCTGATTTCTCCTAGGAATATAACATTAACTTGTTCATTAACATCAATTCTCATTGCCACTGACATAGAATAATCAATTGATAGCAATCAAATTCTAATCTAACAATCGATTAGATAAATAAATCAATTAGTAGTACTCCTAATCAACCCATTCATCAATCATTCTACGCGTAAATTGGAAGAATAACAAATATTCAATTTAAAATCAATAAATAAGAACAAGTCTCACAAGTTTACAATGATGATTTCAGCTCTGTCTAACCGAAGATAAGAAAGTTAGCCACACATGACTTCTTCAAGAACACAAGAATAAAAGAAAGAGAGTTGTTCTTCAGCCACTGCCTTCTTTCTCAATCACTCTTGGATGATCTTTACATAGGCTTTACATTGTTTAAATAGCCAAAATACATGATAAAATTGGTATGCCTAGATTTGACAATCTTATTACATGGAAATAAAAATTAAACAAAATCTTCATTCCTAAATTAGATGAAAATCATTACATTATTAAACAATTGTCACCCCTAAATCTACCAAATTTTGTAAGATTCTATAGTTGTGTATATTCTCTTCAAGATTTCCAACAATCAAACAAGGTCTTCCAATAGTGAACCTTCCGTATGTAGCAACCTTCCTTCTCTGGTTTAGATTTGGATCAATTTTCCATATCAGATTTTAAAACCACATTTGGAAGCCCAAACGAACTCTTTCCATGTCAGAATCCTACATGAAATTCAAAACGTTAATATTGAGAGTGCTAGAATTTTTTCGTCTTTTATTAATTAATTAACAAGATTTCTAAAATATACCAAACTCATAAAATAAATTCTATTAAGCTTAATAAAGTATAAAACACCCTAAAAATCATAATGCAAAAGAAATAAAAAAAAAATTTAAAATTATAGACTTATCAAATTCCCCTACACTTAGCCTTTGCACGTCCTCGGGCAAAATAAAATTAAAAAAAATCCTAAACTATTCCACTTTCGTAGGAACCACGATTGCATTTAGCATGTACAACAAGCCATTGAACCCCTAGGTTACCCCTAGTGGATGAGTTGTGTCTCGTGAGGGTTTGCAGTGAATCTACCCACAAAATTTAAAGAAAAATATTAGATTTGACAAATTACAAGAATTAAATAAAACTCTAAGTACTCCACAATTATAAATCATAAACAAAATTTAACTCAATAGACAACTTAAATCTTATCAAGATACAATAACTTCATTTTAGTCACCATCTTCAACAAATTCATATTAATATCTATCTATAGTGTGAAGTGATGTAACTCAATTAGTAAGGAGCTTTACAGGATACTTCAAGAAAAATAACACTGTTTTTTTTTTTCTTTTTTTTTTTCATTGACTTGTGCAATGTCTGTTTTCTCAGGCTTTCTAAGTTACCCATGTAGCAAGTGTTGGGTCAATGACTCCCAAACCAGTTGGCTTTAGGGCACTAGGTGTAGAGACTAGAGACACCCCTAGGACTTAATAACTCAAGTAACAAAGACCACAAAATCAAAAAATTTGGAATTCAATTTTTTTTCCATCGACTTGTGCAATGTCCGTTTTCTTAGGCTTTCTAGGTTTACCCATGTAGCAAGTGTTGGGTCAGTGACTCCCAAACCAGTTGGCTTTAGGGCACTAGGTGTAGAGACACCCCTAGGACTTAATAACTCAAGTAACAAAGGCCACAAAATCAAACTTAGTCAATTAAACTGTTTATAACCATCATCTCAATTTTTCTTTTGTTTTTGAGGCATTTTGGACATTGAAGCAATTATTTATTCTTTATCAAGTTTTTTTTTTTTTTTGGGAATTGCCATTTCTCAAATTCACCGTTTATTCCCCACAACTAAGAGTTGGTGTAAACGTGAAATACAAAGATACATAACAAAAAAAAAAAAAAAACTTTATCTCAGATGGTGATTCAAATTTAGTTGCATATCTAATCTAAGGTTCAAGAATTCCAATAATTTAATCATATTTATAAACAACATGGTCACTTTAGAGAATTAATCCAAACTTGTAACTGGACAAATAATTTTTTATTTTTTTTTGGAAGAAAATTTTAAGTCAATTTTTTTCAGTTAGTATATACAACCAATATTTTTTTTTCTTTTTTCAATTAGTATATACAACCAATATATACTAACAACATGTAAAAATAAAAACAAAACACATCCTAGAATTCCCCCACACTTAAAACTTACATTGTCCCCAATGTAAGGCTAAATGCAAAGAAAAAGATAAAAACAAACATAATATCTATGAAAATAAAAAGAGAAAGGGTTAAGAAAGCAAATCTGATTTCTTGGGTTGCCTCCCAAGCAACGCTTTTGTTTAACGTCGTTAGCTCGACTCTGCAGCTTTCCTCAATCTGAATAAAGTGGATCTTCTAAGTCCATAGCTTCCTCAACCAACGAGTCAACTTGAAAACCTTCATGGTAAGGTTTAAGTCTATATCCATTGACCTTGAAAATCTTTTGAGTGTCCAAACTTTGAATCTCAACTGCACCATGTGGAAAGACATTAATAACAATAAAATGACCAATCCAGCGAGACTGCAACTTACCAGGAAATAATCGAAGCCTTGAATTATAAAGGAGCACTTTTTGTCCGACAACAAATTGCTTCTTAGAAATCATTTTATCATGAAAGGCCTTCGTTTTTTCCTTATAAATCTGAGAGTTCTCATAAGCTCCATTGCGAATCTCCTCTAACTCCTGCAATTGCAACTTTCGTTGCTCCCCCACCTTATCCGTCTCCATGTTACACTGCTTAATTGCCCAGAATGCCTTGTGCTCCAATTCTACCGGTAGATGACATGCTTTTCCATAAACCAACCGATATGGAGACATCCCTATAGGTGTCTTATAAGTGCGGTTACAAAAGTGAGTCCCTCTATCACTGATCATTGCCCGTGGGATCCCAAACCTAACAAAAATGTGAGACTTGACAAAATCTGCAACCACTTTAGAATCATCAGTTCGGGTGGCTTTTGCTTCCACCCACTTTGACACATAGTCAACAACAAGTAAAATATAAACATTGACAAAAGAATTAGGAAAAAGACCCATAAAGTCAATGCCCCAAACATCAAAAATTTCACAAATAAGTATGGGGGTTTGTGGCATTTGATCCCTACGGGCCACAATACCTGAGTATTGGCAACGAGTGCATGACTTACAAAATATATATGCATCATGAAATAAAGATGGCCAAAAGAAGCCACATTCAAGCACTTTTCTTGCTGTTCTTTTAGGACCGAAATGTCCACCACATGCATATGAATAACAAAAGATAAGAATGGATTCAAATTCAGTTTCGGGTACGCACCTTCTTACCATTTGGTCTGAACATTGCTTCCAAAGATAAGGGTCATCCCAAATGTAGTACCGAGCATCACTCTTGATTTTCTCTCTTCGTACTCTAGGTAGCTCTGGTGGTAAGGTTTTGATAGCCAAATAATACTAAATCTGCATACCAGGGCACTACATTTGTCACCTTAAGTAGTTGTTCATCTGGGAAGAAATCTTGTAATGGTATCGCATCACCCTCCTTAACCACCCGACTGAGATGGTTTGCAACTAAATTCTCAGCTCCCTTCTTGTCCTTAATCTCCAAATCAAATTCTTGAAGAAGAAGGATCCATCTGATCAATCTTGGCTTAAATTCCTTTTTCGCCAGTAAATGCCTAAGAGCTGCATGATCGGAATAGAAATAGTTCCCAATAAATAAGATCTAAATTTGTCCAAAGCAAAAACTATAGCCAATAGCATAATAGATAGCATGAGCAACTTTCCCCATACGTTGGCCCAAAACAGCTCCAATAGCATAATTGCTAGCATCACACATGATCTTAAATGGGAGTTTCCAGTTCGGTGATTGAATCTCTGGGGCTGTTGTTACCAGTTCTTTTAGCTTGTCAAAAGCTCTTTTGCACTCATCATTAAAGTCAAACACCGCTTCCTTTTGTAAGAGCTTGCATAAGGGCAATGAAATTTTCGAGAAAACCTTGATGAAGCGCCAATAAAAGCCTGCATGTCCAAGAAAGGAACGCACTTCCCGTACAGTTGTGGGGTAAGGTAAAGATTGAACAAGATCTATCTTTGCTTTGTCAACTTCTATACCTCTAGAAGATATCACATGACCTAAAATTGCTCCTTGTGTTACCATAAAATGACACTTCTCAGAATTCAAAACAAGGTTAGTTTCTATGCACCTCTTAAGAACAAGTGTAAGGTTATCCAAACATGTATCAAAAGAGTCTCTATAAACAGTACAGTCATCCATGAAAACTTATATAATGTTCTCTACATAATTAGAAAAAATGCTAACCATACACCTCTGGAATGTGGCTGGGGCAGTGCAAATACCAAACGACATTCGTCAGTAAGCAAAGGTACCAAATGGGCAAGTGAATGTCGTTTTCTCCTGATCTTCAGGTGCAATCACAATTTGATAGTAACCTGAATGACCATCAAGAAAACAATAGTGCGAACGACCTGCTAACCTCTCCAACATTTGATTGATAAATGGAAGAGGAAAGTGGTCTTTACGAGTTGAAGCATTCAATTTCCTGTAATCAATACAAACATGCCACCCATTTTGTATCTTAGTAGGGATTAACTCATTATTTTGATTCTTAACAATAGTTATGCCCATCTTTTTAGGTACCACTTGAACCGGACTTACCCACTTACTATCAGAGATGGGATAGATAATTCCAACATCAAGGAGCTTTAATATCTCCTTCTTCACAACTTCCATCATAGGAGGGTTGAGTCTACGCTGTGCTTCTCTAATCGATTTGGCTCCCTCCTCAAGAAGTATGCGATGCATGCACATGGCCGGGCCGATTCCCTTAATGTCGGCTATTGTCCACCCAGTGGCTGTCTTATGGTCTCTCAAAACTCGAATGAGTTTCTCCTCTTGTAGCTTGGTCAAGTCCCTTGCTATTATCACAGGTAATCTCTCATTGTCTCCTAAGTAGACATATTTGAGATGGTCTGGAAGTGGTTTCAGCTCAACAATAGGTGCCTGCACAATGGAAGGTAACAACTTTGTATGAGATATAGGCAACTCAATGTGAGCAACATCATATCTTTTTGGAATTGGGGGTAAGGCCTGCAATGCCATCAACATCTTCTCTAATTCAACATTTAACACAAATTCTGAATTGAAATCCATGCTATTCAAATGTTTGCTAATGACCACCATCAACTCATCTTCACCATTTAATTCAAAAACTTGCTGTACTATAGAATTAATTATATTAATAACATAAACATAATTTATATCACTAGGATACCTCATAGCCTCAAAAATATTAAAGCGAACTATCTCGTCATCAAATTCCATAAATTAGGTACCATCATAAATATCTATTTTTGTTTTAGCAGTCTTTAAGAATGGTCTACCCAACAAAAGAGGTGTAGAATTATGAGATGAGTCATCCTCCATTTTTAATACATAAAAATCAGCAGGAAACACCAATTCATTAACTTGAACTAACACATCCTCAATCACACCTTCAGGATATACATTTGATCTATCAGCTAATTGAATAGTTACAGCAGTTTCTTTTAAAAGTTCTAGATTTAATGAAGCATATATTGAATAAGGCATGACATTAATTGATGCTTCTAAATCTAACATAGCTCTATTGAAATTGGTGTTACCTATTTTGCATGGGATAGTGAATGTACCTAGGTCTTTACACTTAGGGGGAAGCTTCCGTTGAATAACGGCTGAGACATTTTCACCCATACTTACCTTTTCATCTCCTTTCAATTTCCTCTTGGATGTGTACAATTCCTTGAGAAATTTAGCATACCGTGGCACTTGCTTAATTGCTTTAATAAGAGGTATATTTATCTCTACCTTCCGAAAAATCTCCAACATCTCATTTTCTTTTTCTTCCTTTTCTAAATTGAGCAAACCTACCAGGAAAAGGAAGCTGAATAGGAATAGAAGAAATAGAAAGTTTAGAGTTTACCCCAGATGAGGAAATAGATGTCGGAGCTGATTTTGAGGTCTCTTTCTCTTTTTCCTTTTCTATATTCTCTACTTCTTTTCCACTTCTCAAAGTATGGCATTTGCATTTTCCTTCGGATTCACCATCGGTTGCAAAGGTAGCTTTCCCGAGCCTCGAGCCTCTAGTCTACTCATTGAAGTGGCCAGTTGGCTTATTTGAGTCTCCAAGTTCTTTATACCTGCCCTTGTTTCCTGTTTAAATTGTAATGAATCATTGACAAGTGTTTTAACAATATCTTCCAAGGTCATACCTGAACTTGAAGGTTCTTGTTGTTTGGATTGAAAAGGTTGTTGGCTTTGTTGATACCCATACTGACGATTGGGGCCATCTTGATTACCATAGCTGAGATTTGGGTGATTCCTCCATCCCGGATTATAAGTATTTGAGTATGGATCGTACTTACGTTGAGGCTGTCCTGGAAATCCACCCACAACATTTGTTTGCTCTGTAGATTCTTCTTGAAGCGTGGGACACATATCAGTTGGGTATCACGCAATATAACAAATTCCACAAGTTTGAACCTGTTGTACCTTATCCACAGCCAATTGACGAACAAGTGAAGACAATTCTACAATTTTTAATTCAAGAGAAGAAGTGTTTACCTCATTAACCTTGTTCGATGGATTATTGCCAATGTAATCATAAAAGGCTAATTTTTCGGGAATTTTAGACCAAGCTTCTGATATACTTTGGTTTTCGCCTAGCCCGGTGCCAACTCTTCGATATATTTCTTGCTGGAAGGAAGTATCCCTGATCCCATTGATAACGAGTGGGACCAAATAATTCAATCGGGGTAGTTGCTGAACCATACCACATAGTTCCAGCAACAACAAAGGCTGCTCCGATCTGGACGTTGTGATCTATATCACATCGATGCGTTACGCGCTTAGCCGCTAGGAGATGAAATCCGGGAAGGGGTTGCTGTTCGCGGTATCGCTTGCTTATTTGAGTTATACATCACAGTTGACTGTAACGGAAATCGAGTCCCACAAGTCTTGGTGGACAATGGTTCGGCTCTGAACGTTTGCCCATTGAGAACAGTCAAATTTCTGGGATTTGATCCAATGAACCTTAAACAGCAGGCACAAGCAACTTGACCGAAGGGGACCAGCGCGCGTAAGTCATAGTACGATACGCTCAGAGTTAAGAGCTTGAGCTATGTGTTGAGGACTGTTCGTATAGTATTTGACAACCGGATCATAAACATGCCATTAAACGCTAAGAAAACAGCCTTATCGTGAAAGTCCCTCAGTGCATTAATTGTTTGTGATCTTTCCGATGAAACCCTAAGGGAAGGATTTCAGTTCTCTTGTCAAGGAAAGAAACCTCTTGCTTGTTTTTGGTCCAAAGATGCAATTCTTAATGATAGTTGGTTGTATTCACCGATTTTCGCAATAATCGCTTATTCCACAGCAGGATTAACTGCGCAGCTTGGTAGCGCGTTTGTTTTGGGCACAAAATGTCACGGGTTCAAATCCTGTCATCCCTACCTATTACTTCTCCTCTGGGTGAATAAAACTGGAAGGAGCGGAAGAATAGACTCAGAAAAGTCTCGGGTGAAATGGGGCGTGGCCAAGCGGTAAGGCATCGGGTTTTGGTCCCGCTACTCGGAGGTTCGAATCCTTCCGTCCCAGAGCAGATGTTTCCTCGGGCCGGACGGAGATTGGCCCTCGAGTGCAAAGGCAGAAGGGAGCTTGACTGCAAGACCCAGGAGTTAAACTTCCATTTGTCCATATTTCAAGAAAAAGTATCTCTTGTTTCTGGTTTCCATTCCCAGAAATTAGAAATGCCAAAATGGGAATAACACTTGATATTATTAGAAATGCCCAGAAAATATCATATTCATGAAGCAGAAACATAGAAGCACTCCTATGAATGTGGAAAATATACCGGATTAGTCCATTCGAATTGGAAATGTTAATTCATCCATAACTGCTTAGTCGAGACAACAATGACTTTTGATCAAGTACGCAAGTCATAGTACGATACGCGCAGAGTTAAGAGCTTGAGCTATGTGTTGAGGACTGTTCGTATAGTATTTGACAACCGGCTCATAAACATGCCATTAAACACTAAGAAAACAGCCTTATCGTGAAAGTCCCTCAGTGGATTAATTGTTTGTGATCTTTCCGATGAAACCCTAAGGGAAGGATTTCAGTTCTCTTGTCAAGGAAAGAAAGACTAAGTCAAGCAGAAGATTCAAACCTCTTCTCACTCCGATCGCCTCTAAACTTCTCTTATTCTTAATAATCGCATAAGCGGGAACTCCCTTTTACAACATCTTTTTTACGGGCCCCCCCCTTTCTTTCCTTCTCCTTTCCTTTTAGCGGGCGCTTTTTTGGCGGTGTTTTTTCCTTTTTTTTTTGGACCCCCGCGATACCTGACTTTCAAGCCGAGGATTTCGATGAAACCTATGATTCCAGAGCTTCCCGATAAAGAAGGAGTGAAGGTCAAGCGAGTGACTCGGCTTACCATAACGGGATTGTAAAAGGTCAGGATCTTTCTCTCTTCCACCTGCTGGCTTTGTAGTGGCAAACCGTAGCCCGAGGGCTTTCTCTGGAAAAAATCCTATCTCACAACTTAAAGATATATGAATGAGTGCTTTCTTCTTCAAGAGGGTGCCTTAAGAGGAGTGACTCGAGGAACGAAAGGCAGGTCTTTCATCCCCTATGTTTTATTCAATGAGAGCGCCCAATGGTGATAAAGGAAGGGGAGAAAGGAAGAGCACAACAGATATTTTTGAGGTGTCTTGATGAGTCCGAAGCCCAGAAAGTGTTGCAAGAAATGCACGATAGAATCTGTGGAGTGTGAGGTAATAGCCAGAGCAGGACGTCCACTTCAATCGGAACCCGGTTAGCTGTTTAAAAAAAGAAAAAATCCTCTACGACTTTTCATTTGAATTGATTTCCGCAGTCGGTAATAGCAAGCAGGACTAAAGAAAGCAGCAGTCAGAAGCAATTGGATGCGGGGAACTGTCAGTCGGCTGTCGGTAATAGTCAATTTTTTTGGTTTTTGGTGGGGTGGCCGGCGCCCGGAAAAAAACCCCCCTCTTTTTTTTTTTTTGGTTTTTTCTAAAAAAAAAGCTCCCTTTTGTACACCGGGGAAAAAAGAAAGATAGTTTAGGAAACCGGAACTTTAGCTATTAGACAAATTTCGTTAGCAAGCGGTACTTTGATGACCCACTTACCCGCCCCTTTGTTGTGTAATCTCCTCGGGCTTGACCAAGTAGTCTCCGCCACAGATACCCCCGAATATCCAACATGTTTCAGGTGGAGGATCACGAAACTCCGTTAAACACGGAGGTGACCAATTCCACCACTTACCTATAAAAAAATCGTAGGTCTTCCAAAGGAGACCAAAAGTCCGAAACTCTTGCGAATTCACGTCTCTAGCCTTCCAATGTACTTCTACAACGGGAGGTTGGAACAGTTCTTCAAGGGTCGCTTCATCATTCCATGCGGTTGTATGATACCAGTAGAGATATTTTAACCAAGATTGGACCCAGTTTCTTACCATGGTCCTCTCTAGGAACTCTACCTCTCCATCAAAGGTAAACTCATCGGGAATCCACTGGAGTTCCTTAGGTTTTCATGACACCGGATTTAGTGGGAATTCATTCATTTCCCCACCAACCGACCTCGCTTTGGAACGCGATTTCGAACCCCCTACTTATTTGCTGGATCATCGTTTGTTTCATCCCCGACACCCTCATCTTTCTTTCAAAAGATGAGTCACTAAAGCTTTAACTGACCCCGCCCATCTTCCTCCTCCAGTTCGAGCTCAGTCCCCACTGGAATCAAAATCTTTACTTGGATCGCTACCATGTGGGGAGGTTCGATACAATACAAAACACCCATGTTATTTGCTGTAGGGTTCATCTTTTTGTTCACCATAGGAGGACTCACTGGGGTAGTCCTGGCTAATTCTGGGCTAGACATTGCTCTACATGATACTTATTATGCGGTTGCACATTTCCATTATGTACTTTCTATGGGAGCCGTTTTTGCTTTATTTGCAGGATTTCACTATTGGGTGGGTAAAATCTTTGGTCGGACATACCCTGAAACTTTAGGCAAAGAGACCCGCCAACAGTCAAATAATTAGTGAACCTCTGAGAGATATTTAGAATTAGTCCTTTTCTTTCCTATACAATTAGATCCACTCTTCATAGACAAACTTGGGATTTGCGATCCCAGGCAAGATCGGTTCAGATCGCATTTGTAATGCGATGGTCATCGGTTCGATTCCGATAGCTGGCTTATCTCTATTTGTTCGATTTTTTACATGATTGATAATGTCTCCTTTTTTTAAGGAATATTGAAAAGATTTCTTCCACTCGTATAGGAAGGGTTGGGGAAGGAATAGCCGAGAGGAATGAATGATTTTCAGCATCAGCATCAGAAGAAGCAACTGGAGAATGATATAAACCAGAAGCAGCAACAGGGTCCAGGGGACCGCAGAAGCTTCCACTGGAGAATCAGCATCAGAAGAAGTCAAAAGCATCCTCCGGATAATTCAAATCGAAGCAATTGGATGTCCGACTCGGGCCTATATGACATGACCGATCGATAGAAATACTCTAACACTCCACCTTTGTCATATACTTTCGAACAGTTTCCCATCCGGGTAAGAAGTAAGAGTTCAGGCTTCAAAGGCTGGTCTACTTCCTGCTCGATGAGGGTCATCAGATCGGGTGGGCTAAGATGGAGTAGTTTTGGCTTTTGACCAAGAGAACGAGCTAGCCACAAAAGGTACCATCGAAAGAAGGTCGACCTCACCCTCGGTAAACCGAACCAGATAAAGAGGAAGAAGCAAAGCTAGGCCATTACACCAAATTGTTGAGAGTTAACAGCCATATTTGCAATCAAATTACGGGCTGCCCCTGGAGTTTTATCCACTAACACTCCTCCACTCGCTGCGTCAATCATACCCCTATCAGAATGAGAAAGCCCTTCGTAGAAGTATTGAATGAGTAATTGCTCGCTAATTTGGTGATGAGGGCAGCTGGCACAGA
Organism: Protea cynaroides; assembly: GCA_028583415.1. Lineage (NCBI taxonomy): Eukaryota > Viridiplantae > Streptophyta > Magnoliopsida > Proteales > Proteaceae > Protea > Protea cynaroides. The sequence continues at coordinate 269,796 of CM053273.1, read as the reverse complement.
GCTTCTTGAATCGCTCCCAGTATTCATAAAGTGTTTCACCATTATATTGCCTAATACCGCAGATTTCCTTTCGAATATTGGCTACCCTTGAAACTGGAAAATACTTCTCCAAGAAAAGCCGCCTCATCTCATTCCATGTGGTAATGGATCCTGATGGCAAGTAATAAAGCCAATCTTTTGCATTGTCTGCTAATGAGAATGGAAACGCCCTCAGCTTGATTTTTTTTTGGGTGAGTGCCTCAGCTTGATTTGCTCCTCATAAATTCCGGTTGGTTTCATGCTCGAACATACCACATGGAATTCTTTTAGATGCTTGTATGGGTCATCACCTATAAGACCATGAAAAGTAGGAAGGAGATGGATTAGACTAGATTTAAGTTCAAAGGCAACATCGAGATTAGAATACTCGATGCAGAGTGGTTGTTGGTTCAGATTAGGAGCCGCCAATTCCTTAAGAGTGCGGTTGTTGTTGTCTGCCATTTCTTCAAAGTCTGAATTACTAGTGCTTCCAGAAGCTAAATCAATGGCTACGTTGTTGCCTGGTGAAGAATTTTTTACTGTCTTTCTTTCTCTCCTTAGTTTGTGCAGAGTTCTTTCTATTTCTGGATCAAATTGTAATTCTCCCAAATGAGAAGATCGGGTCATTCACTTAAGAGAACAAGCAGATAGACAAATAATAAAAAAAAAAAATTAAATAACCAAACAAATCAACTTAATCAAAACAATCCCCGACAACGGCGCCAAAATTTGATGTGTGTCGAGCGCTCAAATTAAATTACCTTACTTTGAAACGTAGATAGGAGCAAGTAAGGGTTGAACCCATAAGGATTGTATGATCAAGATTAAAATATTTAATTAACCTAAAGAGAGAAAAACAAATGAAAATGAAATAAGACTCAGAAAATAACCAATTGTTGTACTAAAGCAGATTCTGATTGATCTTATTAGCACAACTTCATTGGCTATCCTACGTATGGAGGAGGGTATGTTTGCAATAGAAAAGAACAATAATTAATTATCTAAAATGCAAAAATAAAGAGCAAGGTAATACAAATATCAAAGATTAAACCAATAAGAGAAAGCTTCGGTCAAAAGGATACTTACACCATCTTCGTAAACTTGTTCATCGACATAAAGGGTAATCAATTCCAATTGAATAATCAATCAAGAAAATTAGAACTAAGCCTAAAATCCTTAGTGTTTTCTTAAGATTGATTTATTAAAAGATAGCTTATTAATAGTATCCTTACTCTTAAATCAATCTCAAGACTAGGCTCTCGATTTGATTCAGGAATATCCTTAACAATTAGAAAAACGATTGAAATTAAACGTTAAACACATACCAGCGTGGTTTAATTACTTTAATCTGATTTCTCCTAGGAATATAACATTAACTTGTTCATTAACATCAATTCTCATTGCCACTGACATAGAATAATCAATTGATAGCAATCCAATTCTAATCTAACAATCAATTAGATAAATAAATCAATTAGTAGTACTCCTAATCAACCCATTCATTAATCATCCTATACATAAATTGGAAGAAAAACAAATATTCAATTTAAAATCAATAAATAAGAACAAGTCTCACAAGTTTACAATGATGGCTTCAGCTCCGTCTAACCGAAGATAAGAAAGTTAGCCACACATGACTTCTTCAAGAACACAAGAATAAAAGAAAGAGAGTTGTTCTTCAGCCACTGCCTTCTTTCTCAATCACTCTTGGATGATCTTTAAATAGACTTTACATTGTTTAAATAGCCAAAATACATGACTAAAATTGGTATGCCTAGATTTGACAATCTTATTACATGGAAATAAAAATTAAACAAAATCTTCATTCCTAGATTAGATGAAAATCATTCTATTATTAAACAATTGCCACCCCCAAATCTACCAAATTTTGTAAGATTCTATAGTTGTGTATATTCTCCTCAAGTTTTCCAACAATCAAACATGGTCTTCCAATAGTGAACCTTCCGTGTGTAGCAACCTTCCTTCTCTAGTTTAGATTTGGATCAATTTTCCAGATCAGATTTTAAAACCACATTTGGAAGCCCAAACGAACTTTTTCCATGTCAGAATCCTACATGAAATTCAAAACGTTATTATTGAGAGTGCTAGAATTTTTTCATCTTTTATTAATTAATTAACAAGATTTCTAAAATATACCAAACTCATAAAATAAATTCTATTAAGCTCAATAAGGTACAAAACACCCTAAAAATCATAATGCAAAAGGAATTAAAAATAAATGTAAAATTATAGACTTATCAAACAGTAAATTGATGACGTCTTACAAAAATAGAATGATCCGAATAGTAAGTAGTGAATCCAAAACTAGTAATAATTGTGCTGAATTTATCAAACCATGCACGAGGGGACTGCTTAAGTCCATAGATAGCCTTAAGTAATTTGCAGGCTTTAGTAAAACTCCCTTCCTGAGCAACATGCCCTGGAGGTTGGTCCATATAGACTTCCTCTTGAAGATCTTCATATAAAAATGCATTATTAACATCCATCTGATAAAGTAGCCAATCAAAATTCACAACCAAGGAGATAATAACTCGAACAGAGTTAAGACGAGCTACATATAAGAATGTCTCAAAGTAATCAACCCCATAAGTCTGAGTGAACCCTTTGGCAACAAGCCGAGCTTTCAGGCTTTCAATAGAACCATCTGAATTATGCTTTACAGTATAGACCCATCGGAAACGCACGACAAAGTGGCCAAGCTAGAGATCAATAAGGGTCCAAGTCTGACGAGATGTCAGAGCATTCATTTCAACATCCATAGCTGCTTTCCACTTTGAATGGGACAAGGCTTGGGAAAGAGTGGTAGGGACAAAGGTAACAGATAATGAGTAAAAAAGAGTCTGATGACAACTGGGAAGATGGTTAGTAGTAACAAATTTCTCTATCGGAAAAGTAAGTAAGGAGTGCTGAGTACAAGTATGAGTACCTTTATGGAGAGTAATAGGTTGGTCAGGGGTGACCTCAGAGCCAAGGGTAGATGTGGTAACAGGCGGAGCATGAGATGCAGCAATTGTTGGAGCCGTCGGCCTGCAGCATTGGTAGACCTGTAGTGGTGGCGGTGTAGGAGGTGGTGATGGAGTCAGTTTAGAATCATCAGAAGGGATGAGAGGTATTGGTGGGTCAGAGGGAAATAAAGCATCAGACACCGTAACTAGATAGTATGGTTAAGGTAACATCAGGACTCACAAAGTGATGCTTAGTTATAGAATCAAAACATCTGTACCCTTTTTGAGCCCGAGAATAACCATGGAAAATACATTTGAAAAAACAAGGATAGAGTTTATCCAATCTGGGATGCATTATGTGGACAAAGCAATACTACCAAAAACTCGTAGGGAGACATGAAATAAGGGGGTATTAGGATAAAGAAGGGTAAAGGGAACTTTATTATTGAGAACAAATGAAGACATCCTATTAATAAGGTAACAAGCAGTTAAAACAGTATCACACCAATAGTACTTAGATATATTCATATGAAACATGAGAGACCTAGCAATATCTAGGAGATGTCTATTTTTATGTTCAGCAATCCCATTTTGTTGGGGAGTGTAAGCACAACTAGTATGATGGAGCATCCCATGAGCAAACAAAAATCAGAAACATCAGATTGAATATACTCAAGAGCATTATACGCAGAACTTTGATAGAAACACCAAATTGAGTAGAAATTTCTTTATAAAATCCCTTAAAAATATAGAGAAACCCCAAATGATCCTTAATAAATCAAAACCAGGTCATCCTGAAATAATCATCCACAAAGGTTGCAAAATAAGAAAAAACCAAGTCTATTGGGATTCGCCAAGGCCCCAAATATCAGAATATACTAAGGAAAACGGAGAAGTACGCCGAGACGCAGAAATAGTAGGAAAAGAAGAACGATGATGCTTCCCTAATTCACAGGCCTCACACTGTAAAGTAGAGAGAGACTTGCAAATAGGGATTAGGGCCTTCATTTTGGAGAGAGATAGGTGATAGAGCCGGTGGTGCCATTGAAGCAGAGTGGTAGTGGATGTAGTAGCAGCGGTAGTGAAAGGTTCAATCTGCTCCAAGTAGTATAGGCCAGCATGCTCACGTCCGCTACCAATCATCGCCCTGGTTTTGAGGTCCTGAAAGATACAATAAGAAGAAAAGAAGGTAGCAACACAATTAAGTGATCTGATAAGTTGACTAATAGACATAAGATTAAGGTTGTGTTTGATATCATTTTTGTTTTTGATTTTTGTTCAAATTTTTGTATTTTTAGATGTTTAGTATAATTTTTATATGCTAATTTTTTAGACCTCTTTTTGATTTTTGACCAAAAACACATTTTGCAGTTTTTGCGCATGACTTAAGAGACCATGCATTCTAACCTTTTAAAACAGAGGGCAAAAAAGTAATCTTAATATTTTTTATAAAGCCAATCGGGCCGAGTCTTCTTCTTCCTTGCGTTAGGGCTCAAGTTAGTGAAAATTGCCCATCTCCTCTGATGCTGCCATCTCCGACGAAAGCATTATTGATCCTCTCTCCCCACACCTCCGGCGATGTCGATTATTGATCCTCTCTCTCCCTACCATTGACGTCGGCGATTAGTGAGCTGCTTTTTTTTTTTTTTTTTTTTTCTGTTTTTGCCCCATTGATGAACAAAAGTCCATATATCTTAAATTTGAATGGCGTGAAAGAAAGAGATGCAAGAAATGGTACATGGGTTTTGGAAATCCATATAAATCGTGGATAGTGTCCTAAACCCATTATAATTGTCGATGGTGTCATGTAGTTTCCAGAAATAAAACCCATGGAAATCTGGGCGGTGTCATGGTTTCCAGTGATGAAACCCATAGAATTAATCGTGAATAATGTCATGCCCTGGGTTAGAACTTGATTTTGATGGTCTTTCCATTTATTTTTAGGATTTAAGTGCCCTCCAATTTTTTCTCTCTGTAGCCCCAAATTTGAAAAATTTGATCCCAAAATCCCATTTGTAACGAGGGTCGTAGTCTGTAGTCCATGGCTCTAGACTGTCTGCAGGAAGCAATCTCATAAAACAGAAAAAATCATCTTATTAGCTGCATTTCAACGTTGAAAACTTAAAAACAATCCACTCCCATTTTTTATGATAGCCAGTGGAATTGAAAAATCAAAGGAAGTGTCTTTCAACATATCCCCAGTAGATCAAAACCCAAATCAAAGCAAGAAGATGGAAGAAGAAACCCAAGCGGTTAAATTGCAGAGTAAGAATCATCCATGGCTGACAAAACCCTTCTTGGAATACCTGGACACAGGGGAAACACCTTTTCCTTCCATGATTTCAAGAAGTGCCTCTTAGTACTGATTTATCGATACAAAGGGTTGGGAATCCGTGAGAGATGATGAACATTTTCATGTTTCCATCATAACCGATGTGAGCACAAAACAAAAAAGGATTGCAATTTTTAGGAGATAGAAAGGGGTTTCCAAATTGTTGGTCCCTGGCAAGGTCCGACTTGTATTCACTCATTGCATCCTGTAAAAACAAATATCTTAAAGAACAATAGAGATACAAAAGAGAAGATATGAGGATGGGAAGAGATGTGAGGATGAAGAAGATAAAAATTATTCTGTACATTTACAACACCAAACATATTTTCCATTCTAGAATCTATTATGCTTAGTAGCTACCAAACAACATTTTATTTTTTATCAAAAATGGTTTTCAAAATGCTTTTTAATAAATAGGCAAAAATCAAAAACAAAAATGATACCAAACACAACCTAAGAAGTTAACTAGGAACATGTAATGTTGAAGATAAAGACAAAGATGGAGTAAGAGGCACTTGCCCATGCTGGGAGGTGGTGGTAGAAGAACCATCAGCAAGATAAGTAGTTACAGGCTCGGGGGTGTTAGTAATAGAGGAAAAGGCAGAAGACTTACTAGTCATATAACAGGTAGCTCCAGAATCAAGAATCCAAGGTGTAGGAGCAGCTATAGATAATAAGGCAGATTTACCTGTATGAGCTAGAGTGGCAACAGAAGATGGACCAGCGGCCTCAAGTTGTTGAACCCGTCGCAGTAGAGCCTCATATTGAGCAGAAGATGGTGCAGATGGCTGTGGTGGAGGTACTTGTGCAGGGGTCGAGGTCTTCTCAATAGTAACAAAATTGGCCAGTGTATCAGCCCATTCAGGACGACCAAACTTCTCCCAACAATCGTCAACATTATGATTGGTCTTGTGACAATAGTGCAATATCTATTAGACATGTCATAGATTATCCTACCAGAACCTCGACCAAGAAGACTGCGTCGACGACCTCGAGTGGAGCCATGGCCTCTAGAGGAGGAGCCTCGGCCACGGCTAGCAAATAGGACAGAAGTATCCTTATGAAGAGAGTCTCCTTGAAGTACCAGCTATTGAAGACAAAAGAAAGTCTCACTCAGGGTAGGAATGGAGGCATTTGGAAGAATCTGACTCTTGATTGCCTGGTAATCAGGTGAAAGATCAGCCAAGAACTAAGCAACATAGAACTCAGACTGTTGAGCTTTTATTTTGGTTATATCAGAAGTAAGAGGCTGCATAGTTTGTATTTCCTCAATGATGGCTTTGAACCCGCCATAGTATTCAATCAAGGATTTATCACCAATGGAGTAGGTGAACATCTTCTCATAGAAATCATAGATTCGTGAGACATTTTTATCTTGCCCATATGTTTCTTGCAAGTCAGACCAAATAGCCTTTGCAGTGTTGTGAAACAAAACAGTTAGTAAAATAGAGGGATCAATACTGTTCCACAACCAGGTTTGAACAGTGGAATTATCACGCAGCCAAGTATTATAAACTTTTAAAGCATCGGGTTCCTTATCATCACAGTCAGGAGGATCATCATAATATAATAATTTCAATTTATCCTTTGAAAGGATATAGGCTTTAATAGCCTGAGCTCAGAGAAGGTAATTGAAAACTCCTTTTTTTTTTCCCTTTTCAATTCTTGGTTCAACCAATCAAGTGACCAAAGGAAGGAAGGCTGGAGGGGGTGATGGCGGCGGTACTAGTTTGCAGCAACAACAATGTGATCGAGAAGGTATTAGTCTCAAAATAAAGTAATCACAGCAGCATTAAAAAATAAAAAAAAAAACTCGATCACCTAGTAGTAGTAGTAAAAAAAAAATTCAGTTACATATAGAGAGCAAAAAGAAAGCAATACTGAGTAGAATGCCAATTGGAAAACTGAGTTCGACCCTTGCATAACCCACCGGAAAGAGTTTCACTGGTTCTGGCCGGCCTCTTTCATGGCCGGTCCTGAGCCCTCTCCCCCCCCAAAACCCCTCGATACCCCTGCTCCTCCTTGCGCTAACTTCGACCCCTCTTCCCTTGAAGAAGGGAAAATAGAAGCTAACCTTCCAGCGCCCCCGGCTAGTTCTTGTTCCCCTGGTTTCAGTAATGGGGGGCGTTGGAATGCTCTCTGTGATTCTGCACCTTTGTCTCTTGGGAAGGGTATTCCCGTGTTTCAATACCCCTGTTAAGGAAGCCAAGACGATGGTTGCTTCGTGTACGGACTCCTCCCTATCAAAGGAGATTGCTAAGTGGTCAAATACGCTTGTTGGGCAGTTTGTGGGCAAGCAGCTTCCCTTCCAGCTGGTTGAGAGATTGTTGAGCCAGCAATGAAAGTTATCTTAAGGTGTGGAAATCTGCCTTGTTGATCATGATACGTATGCCATTTGATTTGCAAATGTAGACGATAAAATTGGAGTTCTGGAGAAAGGTATCTGGTCTGTTGCGTGTAAACCGATTGTTGTTTAACAATGAGAGATGAGTTTCTCAGATTTGACAACTTGAATGTTAAATCTCTGCCAGTGTGGATCTCCCTTTCAGGACTCCCATTTTATCTCTGGTTTGCGGAGGCCCTAAGCTCAATAGGTTCAATTATCGGTACACCGCTGTTCTCTAATCGTTGTACTAAAGCTCAAATCGGCTGGCTTTTGCCCAAATTTGCGTAGAAGTCTGGGCAGATAATCCTCTCCCAGATGTTAATATCCGGTCAAGTGAGCAGAACTATTGGCAGTAACAGGTTAAGTATGACTGGAAGCCTCCAATATGCTCCTTCTACAAAGCTTTCAGGCATGATTTGAGTGTGTGTGCTCTTAAGGTTGATAAGCCACTGGTTACCGCTGGTTGGCAAAACCAGTTAAACCCATATCAAAATGGCAGCAGAGAGGTACTAGAGATCCTCCACCAGGAATTAGGGTTGCAGATAAGGACGCTCAACAGGAGGTTGAAGAAGATGAATTTGATGTGACTAGCCTGCGGAACGTTGGATGGCAGCAAAGTTGTCGGCTTTTCGTCCATTGAGCTTCAGATCAACAATCGGTTTTCTTCCCTAGGTAGAGAGGGCTCTGACGGCGATATGTCGGATGGGGAGGAGGAAGAAGATTTCCCCTTTGAAGATATTCTGCAAGCGGCAGATCTTGACAGCCGGATCGATCCTGACCATGACCCAATTTAGGAGATGTCTTCAGATTGGTATGGGGAAGACCACCTCCACTGCAACTCTCCCTCCAACCCTCTGTCGAACCCAGCGTCCACCCCTCTGCCAAAACCTCTTACTGTTGGATATGTCGACAATCCCAAACTGCCATCTACTTATATGACCAGGAAGACAGCGAACCAGGCCCAGTCCAAGGTTTTGAATTCAGGCAATCCAGTGTCATGTGTTAATTCCATTAACCCAATTGAACCACCCATTAACCCAATTCTTACCCATCTACCCAGAACCCCTTAACCCACCCACCTACAACCGCGTCCAGCCCTTACAGGCCTCCAACCCTTGTTCTCACCCTACAACCCACGGTAGTCCTCCTGAAAACGCAAACCTCTCCCTTAACCCTTCGCCTACTTCCATCCCTTCAAATCACTCTCTTTCTAACCATCAAGCCCCTCCCACCCCTTCAACCCTCATTAACCCTCCCTCCCCTAGCTTGTTGGGTCTGCTGGGCACTATTGTGTCTGTAGAGAAAGGTGCAGCGAGAAAACATTTTCGTGGGGAATCTCAGACTTACGGTGATGTTAGTATTGACTCTCCGCAGCAGCCCCAATCTTTTGGGAAGGAGAAAGCTCGAACTAAAGCCAAACGATTTGAGAAGAAGACTAGGAGAAACCTTCGAGCCTCAAAGGGTTCGGGGTCCCCTTCATGATCCTTCGGATCATGTTGAGTTCCGTGCTTCACTTTCTGAAAATTGTTATGATGGTTGGAGTTTTTTGGAATGTTTGAGGTCTGAATGTGCTGTCAAAACAAGCTGAAGTGAGACGCTGTATCAGGAAGTATCACCTTTCCTTCTGTATTTTGGCTAAAGCAAGGATGAAAGAGCATAAGGCTATTGAAATCGCTCGTTCAATTGCGTCAGAATGGCAATTGGAGTCCAATTATATCCATCACTCGAATGGAAGACTTTGGGTGTTATGGGACAGTTCCAAGGTGCCCTGTGACATGGTTAGTATGTCTGATCAATTTATTCATTTCCAATTTTCTAAGATTAACAATTCCAATTCCTTCTATATTACTGCTGTGTGTGCTTCCAATGCTATGATTGAGAGGAGAAGATTATGGGAAGGTATCACCCAAATCCATCGATCTCTTGGGAGCAGACTCTTGGGTTTATTGGGAGATTTTAATGTGGTCAAGTGTGCTAGTGAGAAAGAAGGAGGGCTAATTGACGATCAGTCAGTTATTGAATTTAAATCCTGCCTTGATTCAACTAGTTTGGTTGATCTCAACTGGGTTGGCTAAAAATTTACTTGGAATAATAGAAGGACTAGTGACCAAAGGGTGTCATGTAAGCTCGATAAAGTGCTAGTTAATGACTGGTGGTTGTCGGAATTTAGTTCATCTGAAGCCCAGTTTGACCCACCAGGGATCTCTGACCATTGCTCGATTATCCTCACCATATCCCCTTACATCTCTTTCTTCCCAAAACCCTTAAGGTATTTTGATATGTGGTCAGATCATGAGGGCTTTCAGGAGATTGTGAAGAATGCTTGGAATAAGATTACCCTTAATCCCCGTCATCCTTTGATTAGCTTTGCCCGCAAGCTCAAGAAGGTTAAATGGGATTTGGTTGATTGGAACAAAAGAGAGGTTGGTAATATTTCAAGTGCAGTTTTGAATTGCAGAATGGAGCTTTCTGAGGTTCAGCGTCGCCTTGAAGGTTTGCCGAATATTGACGGTCTTACGGACTCTGAAAAAGTTTGTCCCTTAGGCTGGCTTCCATGGTTATCCAAGAGGAAAGTTTCTTCAAGCAAAAGTCTAGAATTCAGTGGCTAAAGCTAGGTGACAGAAAACACTAGCTATTTCCACAAATCTATAATAGCTAATCAAAATAGGAATCATATATTCTCTTTGACAAATGAGGAAGGTCATCTTTGATGTTGCAGGGATTAAGAAGATAGCTGAAGACCAGTTCCTCCAGATGTTCAACCCAACCAGCCTCCCTTCCCTGGAGCATATTCCATCTGGTTTGTTTGATACTGCTTTTTCTCAGGATCAAAGCTTGTTGCTGCCTCCCCCCCCCCGGGGGGAGAAGATGAGATCCTCCTTGCTGTTAAATCCATTAAAGCTCAAAAGGCTCCTAGCCCCGATGGTTTCAGTAAGGATTTCTTTATTGCTGCTTGGGATATTATAAAAGTAGAGCTTATTTTGGCAATACGAAGCTTCTTCTCTAATCCGACTCAGGTAAGAGAAGTTAATCAATCTTTTCTCTGTATTATCCCAAAGAAGGAAAGTGCTTGCTATATTGGTGATTTTAGACCCATATCTTTATGCAATACATCAGAGGGCGAGCCTTGGTGTGACGGTAAGGTTGTCATATTGCAACCTGGTGGTCACGGGTTCGAATCCTGGAAACAACCTCTCCACATTGTAAGGGTAAGGCTGCGTACATTCTGTCCTCCCTAGACCCTGCAGTAGCGAGAGCCTCATGCACTGTGATGCCCTTTTATCTTTATGCAATACATTGTGTTAGATTATTGATAACATCCTTGCCATCAGACTCAAGGGTGTTGTCGGTAGTCTTGTTAGCTCCAATCAATCGGCTTTCATCTGAGGTTGAAATATTATGGATAATATCATGATTTGTAACGACCTTGCTTAGGCATTTAAAAGGAAAAATACTCTCCAGCAGCCATTCTTAAGCTTGATTTGCACAAAGCCTATGATCATGTCAGATGGGAATACCTTATGGAGGTCTTGGTCAGAAATATATTTTCTGGATTCCTTTTATCAGTGGATTTGGCATTGCGTGGCTGTCCTGTGGGATTTTCGGATTTTCTTATGCTAAGCGCAGCATTAGGCAAGGATGTCCCATGTCTCCGCTTCTTTTCAAGCTTCTTTTGGAAGGTTTATCTAGATCTATTCAAAAGAGTGTCATTGAGAACTGGATGGATTTCTTCCCTCGTTGTAAGCCGATAAAGCTAACCCACCTCGCTTTTGTAGATGACATCATGATCTTCTCCAAATGTAATGTCAAATCTGTTGAGACCATATCTGGAGTTCTTCATTCCTTCAGTTCCATGTCAAGTTTGGTCATTAATAAGGAAAAATCTCACATTTTCCTTGCCGGTGTTGAAGACCCAATGCGTGATACCTTCAAAAATATTTGGAGTTTCCCTTGGGTACGTTGCCAGTCAATTATATGGGTTTACCTTTGGTTTCGGCTAGACTTGCTGCTCATCACTTGTTGGGGAAAAATAAATCCATGATGAAATCTGACTCTTGGTAAGGGATTAGAGATTCAGACCATCGATGAGGGATCAGTAAAAAGTGTCTTTGAGGTATTACACGTGGCACTCATCTAAGCCGAATACATATATGCAAGGGAAAATCTGTTCTGACAACAATCAGGGGGATGAGATCTAATTCGACCCATCTCCGGGTAAACGAGCGGTGGTAAGACAAACGGAAAGAAGTAGCTGGATATTAAATGCATAATGCTCATAAATACCGACAATAACCATAAATGCAAGGTATGCTGACTTGACTAGCAACCTCATCAAATCGGAGCCCGAATTAGCAAAAAGTAAGGTTTCTACTCGGTAAGTAGGAAATGACAGCCATAGTTGGTAGAGAAAGCGGCTAACGTTGACATAACGGGGGTCGAAGCAGGTCGAAAAGTGGTCGAAAGGAGCGGACAAGACATATATGCACCACCCTAGGGAGTCGTAGCCCCTCTGTCCTAGTCCTATCTGTCTGATCGATGATAGAAATGGTGGTAAGTGGGGGAAGCTTGCTAAAGAAGCTTCACCATGGTTTTATAAATACTAGAGAATTATCGATTGCAAAGGATCCGAAAATTTCCATCTTGAGGTACTGTTACTTTACCCAATTTCCCTCTATCCCATTTTCAACTGTTCATCTTCCCCACTAGGAAAGAGGAAGCTCACTAGAACTCCCGTACCTCAGGAACCCCGCTCTCAAAGGAACTCTGGTGTCTCACTAAGAGTTCCATTCTGCTTGTTTTGGAGACCTACTGACTTTGGCATCGGAGTGGCCACGGGGTAAAACCCACCCACCTTACTGCCTTGTTTGTGTTATAGCTATGTGGCATCATCTGGAGCATTGAGCAGAATCCATCGACAACATCACTGTACCCCTATTCTTGATAAGCTGAAGAAAAAACTCCAATTGTAGTACAACAACAACAACAACAACAACAAAGCCTTATCCCAACTAAATGTGGTCGGCTACATGGATTCTTGTTCGCCAATCTGCTCTATTCGATGTCATACTCAAAGCAAGGCCTAAGCTATACATGTTTTTCTTCACCACCTCCCCTAAAGTCATCTTAGGTCTGTGGCATCTGCCCCTAGCTCTTTTAGATTTTAGACCTTCAATCCGAATCAAATCACTCCTCCATACGGTTGCATTTAACGGCCTCCGTTGAACATGTCCATACCATCTCAACGATTTTCTCGTAACTTATCATGTATCGGTGCTACTCCCAAATCAGCTCTAATACAATCATTCCTTATCTTATCTTTCCTAGTTTTGCCACACATCCATCTTAACATCCTCATCTCATTTACATTAAGTTTATCAATATAATGCTTCTTAACAGCCCAACATTTTGCACCATACATCATAACCGGTCGAATGACTGTCCTATAGAATTTTCCTTTAAGTTTTAAAGGAATACGCCGATCATACAACACTCCAAACGCACTTCTCCACTTCATACATCTTATTTTAATCCTCTGTGAAACATCATCGTATATATCACCTTCTTTGTTTATGATTGAACCTAGATACCTAAAATGATCACTTTGTTGTATCTCCCTCTCAATTAATGTTCATTACCTCATTATCCGTCCTTGTGTGACTAAAGTTACACACCATATACTCCGTCTTCGTTTGACTTATCAATCAAGACTATTGTTTCCAACTACTTAGTTACTCCAAACTGCAAGGCATGGAAGAATATTGAAGGACTGAAATTGGGTTTGGCGGTAGGAGAGAGAAAGCTGGAGTTGTAGGTTTCAGTTCTCAAAGTTGAGAGGGCTTCTGCTCATGGGTTTTAGGCTTTTAGGTCGTTTATGAGGAGAGAAGGTCTCAGCCAGAACTTGGGAGTGCTAGGAAGAGAGAAGACAGAGATCGAGAGCTTCTATTGGGGCTGGTATTACCGCCCAGAACAGGGGAGGGTTTAGCGAGATAGAAGAAGGATTAGGAAGGGAGGAAGAAGGGGGGGGGGGTGGGGAAACAGACCAAAGAAGGATGGTCGGTTCTGATCGCAGAGATGAAGGGAAGAGAGAGAGACTGGAGAGCACACAAGCTTTACTTCTTTCTGCCCGCAGGCAACCAACACTGAGTGTCAACTCATTCTTTTCTTTCTTCTATTCAAGTCTGAAAATAATAATGCTATTACATGTTATTTTAAAGATAAAACTTTCTTAAACTAAATAAAATAAAACTAGTAACTAAATAAAATCCTAACCAGGATGGAAACCATAACCAAGTAAATAAAATACCTACCATAACCTATTACTTACTTAATAAAATATTACCTAAATGCCCTATCTAAATTTCCAAAAATAAAAGATTACAAATATTACAATTAAAATTAATTCAATTAAGATTCCCATCCAAGCCCATCTCAGCTTGTGGGCCCGCTGCTACATCATCCCCTCATCCATCTGAGATGAATAGATCCATTTTATCCTCTTGGAACCTTTTGCCCGAATGAGGGTTTGTCTTGCTTCTCTTGATCCATTGTTTGTATTCTTGGTTTTTGGAGCGTTTGCCTTTGCTTTGTAAGGAGCCTAGCTCTATCATCTGCATACCCAGATTTGTTCTTGCCCCTGTTCTCGGGTTGTTGTTAATATATTTATTCATTCACCCAAAAAAAAAAAAAGAGCAGAAAAATCAAAGGCATATCAAAACAATTTATGAATGAAGATCAGAGATTTAATGCTCTAATACCATGTAACAATAACACAAAGAATAAACCAGAACTTGCGAACCAGAAAATTGAGAGAGAGAGAGAGAGAAGAAAGAAGAAGGAGAGAAAGATTTCGAATACAGCCAATGTGCTGTAGTCGATGATATGGATCTCCTCTTTAAAAACTTTATTTATATTATAGGGAAAACATTATCTAACTATTACAAAAAAGTTTCTAAAACTAGAAGAGACAATAAAAAATGAAAATAAAAACAAAGAAGGAAACTAATTAAACAAGATAAAAACAACCAAATAAGAAGATCTTGCTGGCAGCGATAGTACTGCCAGCGATATTGACCAGTCGATATCATAACTGTCCGGGGGCAAAAGAATCTCAATTGTACCTTGATGAACATCTCTCAGACATTTGTTGAAGTGGTTGTTTAGGCACTCAGTTCCTGACTCTTGTAATGGGCAATGATCCATTGAGAAACGTTGGCAAGTACCGCCTGCACTTTCATCATTTGGATTGGGAGTCAGAAGGTATTTATGCCAATTTACCGGCGTATGTGATTGAGTTCAGTTATGATCTTACAGTTTTGAACTTGATACCAGTCTGCCCATGTATGTTCTAAAGTGCCGCCCTTTTTAAATTGAGAGGGGAATGTGGAATGTTATTGTAAACCGAATAATGAAATAGGTTTTTTCTTTCATTGTGATTTTGTATGTTTGCTGCAGTTCAAGTCTACACCAGAAGGAATGAGATGATCCACACAAGGCCTAAGCCAAACCAGTCTAGCCAAGCCAAGCTGAAGGAGTCAGTCAGCCAACAACACTGTTCACGTGGTACTGTTCACATGAACAGTACCAATAGATTGCTAGAGATTTTTGTTTCCTTCTTTTGTTATTTCTCTCCTAAATTATTCTTAGGTTTTGTTTCCAAAGTTAGTTAGCAAGTAAGTTAAGGATTGATATTTTGTTAGTTGTTTTTTTGGAAACTTTCCTAAATCTATAAAGGCAAGTTTTCCTTTTTTAATTTATTTTAGGATATTCTTTGGAGGACTAAATCCTTTATTATTTTGTAATGTTTCTTAAGTCTATAAATAAGATAAAGAAGAAGAGAGCCAGCAAACTTAGTAGAAACCAGAAAATCTGTTGAAATTTTCTGGTTGAGTCTCTAAGGTTGTGAGACTCAACCAAAAGCTTGTTTCCTTGATTCCTTTTGCTCTTTTGGTCCTTCAATCTCTTTCCTACCCCTCTTATATAATGTCGACAATATTAGGACTAATCTGATCGATACAGCACTGCGGAATTGTGGGTTTTCAATCATTTTTTCTACTGTGGATTTAACCAGTCCCATTTTCAGATGAAAGGGTTTTTTCGAAAATTCATAACTTCTTCATCCATTATTGGATCACCTTCAAATTTGGGTATGTTATCAAGCAAATCCTAGAGTACTTCCTCTCCAAGTTTGAAGACCTTCCAACGGCTGGATTTTAAGATAAGTAATTTTTTTTACTGTTATACAATTTTGGTTTTGTTAAACCCTGTTTGAGACCTACAGGCAAGATTGGTTTCGATCTCACCCGTTGGATCAAGCTCATCTTCTGGAATATTGTTCCCTATATTCTAAAGATCAACAACAACAACAACAACAACAACAACAACAACAAAGCCTTATCCCAACTAAATGCGGTCGACTACATGGATTCTTACCCGCCAATCAGCTCTGTTAGATGTCAAACTTGAAGCAAGGCTTAAGCTATACATGTCTTTCTTTACCACCTCCCCTAGGGTCATCTTAGGTCTACCCCTAGCTCTCTTAACCCCATCAATCTGAATCAAATCACTCCTCCAAACGGGAGCATCTAACGGCCTCCGTTGAACATGGCCTTACTATCTCAAACGACTTTCTCGTAACTTATCATGTATTGGCGCTACTTCCAAATCAACTCTAATACGGTCATTCCTTACCTTATCCTTCCTAGGTTTGCTACACATCCATCTTAACATCCTCATTTTAGCTACACTAAGTTTATCAATATGATGCTTATTGACTGCCCAACATTGAGGACCGTACATCATAGCCGGTCGAATAACTATCCTATAGAATTTTCGTTTAAATTTTAAAGAAATACTCCGATCGCACAACACTCCAGACGCACTTCTCCACTTCATTCATCCTATTTTAATCCTCTGTGAAACATCGTCGTCTATATCACCTTCTTTGTTTATGATTGAACCTAAATACCTAAAATGATCACTTTGCTGTATTTCCCTCTCAAGAATGTTCACCACCTCATTATCCGTCCTTGTGTGACTAAAGTTGCACACCATATACTCCGTCTCCGTTCTACTTATCTTAAAACCTTTTGATTCCAAAGATGATCTCCATAGCTCCAACTTTGCATTAATCCCAGTTTTTGTCTCATCCACCAAAACAATATCATCAGCGAAAAGCATACACCAAGGAACTTCATCTTGAATGTCTCTAATAAGATCATCCATGATGAGGGCAAACAAATAAGAGTTTAAAGTTGATCCTTGATGGAACCCAATTATAATTGGGAACTCACGACCTTGACCCCCCACGGTTTTCACACTAGTCACTACATTATAATACATATCCTTAACTATGTCCACATATTTGCTTGAAACGCATCTCTTCTCTAATACTTGCCAAATTAACTCCCTAGGGGCTCTATCATAAGCCTTTTCTAGATCGATGAAAACCATATGGAGGTCCTTCTTGCCATCTCTACATCTTTTCATGAGTCTTCTAAGCAAGTAAATAGCCTCTGTTGTGGATCTACCTGACATAAAACCAAACTGGTTCTTCGTAATGGTAGTTTCTTTTCTCAAGCGGGTTTCAATAACTCTTTCCCACAGTTTCATAGTATGACTCATTAGTTTTATACCTCTGTAATTATTGTAATTCTGAATATCGCCTTTGTCACACCCCAATTTTGATCCAACCAGAATGGTGTGAGTGAACTGTCATTGAACCAACGGTTCACACCAGGATCTCAAATAGGCCGTGTCCGCTCATACAAACCATTACACATAACCACAATCAGAATATACTTTAAAATAGAATGAACTGAGTATCTATTGATAAAAGTAAATAGAGTATCCAATTATTCAAATTCAAACATAACTAAATATCTTTTACATCTCTTTAATATCAAACGAAAATAACTGAAACGAATAAATAAAATCCGATCAAAGGTATATGCAGAAAGGGCACTCGCATGAA
The DNA here is from genome assembly GCA_028583415.1 of Protea cynaroides. NCBI lineage: Eukaryota > Viridiplantae > Streptophyta > Magnoliopsida > Proteales > Proteaceae > Protea > Protea cynaroides. The sequence continues at coordinate 252,124 of CM053273.1, read as the reverse complement.
GCGTTATGCTCGTCCTCTCCTGCCTGCACACCCAGAGCAGCAACGTCACTATACGACGGAGCGTTCACATAATCATCCACGGTATAACCTGCATCAACATCTAAAACATGTATATATACAAAGGGTGAGCTCACAACACAGCTCAGTAAGACAATCAGACAGTTCCACAATATTATGCATGAGTAACAATCAATTTTATGATGTGGTCTGGTTTAAGTTTGCAATGTGCTATAAAAAGGTTTGGTGGCCCCCGCACCTTTATACACGAGTGTGTGGCACAGCATGGATTACACCCCCATCTGCCCACATGCACCCATCATGGAATAGAGATAGAGTTAAGATACCCCCGTACCTCCCCTGATGCTCTACCCATACCAGTACCTAAGCCCCTACATGCTCTATCCCAGCACAGCCGTTTACGGCATAGAGATAGAGCTAAGGCATTCCCACGCCTCCCTTGATGCCCTATCCGCAACTAACCCACTAGGATAGAAACATAACGCAGGTAGACTCTATCCCAACATAACTCCCTACGGCATAGAGATAGAGCTAAAGCATCGTGGACAAGCCGGCATCGACTCGGAGACCACAGTGCCACATAACCATGGCCAGGCCAACATCAATATCGGAGACCACCGTACCACGACCTTCCCCTGATGCCCCACCCGTACCAAGCATGTTAAAACAGAATACTACAAAAAGTGCTAGTGTGAGGAGCGATCCCAGGCCCATGCCCCACTCCACACACTAACGAAAACAATCACATGCATAACAATCACATCCTATCAATGCATGAACAATAATAATAACTGAAAGTAAAGGATGGGATGTGAATATGCACAAACATCACATCATATATAATTAATGATTAACAATGATTTACTGTCCATTAATTATTAGGTTTAGGTCAGATTCCCTTACCTGACGTTCGTTCGATAACTTGCTCCACGTCACAAGATCCAAACGATATGTCACAAAGTCCTACAATATTATTAGGTTTCATTAGAATAATTCCTTAGGGTTTCACGTTGGTCGGAAACCAACCAAAGTCCAAAACCAGCCTTTCAGACCTGACCGGTCGCAACATACCGGTCGCAGCACTGTGAGCAGACTGTCAACCGGTATGGTCGACCGGTATGTCTCCGGAAGACCATACACTTGGTTTTTCGACAACCGTCGATCATTCTCCATGGATTTTCAGGGTTCTCCTATCCATTCTAAGTCTAAGCTTTGAGTTAAAGTTATCCCCAACTCATTCAAGTCTAGTTTCGATGAATATCATCTCGGAACTCAAATCCAGGGTTTGACGGCAACTTAGGGTTTATTGGCCAATTTAGGGTTTTAGATCAATACCTACTTTGCATGGTATTGATCCACCCATACAACTATTCTAGAGTCATAAGGTAAGAAGAGTGGTTGAAACACTTACCGTTGACTGGCGTAACGTGAGCGTCGTCGAATGGTAATGGCGGCACCTCCTTCTTCTTCCTAGCTCCTTCTCCTTTCCAACCTCCTTCTCTTCTCTAGGGTTTGTGAGAGACAATGGAAAGGATTTGGGAAGGTTTAAGGGTGTATTTATAGGTTAAAATTAGGGTTTAGTAACCCTATTAGGATTAGGAAAGTCTTAGGGTTCGAAATCAAGAAAGTGGGACCCGTAGAGACTAATTTACGGATCTCCGCACTTAGCTGCGCAGACCTGACCGGTCGACCGGTACCAAGACCGGTACCATCGACCGGTCAACATAAAATGATGACTATTTGGTCGTCTTTGGTCTGATTTCATACCTGTTTGTCATCCGCTCGTCCCGTCTGGTCCGGTGATGATCGGAAGACCTGCTACGACATAAAACCAAGGTTTAGACCAGGTTTACAGAGTGCGGGTCTTACAGCCTTTGTTTTTGTAGATCGGAACCACAATACTACTTCTCCATTCATTTGGCATTTTTCCTGAGCTCATAATTTTATTGAACAACATAATTAGCGAAGAAACTCCATACATTCCTAGGCTCTTCCAAACTTCTATTGGGACATCATTTGGGCCAGGTGCTTTGCCTACATTCATCCTCCTTAAAGCCTCTTTCACTTCTGCCACCCTAATTTTACGTATATACCTATGACCTATTGATGGCAAAGGGGATTCAAGGATGACAATCCTAATTAATTCCCTTTGTTGCAGGATCTTTCTTTAACCCAACCCAGAAATCAGAATAGAGACTTTAAAGAAAATTCGGCTTATCTGAGAATCTGACCGTTGGTTGTTCTTCAAACTTGAAGGAAATGATCTTTAGGATGTACTTGAAGATATATCCAAAGTTGGAGATGATCCGATCACAGATGAGAGAGATGTGATTTTTTGAAAACTACTTATCATCTGAAAATGGGACTGGTTTAGTTAGAGCTGGTCGATATGATTTTAATCTTTAATCCCACGAACTTTCATTGATCAAATCAGCACTTAATGGTATCGCAATTCAGTATGCAATAATAAGAACTTGAAGGAATTAACAGAAGGACAAGTAAACCATAAAACAGAATATTTCGGTTGAGTCTCACAACCTATGAGACTCAACCAGAAAATCAGGAGCTAAACTCTCTTCTTTTTTCTGGTCTAAATCTGCCCCAGCCTTCTTTTACTTCTTACTTATATAATTTGTAAGATTACAAAATAATAAGAAATCCTAACTAAAACAGAAACTTCCTTTTTAGAGAATAGGAAAGTTTCCAAAATAGAAAATAGGAAAATTTCTAAACACTTTTAGGAAACTAAATTTAAGAAAGTTCTTAGTTTCCAAACAATTAAAATTCTAAATAACTAACACTATATTTTAGGAAAGAAATAAAAAAAAGAGTAAAAATTCTGTTATTGGTACTGTTCACGTGAACAGTACCGTGAACACTGTTCACGTGAACAGTGGGGGTGATTGGTCAGCCAATTGGGCCTGACCCAATTTTGGGAGATTCTTTCTTCTTTCGGCCCCTTCTGGAGTAGACTTGGACTGCATCACCTGTGGTGTCATGGTGAGTAATGGAGCAATCTAGAGCACTATTTCCTAAGACGTCTTCATTTAGTAGGCTGTAAAAATAATCGCTCCATCTCTCTTTAATGTCCTCATCCCTTACTAGAACTCTACCATCTGTACTTTTAATACATCTAACATGGTCTAAATCTCTACTCTGCCTTTCCCTCATCTTAGCTATTTTATAGATAGTTTTTTCTCCTTCCTTAATGCTTAGATTGATATAAAGATTTTCATATTTCTTCGCCCTTACTTGTCCCACAATCTTCTTGGCTTCATTTCTAGCAAATCTATATCTTTTTAGATCCTCTATATCCTTAATCTTTTGCCATGCCTTAAAACTATCTTTCTTTGCTTTAATGGCTACTTGAACCTCATCATTCCACCACCAAGACTCTGTAGGAGAATGACATTTTCCTTTTGATACACCTAGAACCTCTTTAGCAACTTTTTTAATACAAGTAGTCATCTCGTTCCACATTGTATCAGTGTCTCCTTCAAAGTTCCACATTCCTTGTTTAATCACATTATCAGTAAAAGTTTTCAAGGTATTTCCGTTTAAGCACCACAAACTTATCCTAGGGCACAAAACCTGACCTTTCCTACTACTCGGCGTAGTGAGACATATATCCAAGACCAATAATCTATGCTGAGTAGTTAGACTCTCCCTAGGTATAACTTTACAATCCTACATAACAATCTATCGGACCTTCGAGTTAGAAAGAAATCTATTTGGCTTTTATGGTGCCCACTTTTAAAGGTGACTAGATGCTCCTCTCTCTTTTCAAAGTATGTGTTTACGATGGATAAATCATAAGCTGTAGCAAAATCTAGAATTGAGGTTCCCTCTTTATTCCTTACTCCAAAACCATATCCCCCATGCACATCTTCATAACCTCTACGATCTCCTCCTACATGTCCATTCAAATCATCCCCTATTATAATCTTTTCACCTTGTCGTAAACCTTGTACTAATCCATCCATGTGTTCCCAAAATTGTAGCTTACTATTCGCATCCAATCCTACTTGGGGTGCGTAAGCGCTAATTATATTGATTATCTCTTTCCCCATCACTAGCTTGATGGCTATAATCCTATCACCAAATCTTTTCACATCCACCACATCATTTTTTAAATCTTTATCTACTATTATACCCACTCCGTTGCTATTATTTTTGTCCCCCGTATACCAAAGTTTAAAACCATCCAACTCCTTAGGTTTTTTATCCTTCCATCTAGTCTCTTGTATGCAAGCTATGTTAATCCTTCTTCTCCTCATAACATCTATCAATTCTAGACTCTTACCCGTTAAAGATCCTATGTTCCAAGATGCTTTTCTAATCCTATGTTTTTGGACTAGCTTCTTTGCCCGCACTCGTCCACAGTGCGAGAACCCTTGCCAATTTATCACCGCACCCGGGGGCCGATGTGGCGGCCCTAGCAAACTTTTCACCGAATTCGGGCAATGCGGCGCATGGAATAAAATCTCGGCGAGATCCCGATTTCGCCAATTTTGCAACTGACCGAGACGAAAATAGGGTCGATAACCCTTTTCGTCTCGGCATTTACATGTTCTCGTCCGGCGAGATCTCGGTTATTCTCGGTTAATCTCGCTAATTCTCGCGAGATCTCGCGAGATCTCGGCGAGAACATGCTTTTTGCTTCTTCTTTTTTTCTCTTTTATAAAAGAGAGGCTGTTCTCGGTGGAGACTGCTCCTTCCTCTTTTTTCTTAGTTTTTTCATTTCTTCCTCCATTCTTTCTTTATTTGGACTTTTAACTTGCAACAGGTGGTGCTTCAGACTGCGGGGATTGCTGTAACTTCAGAGTGGTCAACCAACTTCTATTCTGTTCCATCAGTACTTCCACAAGAGTCTACGCACCAGAGTACTACTTCAGAAGTTTTTCCATTCTTCCCAAAGATAGGTATCCTTCGGACAGCTACTGATGTTATATTTATGAATCATGTGCAAGACTACCAGAACTACTTTGAATCAAGAATGTCATGGGAAGATTATGTTGCTCAATTAGAAGACAATTTGCGTCGACAACTTTCCCAGATATATGATGATAGTAGGATGGATCATCCACGACACTTTACGTATTACTAGACATTGTATCTGGATGAGGATTGTGGAATTGTGGACTATGGGCACAGGGGTACTATGGGATCATTCAATATTGAATAGTTGAACTATGATGTAATGATTTATAATGAAGTGTTATTTTGTTTCTTTTTCCCCTAATGCATTATGTTATTGTCTCATTTGCCATATTTGATTGAATATAATAGCTAATATTAACCTAAATTTATAACAGACTTCAGCGTTGACTGTCAAAACCTGGGTGTAAACCCAAACAACCACAAAGAGTCATTATTTTTACAATTTTATACTCTAAATGTGTTTATGTATGTAAAAATGAGGTTCCCTTGAAGTTGGAGACCTAAGCTGTCTCGGACAAAATACACTGTCTCGGCGAGATCTCGCCGAGATCTCGATTTCGGAGGAGGCCGAGACTCCTCCGAAACCCGAGATTTTAAACCTTGATGCGGCGGCCCTTGCCCATTTTTCGTTACACCATGAACTAGGTGTAATGCGTCGCTTACAGAGAATTCCCTAGCATTACGCTAATTATCTTTTGTTTGTGAATCCATGATAAGGGTTTGGTTGTGTTTTTGGTGGTACCGGCTGCCAACCTGACGTACCAACCCTCCCTATATCCTTAGGATGGGGGATCCCAAATTTTGAAGCATTCTTACAGTTAGATTTGAAGTTGGGGAATTATTTGTCTAAATCAATAATTCTTATTTGTTGTTAAAGGTTAAATTTGGGTTGGAGTGTGATAAGATCCTATAACAAAGAGAGATCTTTGAATTGAATGTGTTAAAACCCTCTTTGCCATCAATTGGTATCAGACCTTTGTAATGGAGGATTCTAATTCTCTTAACCAGTTCAATGACCCCCTTACTTTGGTTCTTCAGCAATTGGTTGCGTTGAATGCCAAGTTTGATAACATAGAGGAGAGAATGAATACCAGGGAGGCTGGACGACGACATCCCACAGCCAATGTTGTGCCTAGAAGTAAACCTAGGACTCCCCAAAGAGTCCTTAGAGAGGATTATCATGATCAACCAGATGATGAGTATGATGGGAGACTTCCTCGATAGAAAATTCACATAAAGTAATGCTGGACTTAAAAATATTCCATGGTAGGCAAGGCCCCCAAGCTTTTCATGACTGGTTGTGTGCATTGGATGATTATTTTGATTGGTTCGATCTTCCCGAACCACGAAAATTAAAATTAGCACAATCCAAACTCTTGGGAGCTGTGTGTGAGTGGTGGAATGTCCATGAACAAAAGCTCAGAGTTCGAGGACAAGAGCCTAAGACTTGGGAAGATATAAAGAACGAATTAACGAGAAAATACGTACTAGAACATATCCAAATAAGGCTCTTCCGTCAACAAAGTTACCATCAAGTGGCATGTATAACTAAAGAAAACTTGACACAACCATCTATAAAATCCAGCTCGCAAGCCAGCAAGTGGTGGAAGCCCAAAGCCAACAATGTTAACGTAAAGGCGGAACCTAAAGTTGCACCACCAATGGAAACTCCAATGCCTTCCATTGTTCAAGGAGCATTAGTGGCTGAAGTCAAGGAAAACAAAAAACAGGTTTCACAAATCATTGATGACAAAGGAGAGACCAACATTAATGTTCTTACTATTGCAATCTGCATTGAAGAGGTTGTAGTTGAAGACCACATCAGTTACAATGTGGATGATTTTACTCAAGTCAATGAGACCGACATATGTGATCTTAATCTTCCTTATGTAGCTCCATTGACTGATAATGAGAGTCACAATGATCATGAGGCCATGGACGTTGAGGAAGCGACTGTGGAAGAAAAAGAGTTAGATGTGGTAATCCCCATGGACCCCCTTCACGTTTGAATCTTTTCAAGATATTGAACATATTGACCTTGTGATACCTCCTCAATATTTTGAAGAGAGTGGACCCAAGGTGGCGGATTTTTTTTCGAATTTTCAAGCACAACTAGACTTCCAATATCCAAGAAAGATGTGTGCCGACCCCATGGAGTTAATTCTTCACCATTACAAAACTCGCGGACGAGTTTATTTTAAGTGGGGGGGAGCTGATGCAGTTCAAGTCTACACCAAAAGGAATGATATGATCCATACAAGGCCTAAGCCAAACCAGTCTAGCCAAGCCAAGCTAAAGGGGTTAACCAGCCAACAACACTGTTCATGTGGTACTATTCACGTGAATGGTACCAACAAATTGTTAGAGATTTTTGTTTTCTTCTTTTGTTATTTCTCTCCTAAGTTATTCTTAGATTTTGTTTCCAAAGTTAGTCAGCAAGTAATTAAGTTAAGGATTGATATTTTGTTGTCTTTTTTCCTAAATCTATAAAGGCAAGTTTCCCTTTTTTAATTTATCTTAGGATATTCTTTGGAGGACTAAATCCTTTATTATTTTGTAATGTTTCTTAAGTCTATAAATAAGATAAAGAAGAAGAGAGCTGGCAGACTTAGTAGAAACCAGAAAATTCGTTGAAATTTTCTGGTTGAGTCTCCAAGGTTGTGAGACTCAACCGAAAGCTTCTTTCCTTGATTCCTTTTGCTCTTTTGGTCCTCCAATCTCTTTCCTACCCCTCTCATATAATGTCAACAATATTAGGACTATTCTAATCGATAAAGCACTGCGGAATTGTGGGTTTTCAATTAGTTTCTCTACTATGGATTTAACCAGTCCCGTTTTCAGATGAAAGGGGTTTTTCAAAAATTCATAACTTTTTCATCCATGGTTGCATCACCTTTAAATTTGGGTATGTTATCAAGCAAATCCTAGAGTACTTCCCCTCCAAGTTTGAAGACCTTCCAATGGCTGGATTCTGAAATAAGTAATTTTTTCTACTGTTATACAATTCTGGTTCTGTTAAAATACCTGTTTGAGACCTACGGACTAGATTGGTTTCAATCCCACCCGTTGGATCAAGCTCATCTTCTGGAATATTGTTCCTCATATCCTAAAGACCAAGGATCCCAAATTTTAAAGTATTCTTACAGTCAGATTTGAAGTTGGGGGATTATTTGTCTAAATCAATAATTCTTATTTGTTGTTAAAGGTTAAATTTGGGTTGGAGTGTGATAAGATCCTGTAGCAAAAAGGGATCTTTGAATTGAATGTGTTGAAACCCTCTTTGCCATCAATGTCAGTCAATAAAAACACCAACTAAAGGTTGGTTATGTTCTTGGATCATTATTTTGTTAAAAAGGGTCGTTCTATTGAAAAGTACTACAAGGAAGACTATTTTTAAGTTCTCTTTATAAGCACAATTATGTGTGTTGCGACTTTGGTTTAGTTATCACAAAGATTGGTGATAGTTATGTGGTCATGTTTAAATTTTCTTTATTTTTCAGTCTTTATTTTGGATAGTTTTTTATTCCTACTTTGACTATGCTGCTGTTTGTAAGTCCTTTTTCTTAATTTATAAATAAAGGCTAGTGTGAGGGGGAGATAACACAACAATTCTTCACTCTTTCCTCACTCTTCTTCTCCACGATCTCCCTCTCTCCTATTCGGCTCTCTCATCACATGGTATCAGAGCTTCGTTACATTGTCTTCCATCCTTGGAAATTCCCACCGTCAGTTTTGAGTCTTCCTAAGTTCTCTCTTCTTTTCTTCTTCCCTTTGGGTAGTTTTCTTTATTTATCTGGCCGCTGGCTGCTGCCCATATGGCTTAATGATGGTCTGATGGACATTCCTAGTCAACCAGAGAATGGTTCAGCATCACTAAAGAAGAAAGTCTTGTGATTTGGATAGGTATTTATGTTTCTTGGTTTCTGTGGTATGATCTCCTTTTCAGCAGGGATCAATACCCTTCTCTAAAACTTGCGGCATTATTTCTCTAGTTTCTTGTATGGTCTGCTTTTGAAAATCAGACCTGGTTCTTGCTGCGGTTCTTTTATTTTTTGTTCTGTTTCTTTTATGACCTGTTCTTGAAGATCAGAACTGTTTCTTGCTGTGATTCTTTTATTTTTCTTTGGATATGGTTCTTGGATTGGTTCTTGGATCTGTTCTATTCAAGATTATTATATTATTTTTCCTTGAATTTCATCTGGATATTCAGCTGCTGCACCATATTTTTAAATCGATTCCCTCTTTCAGCAGGGATCGATTTCTTTCATTGCTGAGGCTGCTTACTACTGCAAGAATTTTTTGTTCATTCTCTTTACAGTAGGCACAATATCTTTGGTTGATTTTTGGATCTGGCTTTCTTATTTTGGTTGGAATCGATATCTCTATTTTTGGATCTGGTTTTCAAACATGAGTGATCCGAAGGCTAATATGGATTCTGTCGAAGTTCAAGTCACATCTATCAAGTTGGTTCATACAATTATCTTCTCAGGAAGCAGGCAGTTACTATTTAAGTCATATTTAAAGGATGGTCTCCTTGATTCTAAGGCTGCCAATTATGATACTTGGACCCGTGAGAATGCCACAGTTATGGTCTGGTTATTTAATAGCATGGAACCATCTATTGCTGCCAATGTCATGTTCCACACCACTGGCCAAAGGTGTTTGGACTGACATCCAAGAAAGTTTTCCTCAGGATACTAACTTATTTCATGTTTATGATCTATGAGCATCTTTTCAACTGTAAGCAGGGTGACAAATCCATTGCCGAATTTTATAGCACTCTCAAGGGTATCTGGGAACAAGTAGGGAACAAGTAAATATTCATCAACCCCTAGAAACCTTAATATTCTAAAAGCCCAACATGCAGAATTTCCAGTTGCTACTTCTCTCTGGCCTAAGTTTTGAATTGCAGCCTATTAAAAGTCAACTTCTAACTGGTGATATTGTTCCTACCTTGAATGAGGCTTTCTGTCGTATTCAATGGATCATTAATCCCAATTTTTCTACATCTCACAGCACATCTTCCACTGACAACTTTGCTTTAGTGACTACTAGTAGCAGTTGTGGTCGTGGTGGTCGTGGTACTGATCTTCTTTGCTCCCACTGTGGCAAACAAAATCATACTATTGATTGTGGTTGGATATTGCATGGTGAGCCTGCTCAGTGGGGAGCTGGGCCTCCTTAGTTTGCAAGAGCGGCTCAATTGGATAATGATTCTCATCATACTATTGCTCCACCCAACGGTGGCTCTTCTTCCTCAGTCATTTTATCTTAGGAAGACTTTCATAGCTTTCATAGCATGCTTACTCGTCTGTATCAACTTGACACTCGAGGCTCCACTTCTTCTTCAACGACTATCTTGGCTCATACAAGTACTATTGCATTACTTGCATCCATCGCCTCTACAAATTGGGTTATTGACTCTAGTGATTTTGCTCACATGACGGGTAAAGCCTCAGTATTTTCCTCTTTTGACCACCGTCCCTAATCGTCTAATGTTTATTTAGCCTATGGATCTATCGTGCATGTTGTTGGCAAGGGTGACATATCACTGTCTCCTATCTTATCATTGTCCTTTGTCCTTCATGTCCCTCGTCTCCCTATGAACTTACTTTTTGTGAGTACTTTTGGCTAAAGCTCTTTATTGCTCTCAATATCTTCGTATAAAGGTGACGATTGGTGGGGGGCATGATTCTTTTTGGGTCTGGAGGACTATTCTTCGTCATAGGCAGATGGCGCCCCCAACATTCGATCCCTTCCTGATAATGGATCCTCAACTCTCCTCTGGTTGGATAATTGGCATCCTCAGGGTGTCTTGGTGATGGCCTATGGGAAAGGATTAGAACAGATTATGCTCGGGATAAGATGGCCACTGTTTCTTCAATTATGTCAGATGGAGCTTAGTGCACAAGGGCCTCCTCTCTGCGTCTTTTGCAAGCTTGGGAAGCTCTCAGTATTCTTCCCCGCCGTCCTCGTGGGAGCGGGGATATCACTACCTGGACTGCCTCCTCGGACAGTAGATTCTCTTCATCCTCTGCTTGGGATATGGTTAGATCTCGAAGCACCAAGGTTGAATGGTTTGATGTGGTTTGGTTTCGTGGGCACCTTCCTTGTCATGGTTTTATCCTTTGGAGAGCCCTAACTATGACTCTTCTGATGAGCTCTCTTCTTCATGAAAGGAGTTTCATCACCCAACTCTTGTGGCTTGTGATGGGCTGCGGAAGAAGACATCCATCATCTTTTGTTTTTTTTTTTTTTTTGAGTGCCCCTTCTTCAAGAGAATCTGGGAAAAGATCCTCGTTAAATGCTGGCTTATTCGAAGAAGAATCCTGTTTTTGACCTTAAATGGAAATGGGTGATCAAGAAATTCAAGGTCAAAACCCCCTATGACACTATAGCCAAGCTTGCCTTTACTGCAATTGTATGCCACATTTGGTTCGAGAGAAATCTTTGACAGTGGGTGGTCAAGACCAGAAGCTTTGACCAGATCTGGGGCTATCAATTTTGATGTTCATGGCAATGTGATGCCTTTTGGGTCCCCCTCCCCGGATACAACCAGGAATAGATTTATCTTGTCTTCTTGGAATATGGCTAATCCTTGATTTGGGAATCCCCTTGTATTGTTTTTTTTTTTTTTTGTTTCTCGCCTTTGTTCTATGGGTTAATGGCCTTGGTTTGTAATGAGCATGACTCTATCCTTTGGATACCCAGGTTTGTTCTCTCATTTTTGGGGTGTTGTTAATATATTCTTTTATTCACTCAAAAAAAAAAGTTCTTCAAAGCAATAAAGGTATTGGCCTATCATAGAGAAAGTATGTGTTAAATCTCTTATCTGAGACCGGTATACTTGCCTCTAAACCAGTTGACATGCCAGTAGATCCACATTAGAAATTTGAAACTAGTAAGGGTGATGATTTTGCAGAACACATTAATATAGGAGACTAGTAGGGAAGTTTATATACCTTACTGTCACTAGACTGGACATATCATTTGTTGTTGGAGTTATTATTTTGTTCATGTAGTTACCTAAGAAGGTTTACGGGATGTTGTTTGTCGTGTCTTAAGGTATTTTTAAGGGGACCCTTGGAAAAGGGCTTATTTATCGTTGAAATCAAAATATTGATCTGGTATGATATTCAGATGCTGACTGGGCTAGTGCTGATGGCATAGAAGGTCTGCCACATGGTATTGCACTTTTGTTGGTGGTAATATAGTAATTTGGAGAAGCAAGAAGCAAACTAATGTGGCTCGATCCAGTGTTGGAGCTTAGTATCGAGCTATGCTCACACAACCACCGAGTTGATGTGGTTGAAGTCCTTACTCCAAGAGTTGGGATTCCCAGTTAATCAACCTATGAAGATGTTTTGTGATAAGCAAGCAGCTATTTACATTGCAAGCAATCCAGTGTTTGACGAATGTACCACATATCGAAGTTGATTGTCACTTTGTGACAAATGCTGTTATGAAGGAGCTGATTGTTACTTTTTTGTCACCTTTGCTGATTAGTTTGGAGATGTGTTTACCAAGTCTCTATATGGTACTGCCTTCCGGAAGAATTGTTCCAAGTTGGGCATAGGTAATTTGTATGCTCCAGCTTGAGGGGTGTGTTAAGTTACGATTACCTATGAGATATTGGACCCATTCGTAGAGGTCTACTATTGATCTAAGGATTAGTGTTGATGAGGTTGACATTGGTTGTCGACCTCCTCTGGTTTTCTTCATCGATATGGATTGCGACTAATTTATTTTATCTACTTTATTATTTATTGTAATCTCTTCTCATATCTTACCTCTCCACATCATGTCTTCTTATCTCTAAGTCTAGTGTCCTATTAGAATTAGTTCTTTTTGGGTGGTAGAAGTTATCTACTCTTCTATTCAAATTTCAATGTAATCATCTTTTCTCATTATAAGTAAAGCAGTGGAGGACTGCTAGAGCACTCGTAAAGCAGTGGAGGACTGCTAGAGCATCCATCGAGTGCTCTAGTCGGGCCTCCCCTCTCTCTCTCTCTCTCTCTCTCTCTCTCTCTCTCTCTCTCTTTGTGTAGTGTGTGTGGCACTGGTTTTTTATACCTTATATTATCACAACTAGTTCAACTGTCTGGTGATTTTTCTGTGTTCTCTTGTAACTTGGCTTACTTAAGTCTTAATTGTTAATTAAATTCCTTTCAGTTTAGTTATGATTTTCATAAGCTCATGATTGAACAATTATCATTATCTGTACACAAAAGAAACCTCTATTTTTTTTTTCCTTTTCATTAGTACAAGTAATGAAACATGCTGGCATTGTTCTTAATCAATTTCTTATTTTTCTAGGTTGGTGTGGAGAAATACGTGATGTTATATTCTCAAACAATGGAAGTGTAACTGTGGTGTATCGTGTCACCATATGCGGGTCTGATGGAGAGGTGTGCCTTCTTCTTTGTTATCTATTTGGATTCTCATCTTTAGTGGAGCCAACATTTGAATTAACCTGTGAACTCGAGATGAACACTTTTTTGATCTGTGTTAGGTTATTTGGGAAATTTCTTGAAAATGAGAACGAGTACTAAATAAACATATAATTTTGACGTCGAGCCTGCTAAACTTGAAATGAACACATATAGTGACACGAAAAGGCACCCCCCCCTACGAAGTTCCTGTACTACTTCCTATCCAATTTTACAATCATCGTGACTCCCTTTTCTGCTCCACTCTTTCAAATAACCTCTCCCCTTTGTTGAAGAGTGTTGAAGATTGAACCTATGTACCATGGGGGTATATAGTTTTATGTGTTAGACTGTTAGTGCTATTTAGTGTGGTGAATGGTGATATTAGGTATATTGATGTTTAGTAGATAGGTGTTTTATTTACTTTAGTTTCCTTTATATTTAAGACCAGCTACACTAGCTTTCCTTTATTTCTTTAGTTAAGTGGGGTGTTTATGTAATTTATATTATTATGAATTAATATAAGGCAATGTAATGGGGGGGAGATCTTAATACAATCATCTCTCCTCTTTCTCCTTTGGTTTCTTTCTCTCTTCCTCTCTCTTGCACTTCTCTCTTATAATTTACATGGTATTAGAGTGGTTGATCTAGTCTGCCGTTTTGAGAGTTGTCTAAGTTTTTGGTTAGTGTACAACCACCACCGCTGATTTTGTTGTCCAATTCACTTGCTACCATGAGAGTCGCAATGATGCGGACGAGATTGAGCATAAAAGGGATATTGAAAATAACCCAAAAGGGAACGGGAGAAAAAGGGATGGGATGGGAACAAAATAGGAAATGTTGACAATGGGATAATTTTAGGGAGTCAAAACGAAGACAGAGAAAGATTGGGAGAAGGGGATGGGAACCCAAAAGAGGGGGGATGAGAAAAGGGATATTGAGGAAACCACCAAGAGAGAAGGGAAAAGGAAGGGAGGGGAGAGAAACCGAGAGAGAACCAATAGGGAAGGGGAGAGAAACCGAGAGAGATGAGAAGAGAGAACGTGAGAGGGAGAGAAAGAAGACTTGCCGAGAGGGGAGAGAGACATGAGAGAATTCTTTCTTTTCTTCCATATTCATCATTCCATTCCCTATTCAATAAAAAGGTCTACCTATAAATAGGCTTACATGTCTAATTCTAATTGGACTCTTAACTACTAAGTGTGCCTATTTATTAGGAATCACACTCCTATTATAATTACTAATTTAATTGGAAATAAAAATAAACAAATAAACAAAACCATGGGTCCACCTCTAAAATAAAATAAAATAAAAGAAACTACGAATTAGAACACCTTCTTTAATAGGAAATAAAACTCTAAAAAAACTAAAAATCAATTAAAAATTACAAAAAATTTCAAATTAAATCCTAAGAAGATTCCTATCCAATGGATCCCAGCGTGCATCAACTCTAGCCCGCTTAAAAAAATCCATCCTCGAATTTTGTAGAGACTAAGAAACAATCTCGAAAACACATCCCTCGGTAGTCCGTAACAAAAATTTGGTAAAGAACGAAAGGTAGGGATGTAGTCTGCTAGTCGAGGGATCCGTACGTCAACGAATGACGATGGGATCACATATTCTGAGATCGAAAACTCTCTCGGTCTCTCTCTCCCCTTTGGCAGTAAGCCTCCTTTTCTCTCTCAGGTTATCTCCCCTCCCCCTCTTGGTTCTGCTGTAACGACAGCCCTTCCTTTCCCTTCCCTCTTTGTGGATTCCCCTATATCTCCTTCCCTTTTCCCTATTTTTGTTGTTCTCCGTTTTGACTCCCTAAAATTATCCCATTATCAATGTTTCCTATTTTGTTCCCATTCCTTGTTCTCCCGTTCCCTTTTGAGTTGTTTTGATATCCTTTTTATGCCCAATGCTATCCACATTAATTGATATCAAAACTTAGGCAGTGCATAGAAATCCCCATGATAATCCCCATGACATCTGAGCAATTTGAAAGATTGCTTGACACCATAAATGCTAGTAAAGTTGCTCAAGAAAGGTTCACACCAGCATTCACAATCTCTCCCGCAGTGCCCAAGACCTAGATTGGATCATGGCTCAGATGGAGCGACGTTTGGGTATTCCAAAACCGCTCATAACGAAAAGCCTCCATCCGATGGTTACATTGAGGAAGATAAAGATGAAGATCGGATTTGTCACATGGTGAAAACTGTTATCATTTCAGAGCCATCCATTAAAGTGTATGCTGAAGCGGTCTCAAGCGAAGTTGCGAACGTGGTACAGGTTGAGATCATGGCTTAAGGAGAAATTCTGCAACCAACAATGGAGAAGGCTCTCGTCGGCACATCTGACTTCGTTCGTGATGATGCGATCATAGAATTTGTGATCTCATCGTCATTCTTTGACGGAGAGATCCCTCGACTTGAAGATTACATCCCTACCACTCGTTCTTTACCATCTTTTTGTTACGAACTACCGAGGGATGTGTCTTCTATGAGATTGTATCTTCGTCTCTACAAAATTCGAGGATGAATTTTTTTAAGTGGGCGAGAGTTGATGTAGGCCAGGATCCGTTGTATTGGAATCTCTAGAGGATTCTATTTTAATTGGGATATATTTGTAATCTTTTTATTTTGGAAATTTTAATTAGATTAATTAGGATTTTAATATTATATTTGGTCTTAAAAGTTTTATAGGAGTCTTCATATTGTTATTTTAATTTTATTCTAGATGTGGGCCCCTCCCTTCTAGACGTGGGTATTAGTTTTTGTTATTGTGGGCCCCCCATCTCCTTTAGTGGTTGATTAGTTAATTGTTGTTTTATTTTTCTGTTTTAATTGGTTTTTAGAGTTATTTACCAATTAGGATTGTACGCCTATTTTTAGGCATATTTTCTTTATTGAATAAGATGGTTGAAGAATATTGAAGAAAAAAAATGAAAGAAACTACCAATTATAACGCCTCCTCTAATATAAAATAAAACTCTAAAAAAACTTAATCAATTAAAAATTACAAAGATTTCCAAATTAAATTCTAAGAAAATTCCTATCCAATGGATCCCGGCCTGCATCAAATCTCGCCCGCTAAAAAAAATCCGTCCTTGAATTTTGTTGAGACGAAGAAACAATCTCGGAGACACATCCCTCGGTAGTCCGTAACAAAAATCTAGTAAAGAAGAGTGGTAGGGATGTAGTCTGCAAGTCGAGGGATCTGTTCGTCAAAGAATGACAATGGGATCATATCTGTGATCGAATCATCACAAACGAAATCAGATGCGTCGAAGAGATCCTTCTCCATTGTTGGTTGCAGAATGTCTCCTCGAGCCATGATTTCAACCCGTACTACATTCGCAGCATCGCTCTTGACCTCTTCACTGTAACCGTCTACCATAAGAACATCAATGGGGAATTCTGCATTGTCATCAAGAATTGTTGGAAACGATTCTTTATTGACATTGGCTTTATACATTGACGCTTCCATATCGGGTGGAGGCGTTGGGTCCTCTTTTGATGCAACAATAGGTTCTTTTGCTAGCTTCAATTCTGGAATACCCATATGTCTCTCCAATCAAGCTAGAAGCCTATCTATTTGTTGTAACTCCGCTTGAAGAATGTGTAGGGTTTCCTATTGTTGACAACGCAACGCTCTTTCAAGAGTGTCTAACATCTCTTCCTAACCTAGGCTCAACTAGGCTCTGATACCAAATGATGCGGACGGTATTGGGCATAAAGGGGATATCGAAAACAACCCAAAAGGGAGAAAAAGGAATGGGATGGGAACAAAATAGGAAACGTCGACAATGGGATAATTTTAGGTGAGTCAAAACGAAGGAGAAAGATAAGGAGAAGGGGATGGGTACCCAAAAGGGAGGGGATGAGAAAGAGGATATCAAGGAAACCACCAAGAGAGAAGGGAAAAGGAAGGGAGGGGAGAGAAACCGAGAGAGATGAGAAGAGAGAATGTGAGAGGGAGAGAAAGAAGACTTACCGAGAGGGGAGAGAGACATGAGAGAATTCTTTCTTTTCTTCCATATTCTTCATTCCATTCCTTATTCAATAAAAAGATCTGCCTATAAATAGGCTTACATGTCTAATTCTAATTGGAGTCTAACTACTAACTGTGCCTATTTATTAGGAATCACACTCCTATTATAATTACTAATTAAATTGAAAATAAACAAATAAACAAAACCGTGGCTATATCATTTGCTCCACGTATGGGGATGGGTCCACCTGTAAAATAAAATAAAATAAAAGAAACTACCAATCATAACGCCTCCTCTAATAGGAAATAAAACTCTAAAAAACTAAATCAATTAAGAAATTACATAGATTTCCAAATTAAATCCTAAGAAGATTCCTATCCAATGGATCCCGGCCTGCATCATGTAGCTTCTGTTCTGGTATTCCTGCAATTTTCCTGGGTCTCAATTCCTGCTGCTTGTTGCTGAGAAGTGATTTTCTTACAAGATTAATAAATTGGGGCTGAAACCCTGTCTGAGTTGAAAATTCTACATCAAGTATTGGATCCGGTTCCCGAAACCTGTCTGAGTTAAAATTCTACATCAAGTATTGAATCTGGTTCCCGGTTTGCTACGTTGGTTCCCATTTCGGTGACTGCTCATTTGGTTCTGCCACAACATGCTGACCTGCCTGCCACGTCCTGAACGATCTGCTGCATTTGTGATCTCATTCGAGCACTGCGGCAGTCTGCAACACATACCTGGAAAGTTTCATGTTGCTTAGATTCCATGACTGGCTACATTTATTGTTTTGCAAGCATATTTGGAATACTGCAATTGCTACAGCAGAAAACCGAGCATGCCATGGCCTGGCGGATCAAATTTATTTCAGACTTTGTTGCTTGCTGTTTTCGTTGTTTCCTCTGTTCCTGTTCTGGATGAACTTGCAACTAGATAGAATGGATTCATCACCATCAATTCTGCTGGTCCTAGAAGTGCTCAAGTTGAGTTTCAGATCTGCTTTCTTCACCAGATTTAATTTTTCAGAAGTTTCTTTTGCATTGCCACTTGGGTGCAGGGATTTCTATGGAATGGATTCGACATGAATGGGGATTAGAAACTCCATCCTCAGAATTCATAGGATTTGGAGGTGTGCAAAGAGAGTTTTCTCATCGCAGTGAACAGTCATGTGGGAGAAGAAGTGTCACGACCCAAACTTGTACGAGGTATGAGTATAGCTGTCATAGCCCACAATCGGTCCGGGCGTGATACCCGAGTCACTTATTAGTGACCTGAATCACCCAGGATCACACGCATGTTGTGAATCACAAAACCACCACACAACACACACATACACAATATCTATAATAATCAAAATAAGACAGATATGAAATAGCAGTGGAAGTATTAATATAATCAGAAAAAATAATTGATTCTTTAATTGGTAATGTAATTGATTACAAATATTATCCCATAATCCATCTCAAAACATAATTCATAGTAATATTGTTCATACAATCATTTGATATGAGTACTCAAGGGCAAAACTCCTAGAGTATATACTATACAGCCTATCTACGTGATCTGAACACTGCACAGCATCAGGGGCCGCACACACAATCATTGCAAACGCAGCCATGGACTTGCTCAGAGGGCTCCGCAACATCAATAGTGTGGCTCAAGTCCACAGTAAAAGAGTCCACGAGATCAGCCATCGAAAGTGTACCTGCCTCAGAATCTGAAAAAGAGTATAGATACGGGGTTGAGCTCCTATCCCAGCTTAGTGAAAGGTCAAGCCAATGGGACATTCACATGAGATGCAAATAGGTTCATTAATTAGGTCCGGTGTAATGATTTAACAGTTCCATCTTGAGATTCACCACAATCCCTGGCTGCAGATCCAACTCTCAGGCGTGTGAAAAAGGAACAAGGCCCACAGTCCTAGATCACGACCCTACACCCCCAAGGATGAGTCACCACGCATGATCTTCGATCAATGGCTTGTCACCCCTCAGTACAGGCTCCGTCCTGACATCTACAGTCCCTGACCACAGACTCATCTCATCACCACTACGTCAGTCCATAGGGGAAGGTCGAGTTTCTGACCCTTCCTCTTTAAGTGAGCTTATGCCAAAACATAACCCCCTATTGGCTAGCTTGTGACAATGTTACACTTGATTACTTCCTTGTTACTATCTTCAGTGCGTGGAAGTCCATCAGTCATTGGAGTCGAACGGGAGATAGTCTGTAAGGCCGAGCTATTAGTAATAGGACTGTAAAGCATGGCAGAATGACGACACTCCTCAGTATGGACCAAAGCATAAAATTGCTCCAAAGTATGAAAGGAGATCTGCTAAGGACTTGAACACGTATCTGATCGTATTCAATGTTTTATCTGACCAGGAAATCATAAACCCGAATCTTATCAACATGTTTCCTATAGGAGGCAATGTTGGAAGCACTAGTAGCTGGTAATCAGCATAATGATCAATTTTTTGCCATAAGCTTCGAAGTTCAGCAGAGTGTTGAGAAATAGATAACTCCTTCTCGGTGGTGTAATGGAGTTTCCTACATAATTCATACGCTTGGGCATCATTTCCCAAATGACCATAAGTTTCTTTGCAGTCGTCCAGATCTGAGTGCCTGTGTCAAGCAAGAGTACCTCTGGCAATATTATGGAGCATGGATTTAAGGAGGAAAGAGTCTTTTTTTTTTTTTTTGGTGATTGAATAAATATATTAACAATGCCTCAAAAGAAGGGAAAACAAATCTAGGTATCCAAAGGATATAAACCGGCTCCTTACAAAATCATAGGCAAAGCCCAGAAGAGAAGCCAACTAACAGAAATTAACAAAACATAACCACCTTAAACAATGGCGAGGTTTTAAGAGGAAAAGATAAATCTATTCCTAGGAGTATCTGGGGGGCAAATTGGAAGAGGCATGATGCTTTCTCGAACATCAAAGCTGATAGCTTCCCATATTTGGGCAAACGATCTCGATCTAGCTGTCCACTTTCTTAAATTCCTCTCGAACCATATAATGGTACACCTTTACAGCAAAGGCAAGTTTAACAATAGTATCACAAGGAGACTTATCTTTAAACTTCTTGCTTATCCACTTCCATTCACAATCAAAAGGTTGGATCCTTCTATGGCTAAGCCAGCACTTCCCAAGAATCTTTTCCTAGATTCTTATAGAAAAGGGACATTTAAAAAAGAAGTGTTGGATCTTCTCCCAAGGCCCAGCATAATCCGCAACTAGCATTTGGAAGGATACCTCTGGCCTGAAGCAAAGTAGCAAACAACCAGTAGGAAGAGACTGAGTTAAGTCTCTCCATGGTATAAAACTGTGGCAAGGAGAGTGCCCTTTAAACCACACCATGCCAAATCAAGGAATCTTTGGACTACAGGATTTGACGAACTCCCAAGCGGAAGCCAACGAAAACCTACAAGAAGTAGAGGCTGTCCAGTTGATAAGGTCACTACTCCCTGATGGTCTGACGGATTCCAGGTTTTCCCAAGCTTGTGCCAACCTAGGAGAAGAAGCTCAACCAGGACTCCAAACCCCTTCAGATATGATGGAAGAAACTGTCGCAAGCGTACCACGCCCATAATCGATCTGAATCCTTTCTTCATTAGTCAAAACTGACACACCATGGGGATGCATTTATCCAGCCATAGTAGGGTCTAGGTTCCATCATCAATGTAGGACTTAATGGAATGGATGGCCAACTGCCTATGCAAAGGATGGATCCCCAAACCCAAGAGGAGTCGAAGGCTATAGCAACCGTCCATGTAAAATGATTTCTCAGATAAATGCTATAGATCCACTAAATCCAGATGCTCTCTTTCTTTTCAACCACCCGCCATATAAGCTTAATGATGCATGCCTTGTTTACCTCTTTGACTCTTCGGAGACCCACTCCGCTCTCCTCCTTAGCATAGTTTTAAAACTCGACCGAGAAGGGTCGAGATCTCGACCTTCTCGGTATGATCTCGACCCTTCTCGGTAGTCTCGAAAGGGTCGAGACGAAAACCTGGTTTGAAACTGGGTCTCGACCAGTCTCGACCAGTTCTCGACTAGTTCTCGACCAATCTCGACCAGTTTCGAACTGGTCCAAGTTCTTATATAAGAGTCTCGATCGATCGAGATCTCGACCGAGACTCATTTTTCTTTTCAATTCCCTTCTGTTTTCTTCTTCTCCTCCATTCCTTCTCTAACCTTGCATCCAAGGTTCGAAAACCTCTGTTCTTTGCAAATCTCTCCATCAAAGTGCTGTTGGAGGCTCATTTTGACCTATTCTTTGCAAATCTAAGGTTTGAGGTATGGTTTTTTCCCCTAAAACTTACTTTTTTACATGAATATGTTCAATACATGTTGGTTCATCATGAAATTTATATATATGAGAGTCATTAGGCCGATCTACAACCTCATCCTTTCGAAATTATTTTCTTGCATATATATTTTTTATTTTGATTTTCTGTTAAAATATATATATATATTCCAGCAATTAAAAATTAAAAAAAATATGATAAATATTAATTAGATGGTGTTGAAAATATTATATGATGAACACCGTTGGTCGATCTACGCGGCCACGGTTTCATTTTTTTTCTGTATATATATATTTATTTTATTTTTTCTTTAAAAAAATAAAAAATATATTTCATAAATATTAATCAGTTTACTTTCAAAATAATATATGTTGAACACTGTTGGCCGATCTACGCGGTCACGGTTTCAGTTTTTTTTTTCTGTACATATTTTTATATTTATGAATTTTTTATTAATAAATCATATTTTCCAGCAATAAGAAATTAATAAAAAAATACTAATACTTATCTATTGGTGTTCAAAATAATATATGTTGAACATCGTTGGCCGATCTACGCGGTTACGGTTTCAGTTTTTTTTTCTGTACATATTTTTATTTTTATGAATTTTTTATTAATAAATCCTATTTTCCAGCAATAAAAAATTAATAAAAAAATATTAATACTTATCTACTGGTATTTAAAATAATATATGTTGAACATCGTTGGCCGATCTACGCGGTCACGGTTTAAGTTTTTTTTTTCTGTACATATTTTTATTTTTATGAATTTTTTATTAATAAATTCTATTTTTCAGCAATAAAAAATTAGTAAAAAAATATTAATACTTATCTATTGGTGTTCAAAATAATATATGTTGAACATCATTGACCAATCTACGGTTTCATGTTGTCGGATTATATTTTTCGAAAAATAAATTATTTTTATTTAATATCCAAAATTATTAATAATATCTAAATGATTATAAAAAATTAGGAAAAATATTTTGTTTTCTTGTTACATAGTTTTAAAATTTTGAAAAGTAATTTCAATGTGTTTTGAGTAGTATTCGCATATTTGATGCTTTTATGTTCTTCAATTTTAAGTTTTATTAATGTAAATCTATTGATATAAATTTCTCTATTTATCATCTTATGTAACAGTGTCTCGTATTAAATATTATGGCTGCTTCAGGTTCTCGTGAGGGAGGTAGTGATGCTGGTCGTACTGACATGCTTGGCAGTATTGTACCGTCATTGACGGTGATAGAAAGAAGACTCAATGCAAATTCTGTGGGAAGAAGCTTATGTCTGGTGAGATTACCAAACTTAAGCAACACTTGAGTGGGACTTCTACAGACGTGACAAAGTGTGTTATAGTTCATGTGGAGATTACCAGGGCCATAGCTGCACAGATGAATGGAGGCCAGCAGAGAAGGGCAGAGAAAGAAAAAAATAAACAACAATTTGAGGAAGCAATCCGAGGTACAGTGCGTGGTTTGGATGATGATAGTTCAGATGATGATGGTCTAGATACCAGGGGTTTGACTAAGGAAGAAGCCAGAGATCTGAGATGGGCAACAATGGCTAGTAAAGTCAGCCATGAGATGGAAATGGAAAAGTTGAGGCAAAGAGCCTTAGGGGCAGGTGGTAGTAGATCATTTCAGCAGTCTGAAGAACCACAAACACGAAGTAAGGGAGGGTTGGCTTCTATTTTTAGAAGATCAAAAAGTACTAGAGCACAACCCCAGGCACTACTACCTACTGCTAGGGATGAGGATTATGTAGAGATTCTACAGCAGGATCCAGCAGTTTTTAGAAAGGCTGACGCCAAACAGAAGAGATTGAAGAGTATGTGGAACAGGAAGGGTACAAAAGAATCTATTGGGGATGTCTTTGCTAGGTGGTCTATCTATAATAGTATCCCAGCAAATGCCAGTAGTGGCCCATACTATCAGCCTTTCTTTGATGCAGCTGCTCAGGCTGGTCCTGGTGTTAAAGCCCCCACTCTATATGAAGTGATGAATGTCTATCTCCCAAGAATTAAAAAAGAGTTAGAAGTATGGATAGAAGGGTTAAAGAATAATTGGGGTGCATATGGGGTCACTATAATGTGTGATGATTGGACTGGTCCCACTAGAAAGTCCATCATCAACTTCATGGTCTACAGTGTTGGGAAGACATCATTCTTGAAGTTTGTGGATGCATCTGCATACACAAAAGATGCTAACTACATCTATGGATTGCTACATACAGTGGTGGATGAAGTTGGTGCTACAAATGTGGTGCAAATTGTGACAGACAATGGCAGCAACTACAAGAAGGCAGGAGAGATGATGATGGCTAACTATAACCTTTTTTGGACTCCATGTGCTGCCCATTGCATTGACTTGATGTTGAAGGACATGGGCAAGATCCAAAAAGTAAAGCAAGTGGTTGAACAAGCACGCCAGGTGACAATATTTGTATACAACCATGGCTATTCTTTGAACTTACTGAGGGAGAAATATGGAGGGGACTTGGTAAGACCTGGCATTTCTAGATTTGCTACCAACTACATAGCCCTAAAGAGCTTTCAGGCAAAGATGGTAGGCCTCAGATCGATGTTTGCTTCTGAGGACTGGTTTGGGTGGAGGGAGTCCAGCTCTCCTGCTGGGGTTCAAGCACAAACTACTATAGCTTCAGAGGAATTTTAGAAAACACTGAAAGATGTAGTCAAAATTCTGGAGCCAGTGGTGAAGGTGCTGAGATTAGTGGATACGGCATTCCAGCCCACCATGCCACATTTATATGCTGTCATGGATATGTTAAAGGACCGTATAAAAACTATGCTTCCACGTGGAAACAAACATTTTGTGAAGATTATCAAAGATCGATGGGAGAGTCAGCTGATGCACCCATTGCATAAGGCTGGTGAGTATATTTAATAATGTCTTTAATTTAGTTCCACTTAATAGTTGGTACTCTATTTTAATCTGGCAACTCATATTTTGCAGCATACTGTTTGAACCCCAAGTACCAATATTTATATGTGCTTGGGCTCAATTCTGATATTATCGGTGCGGTAAAAGATGTTGTGGCAAAATTGGTGCCAGATTATACTGTACAAGCACTGGTCAATCTGGAGGTGAGTTATATGGTTTAAGTGTTGAATTATTTGAATATCCACATATTACAATGGCTAATGGTTATAAATTTTGAAATGGGTGTAGATGAAAACATTCAGGGATGCTCTTGGGAGTTTTGGAACTCCCGCTGCAGTGGTTGGACGAGATAAGACCGATCTTGGTATGGAATTATGGAAATTGAAATTTTCAAGTAAAATATCTTATTTAATATGTGTATTAAAATGTGTTCTTCATCTTGTGAAGCTAAGTGGCGGTTGTTGTATGGTCAGCATGCAGCTGAGTTTAGGAGAATTGCAATCAAGGTCCTATCTCAGACATGTTCCGCATCTGGGTATGAGCGAAATTGGAGTATTTTCTCCCTTATCCATTCAAAGAAGTGGAATAAATTGGGCTCTCAACGGCTAAATGACTTGGTCTACGCCCATTACAACATGAAACTGAGGTTACAATGCTTGAAATTTGAACAATGAAATGAACAAGAGCTGATCGAGCTAGCCGACGTCTTCCAACTATCTTCAGATGAAGAGGATCCCTATGTGGAATGGGTGAGAGACAGCAGTTCCAGTGATGGATGAGCCTAGTGGGATGCCTGACCCCACTGTGTCTGCTCCGATGGGTTCTAATCTCGAGCAGTTTGTCCTCGGATGAGGGCCGTGTACACGCACAGTCGCCTAGACCGTTTGACCCCCCAGCTGGTACTGGTAGTGACTCAGAAGGCGATGATGATACAATGGAACAAACTGGCTGGTCAACTTCTGATAGTAGTGGTGGTGGTGATCTTAGACCGACTATACCCATTATTAGATACACACGCTACATAGGATCCTGATCATGGTGGACGCGCATCTTCATCACGGCCTATGACTGGGTATACACGTAGGTCTCATCAACGGGAACGCCCTTTGCAACCAGTGGAAGAAGAAGAAGATCGTTTCTTTGACATCGTTCCTGATCCTGGTATTATGCCTGATGTTGAAATTGATAGCATGTCTACAAGTTTTGGAGGATTGAGCATTGAGGGTAGCAGTGGACAGGAGCAGGGGCAGTGGAGTGCTCATGGATTTGGCACCACTTCAGCATACGGTTCTTATTCCAGTGATGATGACCGCATGATGGGAAGTGCATATTGTAAGCACCCCATTTTTGTCATTTCCAACTGAACAAAGTCCTACTAGTGTGTAGACAACAAAGGAAGAGAAATGAGTAAAGATTTGGTTTTTACTACGACCTCGAGGTAGTTTTCGGTGGGTCCCACAATAAGGTCACAGGCTGTAATCTGCATGGATGCATAGGTCATGAAATTATCTTCGAAATGAAACCAGAATTGCTCAATTCTGATATCAAATGAAGAAGATATGATCGTTTTAGTCAGATGATACGTACAAGGGAGGTTTATGAAATTATCATAAATAATCCTAGGGGTTTTTATGCAAATTATCGTAAGTTGGATTGTTTGAACTTCAAATCATCATATCTTGATCATCCGACATCTGATCATATGGTTTAAGTACCATTATTCCTTATTTTTAATCCTCTTCAAAGTGAACGTGAAAAATCCCGGGTAGAAGTCACCGGTGGGCCCCATGCAAGCTTTCATGCAAAATTATCGTTAGAACTTCAAAGCTTCATATCTTTATCGTACTACATCGAATTCAAATGATTTCAAGACCATTATCTTCATTTGTGATGTCCTACAAAGTGGACGTGGAAAATCTCGGGTAGAAGTCTCCGGAGGGTCCCATGCAAAATTACATATGGAAATGGTCATTTAATCTTCGAAAATTCATATTTTGATCACCCCATATCCAAATCAGGTAATTTCAGTTTCATTATGTTCCATTTTTAGTACTCTACAAAGTAGACGTAAAGGATTTTCGGTAGAAGTCTCCGAAGAATCCCATGCAGAATGGTCAGCCAAATTATCGATAATTGGTCTGCTTAAACTTCAGAAATTCATAAGTTGGCCATTTTATTTCCAAATGAGGTGATTCAAGTTCCAATATTCCTCATTTTTAATGTTCTACAAAGTGAACGCAGAAAATTAGGAATAGAGGCAATCGGAAAATTCCATGTAGAATGACAGTGGAAATGGCCCATGAAATGATAGAGAGAAACCCAGTTAATTCCAGTCAATCCAGTCAACTCAGCTCAACCCAAGCCAGTCTTGGCCCAATCCAATCAATCCTTGTCAATCCAGACCAATTCATGTCGGTGCATATGCATGTATTTCTTTTATATATTATTATATAATGTATAATATATTATAATATATCATATAATATATGCATATATCTTATATGTATATTATATCATATATATTAATATATTAATATATTATATATTAATATATTAATATATTATATATTTATATATGTTTTATATATAAAATAAAAAAAGAAAAAAAAAGAGGCAAATAGGATCCGAATAAAAGGGAGTCGGTGAGATTGTTGAAGAAGGAAAAATCGAAAAAAGGAAGAAGGAAAGAAGAATCGGCGAGATCTAGAAGAATAAAGAAGAGGGAGAAGAAGGAAAGAAGAGGGAGAAGAAGGAAAGAAGAGGAGGGGCGGACAGGTGGAGAAGAAAAGGAAAGAAATTGAAGAAGGAAAAATCGAAAAAAGGAAGAAGGAAAGAAGGATCGGCGAGATCTAGAAGAATAAAGAAGAGGGAAAAGAAGGAAAGAAGAGGAGGGGCGGATAGGTGGAGAAGAAAAGGAAAGAAACTGAAAAGGAAAGAAAAAGAGAGAAAGAGGAGGGGCGGACAGATGTAAGAGGGAGGAAGAAAACCAGAAATAAAAGGAGAGGTTGGAGGGAAAATTGAGGAGGTTTTTTTTCCGGTTGGGATAGAATAGAGAGAGAGATTCAGAAAGAGGAGGACGGACAGAAGAAGAAGAAGCTGGTGAAAAGGAGAAGAGGTCGAAGAAGAAGAAAAGTAGCAGATGTAAGCCCATACCCCGGTATATGTTTGTATTCTGTTTTTTATTTTTTTTATTTTTTTTTTTTTTTGCCATGATTGAATCCCAAGCAACCCTACATACAACTCCATGCCCCACCGTTTGCCTCCAAGCATCTCCCCACCTATCAAGACCACCATCTAACCATCTCCTTCGGCCTACTACACCATGCGATGTTACCCAGCCGACCGAGCACTATTGCACCTATGCTCAGCCACCCTGCTGCACCACACATACCTGGCCAACTCCATTCCATCCATCACCTGTAAAGCCTTATTACCACATCATCCCACCATTAACCGAATATAGTATTCCATCTCCATTGCAGCCCACTTGATTTGCTGCGTTATCGAATCCCACCCCCAACCATAAACCGACTTACCTGAATCACTATATCATCCCACTACTTGTCCGCCACTTTCAACTCCACCTCATATACCACCACATAACACTTGTACATCCATGAAAACCTGTTACACCACACTTACCCTTGTTGAACCGCAAGCCACCTCTTGAAAATCATATCACCACTCCATCTTCTCTCTGTAACTTGTTAACTCTATCACTGAAATCCAACACCTAGCCTTGCACCATGACACCCGGCCTGAATCCTTGTTCTAACCACCAAGACCCACCTACTCCCAACAACAGTCCGATGCATTCCCACTTGCACAACCCTACCGATATACCCACATGTCCACACCTCCATATCATCACCCATTATTTTGCTATACCCTACTTGCCGTAGCATCCTACAGTGAATCCCATGCAATCCTACCCCCTGAACCAACCTTTAATCTGTCTCATTTAAGCCATTGATTGGAATCTAATATGATCATGATGACCATAATATAATCTGAGCCATTAATTCTGATATGATTCTGATAATGATTGATGTTAAATAAAATCTGAACTTTTGAATGTAATCTGATTATGATATGAAATTTTATATGAACCATTGATTTTGAGCCTAATCTGATGATATTTGATGTAAGATGATCTGAACCTTTGATTTCAAATTTAAATCTGATTAGAGCATGAGAAATTAAAATAATTTAAACTGTTGATTTAAAGATGATCTGAGCATGATGTGGTTAATTAATTTTGAACCATTGATTTTTAATATGATCTGATGATGTTGATGTTGATGTGATCATGAGTAGTCTGAACTTTTGGATCTTCATTGTGATTAATTTAAGCGAATCTGAATCATTATATCATGCATATAAGTTGTTTTGATACATATGATGCCACATAATTGCCATATTTGATGCTTACACTCTCACATGCCATACTTGGAATGCTTTCACATCTTATCTTTGGATGCTTCTATTTTTTTGGATTGTACACTTACCATGTTTGTATTGATTCACATAATCACTTGCCATCTTTGACTGATTTGTTGTTAAATTTGGATATATTTCTAACATGCTATATTTGGATGCTTACACTGCTATATTTAAGCTCACATTGCTATGTTGGATTGTTTACATTGCTATTATTGAGTACAACTAGGGCAAAATAAACCCTAGAATAGAATGACCAATTAGGGCAAGATACACCCTAAAATGGAAAGAATTGAACAATTAGGGTGCAAGATAAACCCTAAAAATGGAAAGAATAATTAGGGCAAGATGAACCCTAAAATAAAGAGAATAATTAGGGTATGAAACCCTAAAAAATGAAAATCACAATGAAAAAGGGATAAGAAACCCTAAAAACCTAAAAATGGAAACAATAAAAATGGTAGGAATTTAGGTCTCATCCCTAGATCCTATTGATAAAAATGGAAACAATAAAAATAGTAGGAATTTAGATCTCATCCCTAGATCCTATTGATAAAAATGGAAAGAATTTGGTACACATCCCAAATCAAAATGGTAGGAATTTAGGTCTCATCCCTAAATCCTATTGACAAAAATAGAAAAAATTTGGTACACATCCCAAATAAAAATGGTAAGAATTTAGGTACACATTCCAAATCCGACTCTCACAATCATTTTCGAACTACGTCGTACCTGATTTCTAGGGCACACCCTAGAATACGTAGGCAATTTGGGAGTCTCAAATACGGTACAAAGCCTCCCATCAACCATACATCCAGCATAAACTTCAACTTGAACAAAGAATCTAATTGAAGCACATGCATAAATCACTTTCATAATCTTTAATCACAAAACCCTTTTCGAACTACGTTTTGGACTTGATTTCTAGGATTGGAATATGTAAGCAGTTTGAGATGCCTTACACGTCTCAGATTCAGTCCAAGATCGAACCATCTTTGATCCGGTTCACTGTATAATATTGTATATTACATTTGTTTGTTTATTTGCTTTAAAACATGATTGGCTGAACCCTAGGTTAGAATAACTTATCAACTTGGTTTAGGACATCCCCCATTGAATCCTAGTCATCCAGTTGACCAAGCACAATCAAAATTAGAGTCTAAGGAAAGTTTAGGAGGCCGATATTGATCGGGCGGTTTGGGTGCCTAACACCTTCCCATAACCGTACCCTGAATACTTACCCGATCTCTTGTAGACCAAAGAACTGATACATTGGGTCACGAGTCAATAGAAGTCTTACCTTAGGGTGAGGCTATGTTTTTCGAAGTCCTAGACCTTAATCTAGGTGGCGACTCCAACAGAACATTGATCTTCATCGATACGGATATACATTCATCCCGAGGAGGATCACGATTTCCCATTGTCCTCACACATATGATTATTCCGCTGATACTATTAATGCTACATCACAGACTGGCTCAAACTTTGTGGACAGTCTCTTTTCAGTCCCAAATTTGCAAAGAACCACGCCCCCACACTAGCCAATATATGCTCACTTTACTCCACATTATAGTGAATTGTATCCAAGGTTGGGTATTTTTAGAAACTTCCCGGATCATATGTATGAGAAATATGTGGAAGACTACCAGACCTTCTATAGCCGAAGGATGTCGTGGTAGGATTTTGTTTATCAGACCGAGATATATTTTCTTCAACAAAGTCAATCTGATCAGATGGAACCTGCACGCCACTTTACATATGATTAGACATTGGGATGGACTAATGGGAATGTATTATTTCATTTTGAGTATTTAAGTCTTTCATATAATGAGTACTTGTAAATTATGTTATTTTGTGGGATTTATGATTTATAAATGTATGATTTTTCGATAATGTGATTACTTTTTATGCTTCAAATGTGTTTATATATGTTGAATAAATATTTTCCTGCAATATATAGCCTTAAAATGGCTCTAAAATGGACTTAAAACGGCAAAAAATGGCTTGAACCATAAAAAAAAAACCTGTCGAAACTCCCATTTTTATGCTCTGGGAGTTTCGGCAGGTTCTCGCCGAGATCTCGGTAATCTCGGTTTTCTCAAGGGTCGAGACACCCTCGAGAACCGAGATTTCGAACTATGCTCCTTAGGCAAACAAACCTTGGCCCAGCCAATGGAATGGAAAATTTTATTTTTGTCTGCCCCTTTCCATAAGAAAGGCACTTATCAAACCTTCGATTTTCTGAATTATCAAATTGGGCAAACCGAAGATTCCTGTCTCATGTAAGTACGAGCTTTGCATAACTGCTCCTGCAAGCTCCAGCCTTCCTGCATAAGATAGGAACTTAGCTTTCCATAACTGGAGTTTTTTCCGGAGCTTATCGAGGTTGATGGAACTATGATGAGCTGACAATCTGGCTGTAATCAGATCCTGGCCATGGTGAGCTTACCAAAGAGCCTTCTCGTGTTAAGCATTCTAGCATAGAGGATTGAGATCGCTTGGCATGCGTTATCAACCTTCCTGGTGCTCTCAAAAAGCCATAGTGAGTCTGCCCTAGGGCTCTAGAGCTCGTGGGGAATCTCTTCAGAGTTCTATTGATCTTGAGATCTACTAGAAGCAAAAGGCTTCACGGTTTGAACAGTCAGGTGCCCTGTAAAGCCACGACCAGCAATGGAAAAATAGGTCGATCAAGACCCAATCAGATAATTAGTGCCATCAAACTTCGTAAAAGTAGCAGGAAAAGGGATGTACTCATGACGGCTCTGTCCATCAAAATTGGAGGATGCAGTAGTGACGTTTGACATAGTAACAGTAGAAAAGTAGATGAGCCAATTGAATCAACTATAAAATGAAATAGCACAAAACCTGGATCGATATCACCACTGGAAGGAAGAAATATTATCTCCAAATTGGAATTGATTCTAACCATTGGATGCTAAAAATCAATAAAGCAGGCTGGTTTGATATCAGCGCTAGGATGAAGAATTATCTCCTCCAAATCTGAGTCGATTCTGACCAAGGGATGCTAAAATCGATGAAGCAGGGTTTTGGAAGAAAACCTGAAAATAGGAAATATCGTAGAGATCAGATCTGATCTCAGTTCCTGGGAATAACAAATGCCTCCAATTGCAAATTTGGATCCTTAATAGAAGAAAACTCAACCTTCAATCAAAAGGAATAACTCGATCTTCGAACAAAGAACAACCCAATCGCACACGTGGACAGCAATTGTCAATCTTCAAGAGATCAAATCATGTTTTAATCGAGGTAAAAGTAGAGGACAACAACTAGATCCATAAGAAATTACCTCATTAGTGCTGCTTTTTTTGGAGGAGAGAACTGAGATAGAAAGTGAGCAGTAGGAGGGAGAGAGAGAGAGAGAGAGGAAATGCACTGTGAAAAGCAAAAAAAATATATATATGGAAAAAATTGTAGATCAGAACGATAGCTCTGATACCATGTTGAAAGCACAATTTGAGACTGAATGTTTGGATGGTCTTTAGAGGCCTGTCTTTAGGGACCAGCCAGGCCTTTATTTATAACAAAAATAAGGGAAGTAAAAAGACTACAAAGACCCCCATTAACTGACTCTATTAATTAAGATTCGGCTATATGGGAAAAGTCCCAAATTGCGGCCTTGCTGCTTACATAATTCGACATGTTGATGAAACTATTTATCTCATTGGAAAGGAGAAGATAAGAGAGAGGGAGAAAAGGAGAGAGAGAGAGATGAAATGATATTTCCAACCTCATGGCCAAGGATAAGAGTATGGAGAGAAACTTAAAGAAATACAACAGAATTTGATCACACATTGATCAAGACAGAACAGAGACACAAAACTCCCAAGAAATGCAGACACCAAAACATGCCAAGAAGAGTCAAGAACCCATCTAGGCAAAGACACCAGCACAAACACAAACAAAAGATTAATACAGGACAATGATCAAGATTTGATCAAAGCACAAACAGCAGCTACTAAAAAAATAAAAAATTCACAGCTAAGGAGAGTCTGCTACTCAACTAAGCAAATAAAACAAAGCAAAGCGCAACAGAAAATAAAAGTTAACAGAAAACCGATCGTTAGCTTGATGAGCTAATAAATCACAAAAGACTAAACAACACTCGCACCAAGGAAGGTTCTAGTAAGGGAACAAAAACATGAAAAC
This sequence comes from Protea cynaroides, assembly GCA_028583415.1. Classification (NCBI taxonomy): domain Eukaryota; kingdom Viridiplantae; phylum Streptophyta; class Magnoliopsida; order Proteales; family Proteaceae; genus Protea; species Protea cynaroides. The sequence goes on along the minus strand of CM053273.1, from coordinate 218,936 downwards.
TTTACAATCTACACACAATAAGATCTTTAAAAAAAAAGCACACAAGCAATGCCTAGAAGAGTTATCCAAGGGATACTCAAAGAGTGAAGACAGAACAACAAATCTTAAGTCCACAAGGGAAAACAAAGTCTCTTTCTTCAAGAACTCTCATCAAGGCATTCTACAATCCATAGATTTAAGATTGTGGGACACAAGTACACTAGTACTCAAGGTAGGTAGGTAAGGCAATTGAAATTGCGACAAATTAATAAGACTCTCATGTCTCACCGTACTTCACCATTAAGCACAAACCATAGCAATTGCAGTCTCCCAACTGGGAAAGGTACACACTTGGCACCAGTATATATTCAATAGGGCACATAAGTTGGGTCTACAAAATCCCAAAAGTATGGAGACAAGAATTTACCTCTAAAGCTTCTCATCCAAGTGAGGGACTCGAGCAAAAAACTAAAGGTGCACTAAGTTTGAAAATATGAAGTGCAGTTGGACTTAGACGTTCTGTTATACAAAGCTCCGGCGTCTGTTCAGACTGGGAGCAGAACACAGCACCCAAAAAACAAAAACAAAAAAACAAAAAAAAAAAAAAAAAGAACTCAGGCATCTGTGACTTAGAGACGGAGTCTGTTCTGTCAAAACAGAACAACAAGAAGAGACTTGAAAAGAAATAAGAGAGAGAATTAGTACACAAAAATTATAATTTACATGCATAAACAAGAAGACCTACCATTACTACTTATGAGAAGAACAATGCATTTTAAGATGAAAACTAAAGTAAATAGCTAGAGAATATGATGCATGAGAAAGAAACCAAAGAAAAAAATCTTACTATAAACTAAGCTCAAAAAAAAAACTAAACAAGTATGCTATGTAACTAGATGAAAGAAGGATTTGAAACAAAGGAGTGCAAAAGGTTTTAGAAAACATATTTAGAAAATCAATTTCTTTCCATGAGGCAAAGAGGACAATCAAATTACATCAATCCAGATCATGCTTCTCTTGAATTTGATTACTCATTAAATAAGCATGAAAGCAATAGTAACTAAGAGAGAGAAAGATAAAGAATTGCCCCTTTTTTGCCAATGCACACATTTAAGTAACCTCATAAAGGTTTCTCCTTAAGCTCTTAGCAGCCTCACAGAAGTTCAAAACCTTTATATCTAATCTATTGAGTTCTCACCATGAGCATTCAACCAACATAAATTACATGTGTCAACACACCCTTCTCGAAGTTGAAGACAGGGAAATCATTGTAAACAGGAACTGTCAGTCCTTGACATCTATGACATTAGCAGTCACACACTACCAAAACCTCTATGACATTAGCAGTCACACACTACCAAAACCACTCATTAAGCACAGGTAAAATGTCAGTTTTAAAAGGATCAAAACATTAGTGGATTAAGCATAAAAAAAATAGTGGATTAGTCAATTCAAATCTCACAAAAAAGGGTGTCCCAGTGCACGAGGCTCCTGCTACTACAGGATCTAGGGAGGGGCAGAATGTGCGGAGCGATTGTTTCCGTGTTTCGAACCCGTGACCACCAGGTTGCAATGTGACAACCTTACCGTCACACGAAGGCTCGCCCTCTAGTCAATTCAAATTTCACAATAGATATTAATTCCACATATGAGTTGAGGTGCTTGCATTAGTGCACAAACTCATTTCAATCCTCATGAGGTGAACTCCATCAACATGTCAAGTCACTTGACTTGAATCAAGAATTTTTAGAATTATATCTATGCAAGCAATCTGGTCTTGATAGGATTAGGGTCTACTAGCCTTTCTAGATATATGATCTAATTTATTAGCAAAGGACCATGCTTAGTGAGACGAAATAAGCAAGGGTGGTTAAACCCATGCTTTAAACATCAAGCACAGGAGGCATGCACCAGATTTTCTTAAAAATAGAAAATAGAATTTTGAAAGCAGAATGCTCAAAACAGAGTTTAGGGGAAAACATGAAAACAGGTTCTAAGAGAAAACAAAAAAAAAAATTCACAACAGATTTTCAGAAGACTAAGACAGAAATCTGAAAACAGAAACTTGGGAGAATCAACAACAATTTCAATGTTGAGGCTCTGGTTTCTTACCATGGCCCTTCCACTACCCCTTCTTTCTATCCTAATATTCTTGATGTCTTTCCTTCCACTGTTGATACTTATGCGTCCAAGCCTACTTCCCTTCCTGCTACTTTTACTCCTCCCATACCCCAATTTGGTTAGCGAGTTGAGGAGATTGAGGATATCCTTGATGAGAGGGTTACTTATATACACACTGGTGGTACCTAAGAGTTCTTAGTATGGTGGCGTAGACAACCTGAGATGGACTGCACTTGGACTTCCAATAATTTGTTATTACAGCTCAACTTGGTTATGCTTGAGGATTACATGAATTTATTCACCGGAGGTGAATTTTTTCAAGCCGGGGAGAATTGATGAGGACATCCCAGCTTTTACAGTAGAGCAGCTGATCAGCAATTATATTTTATTTTAATTTTTATTTTTATTATGTTTTTCTGTGATGACAGTTATTTCAGTTTTTTATGGCTGTTATTTCAGTTATGTTAGTTCTTTTTTTTTTATTTCCAGTTATGCCTTTATTTTTAAAATGTAATGTAAACACCACACTGCAACCCCTGTTCAATGTTCACGTGAACAGTTCCCCCACCCCCCACCTCAACCCCCTTTTTCAGTTTTTTTTTCTTTTCTGAATTCTGTAACTGCCTTAGGCAGTTTTCCAACCTCCCTCAGTTTTTTTCATGTAAGCCTCAGGGCCATTTTTTGCTGAAAACGAATTATGCTATGAAAATGAAATGGAACTTCTCCTGTGCTGTAACTCTCTCTTAATTTCCCCTTCCCCCCATGATTACTTCTGAATTTTCATCCCTCTTCTTCATTTCCCCCTCTTTCTTGTTCTTAATCTTCTGAGTACCTAACCCCTTTCTCTACAGTCTATGAAGTCTGTAATTCCCCGTCCTTTTTTCTCTCTCTTTTATTTGCATGAATTATTGGCCTATTCCCTGCATATTAACCTCCTGCAAATATTGTTTCAGTAGTACTACTGTTAGTGATTTGCTGTAACTGCATGGACATGTAAAAGTCTATTTTATTTCTTCATTTCTGTCCTATTTTTCTGTTATTAATAGACAGCCAATAATCTGTTGTCAGATTTTATGTTTCTTAATTCTCTGTTGTTGTGGCCAACATATATACTATTATTATGTTCTTCTCCATTTCTGTTCTGTTCATCTACTGCTGAACAGCACCTCAAACTGAGCTCTATTGTTACTATGACACTGGTTCTTATGTTTTAGCTTCATTATGGTTGGTATTCTGATTACTTTATATTGAATTGATCTTGAATCACATGAGATTGGTTTCCTATGCATAAATAACATAGCTGTTATCATTTTTAGGAATACTAAAATTTTCCTGCATAATACAACTTGTCTAATGCTGCCTTTTATTTCCTGAAATTCTATTTCACTTTAGTTGAGCATTGTTGAGTTGGTAGATTATATACTAAGATTTTATTGTTCATTATTTGATAAAAAAAAATTTGACTCTACATCTCTAAATGCAAGACATATATGCTGCTGCCATCTATCCTAACTAGTTAAACATTAGGTAACCTAATACCTAGCTAGCTATAAGTGTAGGAGACCTAGACCCTAGGCTGTCCTTCATCAAAAATATAAGCCCAGATGATTCTCCAAGTAAATGATCTCAAGAACTTTATAGATAACTCATGTTTTAGCTGAAGAAATACTTAAAAACGGTGTCCCAAGTTCCGCTTTATAGGCCAAGCTTCTAGCTCAATTAACTAGCTGTTGGGGTTCAACAACTTTAAAATGGTCAAATAACAGTTAGAAAACGTCACATAATGGATGGAAAACGGACAACTTAACGGAAGGTCATTTTCCTGTTTTTCCGCCTCTTAGACGCCTGTTCTAAAGGCCAGATCTAGACGAGTTGCCATAACTTAGTCACTTTTCTCTGTTCCGAGCAGTCTTCAGTATTTTGATCATATCTCTTTCATAAGAACTCGGAATGACCTGATTCTTGAAGTTTTTTAATGCCAATTCAAAGGGCTACAACTTTCATGTTTTGATGTTCTTCAGAATCTGACTGGAAGGTCGTCTAAAATGGCCTGTAAGTTACTGTACATGCAGATTCAGAATTCTGGGCAAGGATTCTATGAACTTAGCTGTCTGTAACCATAATAATCTCAGAGATGATCTATCAGACGATCGAACTGATGTCGAAAAGATCTTCTAGAGAACAACTATAGTCTACAAAGGTCTGATAAGTAGAACAACTTAAAGGCTCTACAAGGGTCAGATGCTCCATCAGACCTCTGCTGGTTACTTATATGTCTGTGAGCATATAAATCTGTCCAACAAGAACTAAGTCATTCACCTAGGATATGGATTGTTCCTTTTAGGTCCTTAGGTAACTTTTAGTGTGTCTTGGAGAATCGTACAAAGTAGGAATACAGTGAATACAACTCTTTAAGTTCTACATGAATATGACCTTGAAACTTGATCTTCAAATTATCTAGCCTTCAATCTTCATGTCAATATCAATTTGAACTTTAGATAGACTCCATTTGAAGCTTTGGCTCGTTGACTGATTCTTCTTTGCTTGGGCTTGGGCTTGATGATGTTCGTGTTTGGCGAAATATCAGTCATCCCAAGCTTTTTCACCTTACATAAACAAATGTTCACTTTAGAGGTTTCACTATCAGCTTTGCAAAGAAACGAGTATCACCAAGAAGTCAGAACGAGCAAGTTCTCAAGTTTGAGAACACTTCTGTCAAAGGCCACGCGAAGAAAAGTGAACCCCTAAACGCATAAAGTTATAAACATAGATGTTCAACAGTCTATATTCAACCGGTAATTGGCCCACTAGGCCTTGTAGTTTGCTGGATCAAGTTTCCTTAATAGTTATGACCAATGGGTTCAGATATGAATTAATGAACAGAATGAAAGGGAAACAGAGGTTGATACTGGTTATAAAGAGGATAATATGTTAGATCAGGACAGAATACGATTGGTAGAATTGATAGAAAATTAAGAGACAGACTAGAAGAGAATAACAGAGAACTAGATAAAAGTATCAGATATGAAGTAGTAACAAGAAGGTTGAAAGAAAAGAGAATATAGCAGTAATGAAACAGAATTACATAGAAGAAGGGAGAAGGGATTTTCTATCCTGTTATATGCTGGATAAATGCTGTTGTAAGCTGTAATAGGGAATAAAGAAGAAGAAGAAACAGAGGAGGAGAGAAGAAACTGATGGTAAGAGAGGAGGGAAAATAGAAGAACCACAAGGAAAGGGAGAAGGGAAAACTGAAGGGTGGGGGAAAGAAAGAAGAGAGGAGCACTTGAGCATACCTCATGCATTTCACTAAGAAAAACTTTATTTCTAAACACCAAATCAGTAAGACAGATTAAAATAGTATTTTATAAAACTCAGAAACAGAATCCAAAGGAGATAAAACTCTTCCTAGATAAGACTCCAGATATTGAAACTCTGTTAGGCCATGTTTGGAAGCCAAGGAAAGAAAGAAAAATTTTGAAATAAATGAGAGAGAGAGACACATAAATCCATCATTGTTTCATCATTACCTTTGTCTTATTATGTCTTTTCTTTTCTTGGCTTCCAAACATAGCCTTAATGAAAATTGCTGGTTGCTCATATGACACTAAAACTTCTAAGTGAAATGAGACCCAACACCCTATATGTGGAAGACTTTGTTAACAACTTTTATACCTGCCTGCACTAGTTTGGAGGGTTAGTGTTTCTTACCCTCAAAGAAAACAAGGAGGTTAAGGTTAGGTATGTGTAAGGGGTCTTACGACTCTTACCCATTTATCTAAAAGAGTATGGTACGTGTGAGGGGCCTTACTCTCCTCATTTACCCTTTTCTCCTTCTAGGTAGGGTTAGTTGGACAATTTTACATGTTTGTGTATTTGATACATGTACCTATATTACCCCAGCCCATATGCATCCCATGTAATCTATGGTCCATTTCCCCAACCCAGCTCCCTAACTAACTCATAGGAATTGTTCTTTTCAAATTTCTTTCCCTTGATGCTTTACCGTTTCACTTGTTTACCCCTAGACAACGGGAATTTTTACCCTTACACTGTAAGGTCAAATCTTCACCTGACCCTAGAGGATTAGGGTAAGGAGCCTACATCCTTAGACTGTAAGGTTGGGGCCATCATTTCCTATCACGAGAACATGATGTGAAAAAAAAGAGATGTATTGATTAGGCCTTCTGATGCTGCTACTATAGAATTAGTTGTTTCTAGAACAGCTCTAGTTAGAGTATAAAACTTGCCCTATCCAGATTGGTTCCGTGTGTAACTGATTCTAGATCCATACTGTCTCTACTCAAGCATACCTAGTTGGGATCTGGATCCATGATCCAACTTGGATCTATGTACAGTCAGAAATCCTGCCTGATATTATATCTTTTAGGTAATGAAAAGATGTTTAATTTCTGTTGACATTATTTCTTATTGTCACTTAACTTGGTGCGAAGTAATCTGTATTGATTATTGAAGGATCATGCTTTGTAAACCATGGCTACATGATCTGTTTACTGGTTTTCTTGTAACCAATAAAAAACCTGTTAAAACTTAACAATTGAGAGAGGAATTCAGCCCAAAAAACGAAGATAAACGAAAAATCTGAGGATCTTAATCTAATATAGAAGATGTAAAGTTCTCCATTGCATGCCTATATCATGTAATCAACATCAAGTAGTTGTTAGGCCTTCTGAGTTTTACTACCATAAACTATATCAGAATTTTTTACTTTTCTATCTCTAATACCAATGCAGGCCCACCGTGAGTCAACTGGGACAGTATCCTCGAGTAATGAAAGCACTGAAGATCCAGTTGCCACGGCAGAGGAAATAGCTTTCTGTAGAGCTTGTGCTCGGTTTGGTCTTGGTCTATATTTATATCATGAAGATGAGATGTTATAGAAAAATCACAGTTCCATTCCAACAAGTCTCTACTTAGTAGCACTTTCATTTCTTTGGAACAAATTCCGGTTTCTACTTCTTGACGTTGTTGTCAAGTTCCAATTATACATACATGCCTTCCGGTTTATGTAAATATAAAGATTTGTGGACCAGGGAGTAGTTATCAATAAGTGTGTGGTTGCTTATTTTGGGTGCAATATCTAGAGATTTGATTAAATGTTTAGCTTCTGGCAAAACCAATCCGTCCTGCCGTGTCCAGCTTACTATTCAACAAAAAACTGACGCTCTCGCTCTCGAGTGTTTTATTTTATATGTAAAAAAAATTCAATGTTTTCTTTCAATAGGTAAAAGAAAGACAAATTTTCTTTTCCATTTCTCTTGGGCCTGTTTGATAAAACTTCTGCTTTTGGATTCTAGATTTGGGTTGAAATTTGGATTCTACTCTAGGCTATTCTAGAATTATTTTGGAATAAAAATTTGTTTGATAATGCAATTTTAAAATTTATTCCAGAGCATTTTTGGATTAGAAACATGTTTGATAACACACTATCCCCTCAATCGAAGTCTAGAAAAATAATTGTGATAGTAGTGGGTGGTGGTGGTGGTGGCGGTGTCGACAATGGTGGTGGTGGGTGGTGGATGGTGGTGGCAGTGGGGGTGGTGACTGGGGCTATGGTGATGGCAATGGTGGTGGTGGCGGCGATCGTGGTGGTGCCAGCAGTGGCGGCAGTGGTGGCGGTGGCAGTAGTGGCAGTGGCAACTGTGGAAGTGGGCGGTGGCAGTAGTGGTGATGGTGGGGGCAACTGTGGAAGTGGGCAGTGGCCGCCGCTTCTGCCGCCGGTGGTGGTGGGTGGTGGCAACGGTGGTGGTGGTTAAGTTAAAGTCATGTGAAAATCCACTCTTTTTTTTTTTCAAAAAGTTGATTCAACAGTTTAGAACAAGTATTTATGATTCCAAAATTTTCGTTCTAGAGTCATTTTGAATCTGATCCACTCTTTGGGAGTTAGAATTCAAACGCATTTCTACTCCAAAATGACTCCCTGGGAGTCGGAATCCATAGAACCCAGAAGTATAAATTTTATCAAAAAGGCCTTAAGAGATCACTATATTTTACCTCTTAGCATTTAAAAAAAAATTATATTAAAAATTTTTACATATAAAATGTCATAAAATTTTACCGTAAAATTTACATCAAAACAAACAGAACACAGTGGAAATTAAATGTGATGCCCAGTCGCTTTCGTAACTCTTCTGTAGACATCTTTCCACCGTGATTTGGGATCTTGGGAAGCTCTGCGCTGGCATGTGCTTTTAGGCCTCGTGTGGGGACATAGAGAGATCGGGCAGGCACTCACTGTTGAAGCCAAAATACTTGAGGGTATGTACATACAGGTTAAAGATTTTCACCGCAACCTTTGCAAAAAGGAATACCTACATTGAATCCCTATATCTGCCACGAGGACTGTAATTGGTAATGGCATGTCCAATTTCATGGACTACCTCACAAGGCTCAAGCGCCATGTACCATTGACCGTTGAGCTGTTCAAGGCTAATCTGGCCACTTGAAAAGAACGTGTTTCTGGCTGCAATTACTGCACTAGTCTATCTACACCGAGTAATTCCCCCTCCGTCACATGACTTCAATCACTATATTAGAGACAGATATAGCATTCCTTCTACTTTATCAAAAGGGAAAAATAAATAAAAATTAAAAAACAAAGGGGTTTGGACTAGAAACCTCCCAGTTTTATGGTCAACAACTAGGTGAGTGCTTTAATAATTTTCAAAGAAAATCCTCATTCATTGTGTTTGTGGCTTGGACTGAATATTAGCTGTGTCAGATGACGTGGGCTACAATTCCACAAAATTTTGAACCCTCCAAACATTATCAAATGGTAGAAAAGAAGCTTGAATGCGTTCTGCCTGCATCGAAGTTAGAACTCTACTCTCATATACGTAGTGTACTTTTATCAGTCAAAAGTTCATACAGAAAAAAAAAAAAAAATTTCCAGTCAAAAGTTACATCATACCATAATTAATTCAATACTGATTCACCGTTAAGGCACTACAAATATTATTTCCACATACTGAGATAACTACTACAGATCAGTCACAAATACAAGGGGAAGAGGCAGCTTTTGTTACACAGCATCCAAAGACAACACGTACTACCAGAATCATGTGATATGCTGTTCCACAGGTTGCGGTTGGTATGTACGCCGCCTCAGTTGAGATTCTCGATTAGGCTGCTGCAGGAATATTCTGGTAGGATCTTGTGGATCAACATACCTGCACAGTTCAACCAGTTAATTTCCTTCTTTTGCTTTAAGGGCGTGCACACTGATTATTATGGACAACAAAAGGAAACAAGCATGCAACTCACGCATGTCTCATCATTTCGTCAACTGGTGTTTCAGCTGCTTGTAACGGATCCACTCTAACTGCCTCAGAACCAGACTCAGAAATGTGTTGATTATATTGTCTCACAGAAGCAATCAAGTTGAAAAACAGTGGGACAAAGGTTCCACAGCCCCCTTCCTTGAAATAGATCTTGAAAGAATGGGAGGAATAGAGGGCTCTGTGCTGATCCTCTGGCACAACCTGGGATGATAATTGAGACTAATATCATCAGGATTCCCAAACTGTAATTAACATTAAATTTCTTCTGCTCACAGACTTACCGGCTCCACAAGACCCGATATATTGTTGCAGAAGAATATTGGCTGGTTAAATTTTTCAGCATGCACATAAAGCTGCAATGAAAGGAGACGGGGTAAAGGATCAATGGAGCTGCTTATATAATTGGAGTCAAATACACTATTAACCTTCCAAATGGATGGCACTCATAATCATAGAAAATCCAGTTTCCAAAATACATTTCCTCACCATCTAGATATTAAAAAAAAAATTGTTTAAAGCTATGTCTGTAATTAAGGGAAAGAAGCATTACAAATGCCAAAGGCTACAGAAGACAACCGCATAAAAAGGCTTTAAATAATTGAAGTGATTCAGAAGGCAAGAGTAGACTGTCCAACTTAAGAGAGAATACTCAGTAAAAATGAGTTTCTGCATCTGGAAAACAAAGAAAGAACTGGAATCACACTCACCAACCCCCCCGCCGCGCGGGGGGGAGGAAGAGGGAACACTACCTGATTATGCACTTTTGGGTTTGGATTTACAAATCTACCCAGTCCATGTTTGCTATAACAAAAATAATCACGACAAGTTTGCATATTACCAATATACCCAAAACAGTTTCACCCTCACCACCTATCTTCTTTAGATAGCTTGGCCTCTGACTTCCCTCTTCCTGACCACCTCTCTCTCTCTCTCTCTCTCTCTCTCTCCCCTCCGATCACTTCACAACCTTCACCAACAACATTGGAGCTTTTTCAATGTAAATAACATATGGCACAAAAATATTCAAATAAAAAGATTAAGAATTTAAGAACAGTGATGGATCAGCCTATCCAAGCTTTTGTTTGTCTGAGACGGAGCAGCAGTGGAAATTCGCTTGCAGCAGCCACCAGCAGGGACTACAGTAGCAATCATTGTACTGATTGCAGCGACCACCAGTAGCAGTCAAGCATGTCATTGTCAGATGGGTCGGTGACCATGTAGATTTGGCTCACCCATGATCAAGAAAGCAAGAAATAACTTTCATACCTAAAACAAACATCACCCGACGTACAGGGAAAAAGGAACCACTCTATCAAAGAGCTAATATAGACTCAAAAAAGCTGCAATAAGCTTGATAATGAGAAAATATCGAAGAGCATTAAGATCAAAAAACAGCAATATCCTTGAAAATGAAAAAATAGATAACAGAATAAACAACACCAAAGCTGTAACCTTTTTTTTTTCCTTGTGGGGAGAACCGCACAACACAATGGCTGCAATGAACTGAAATACAGCACTTGGCACAGCTCTGCCAGTTCCTGACTGCGATGCATCTCCAACAACTATCAATCAAGTTCGTCCCCAGGCATGGCCCTCTGCGCTTCAGCAACGACCTTCTCGTGCTGTTGTTCACCAATTTCAATGCCATGCACCCACATCCCTCACCGCAAAGGTGAAGCATAAGAAAAAAGTAAAATGCTGACTCTCTCAAATGTTCTGTTTTTTTTTTTAGGGCCTTCTCAAAACTATCATTGATGCTCACGATGTCAGCAACAGAAATTTTGTCTCGGATATCAAGATGTAACCAAGATGAAACTAGGACACCATCTGATCATCATTGTCACGCAAGCCTGTACGTGCACATAAGTTATCAAATGGGAGCATATAATCCTCAACAGCAAGTATACCTTGCCAAAGGGTATTCAGTTGATCACGGAGCCTACTTTGGAAGGTTCTAGATAGGTACTTCTCCTTGAGTTCATCTTTCATCTCCTCCCAGGTGGTAGGTTCCAACTGACATCGGATCAAGCTCCCTTCATAGTGCCTCCACCCACCATTCACGAGTGGCTTCCCCTAGTTTGGATCTGGCCAACTTCAGTTTCCTGACTTTTAGAAGCTCAAACCAATCAAAATAATCGTCAAGGGCACACATCCAGTCATGGAATGCTTGTGGGTCATGTCGACCATTGAACTCTTTCAATTCCAGCCTTACTTTGTGTATTGTCATAACTCATAAGGGTGGGGTCGCATATCATGCTCATGGTAAGGTGGGTCTTGGTAGTCAACAATAGGAACCTATTGTAACCGGAAATCGTCCTACCGATCTACAACGAGGATGACCTATGATCACAGAGTGAGAGTCAAAAGCTTTTGGGCAGGTCAGTCCAAGAGACACTTCAATACCTAAGTCAAATTCTAAATACAAGCAGTCAAGAGCCATCATGGACAAGCTCCCATTCAAAAAGAGGGGCTGTAGACAGAATCTGTACGTAAGGAGAGAGTAGTTAATTAGTCTTTACCTTTGGTGGACTACTTATATTTATAGGGCAAGGCATGAAAGTCTGGACCCAACACTGAGTCTGTAGGACGGAGTGCCAAGTGTCACGCTATGGTGCTTCTGAGTCTTAGAGTCCTAGTCGGAGTGAAAGACTATGATACGGATGACCGAGTCCGACTAGCTCATAATAATAGGTGCCCGTTACTCAGATGAGTCCTCTTCTGAGTAAGCCGGCGCTGAATATGAGTCATATCCTTCATGACAGCAGGCTTCTGTAAACGTGATGGAAATGGTCTAAAAGACCTAAGGGCGATGGATATATCTATGTATGTCGCACCCTATGAAGGATAGGATTCTCTTGACGTGTACTGTAAGGATAAAACTTCTTGAAAGGAGACTCGGCTGGCATCATGATCGTCCAGACATATGCTCAGAGTGCACCGTTGCTGCAACCGAGTGAGACAAGGGCATGCCCACTCGGCCTCAGCCTGATGAGAAGCCACGTGTCAGTTTTTTGTTTGGGGGTATATTTTCCCCCTAATATGACCCATTAAGGAGCTCTTGGAAAAGTCCTAGGAAGATTATGATCAATGGGCTGGTTAGGATAATTAGAATCCTCCATTATCTAAGCCTTTAGAAGGTGGGTTAGGGCTTAACCTAGCTATAGGATTTTTCAAAACCAACCCAAGAAATTTCCAGCAACAAATCTTCAAGAAACAAAGAGTGTTTCCAAAACAGAACCGAGGTGAGGAAGGGTGAACTTATCTTGTTAGAAACAACCTCAAAGCAGGGATCAGAATCTGATTAGGGGTTCAGATTCCAAGTACACTTCAACTCAGCAAATAATTTTAAACTTCAGGGCCGTGGCATGTATTACAGCTTCAATGCCATTGCTGCCTGGACCAGCAACTGTAGGGTGGAATCAGCAAGGGTCAGACCTGGTCTGGAGGGTTCCAGCAATGAAACAATGGTGGAACGCTCAAAGCACAAGAGAAGGATGAAAGGAGAGAGAGGGAATGTCGATACCAGCAAGAGGGAAGGGAGAGAGAGGACTTAAAGAAGAAAATAGAACAAATATGGATGCTGTCAGCTGAGTCTCACAGCCAGAAAATTGTATAAGCTTTCTTTTTTTCTTTTTTTTGGGCCAACTGATTTCTTCCTTCTTTATATATATATATATATATATATATACACAATTAAGCGTTACACAATATGAAAGGCAGACCTGGTTAAAAATCCTTCCATTGAACAAATTCGTGGAAGGAAAATCTATTCCTTATTACAAAAGTTTCCTAAAACTAGAAAAGGAAGAAAATGGAAACTTTCCTAAACAGAAAAAGGAAAGTTCCTAAAACAGAAACTCCTAACTTAGGCAAGCCTCTAAATGGAAATAGCTAAATTTGAAAACATGCTTACATAGTATATTTCATATTCAGAAAGTAGGAAATTAAGGAAAGAGAGAGGGGAGGAGAATCTCCCCTTAGTGGACAGCTGCTGGCCAGCAGCTTTGACTGGTCAATGGCTCAGCCACTAGCCATGTCTGGCTTGGCTAGCCAGGTTGGCTTGGCTAGCCAGGTTGGCTTGACTGGCTTGGGTTGGCCGACTTGGCTTAGCTAGACTGGCTTGGCTCTTCTGTACACTTGTACTGCATCAGATTTTTAACGAATCAAGTTGAAGGTGGGCAAAGGTATAACAATAACAAATACTAGCGTGGTAGTTATTGCACTGAACAACCTCTCAAAGAGTTTGGTTATAAAGCCAAAACCTAAAAGAAGAATCAATGCAGTACAAGTAATACACTAGGAAAATAAGGCCAACTAAACAAGGCCTAAGCCAAGCCAGCCAAGCCAACCAAGCAGACATAAGCCAGCCACGGCTTATGGGTGAGCCTTGGCCAGCCAAGACCAAGTCCAAGAGAGCTATACAGCTTAATACAACTGGCCACAGCTGGCCATCACTAGCAATAGATTCTTCCCTTATTATTTCTTACCCTGTTAATGCTTTCCTAATAATAAAATACCATGTAAACATGTCTCTAATAGTAGTAAGTATATTTAGACACTTACTTAAGTTAGGAGTTCTAATTTTTTGAAACTTCCCATTCCATGTTTAGAAAAGTTTCATATTAGTTCTTTTCAGTTTTAGGAAAGTTTATAACAAGGAAAATTTGAACTTTCCTTCCGTGTTTCTAGTCAATAATGAAAAGATTGGACAGATCTCCCTTCCGTAATTATTTAAGCTCTATTCTCTATATATGAAGGAATACGGAGAAAAAAGACTAGACTTGAAAATTCAAAAAACTGTTGTTACGTTTCCTGGTTGAGTCTCCAAGTTTTGTGAAACTCAACCGACTTCTCTCAAGCTCTTCCTATCGCTTCCCTATTATTCGCTCTTGTTTTCAAAACTAATAACCTCCAAGATCCCATCGGTTTCCGAATTGAAGAGCAACTGTTGCTGCTGTAAACCCAAGTCCGTTTTCAGAATATAGCTGTTCAAAGAAAATTCATAACTCTTCAGTCCTTGGTCGGATCGACCTCAAATTCAGATATGGATGCAATCACATCCTAAACTACCACCCCCCAAGTTTCGTAGTCAACTACAATCAAATTGTTCTCAAAGCTAAGTTTTCTGTCAATGTTCTAATTCTGATTTCCCGATTTTGATTGAATTCTTATTGGGACTGGTTGAGAAAGATCCTATAGCAAGGTTAACGGGGTAAATTGTTTATAAACCCTAGCCATTGCATCAAGAACTCCGCAAATCTATTTGAAGAACACTTTCTAGAAATGAAATTATACATCTTATCATGTGCAATATAAAATATTGAAACCTCGTGGCCACGGGTTCGAAACATGGAAACAGCCTATCCACATTGTAAGGGTAAGGCTGCATACTTCTGCCACTCCCCAAACATTGCAATGGCAGGAGCCTCGTGCACTGGGACGCCCTTTTTATAATGTGCAAAATTGTATGCCACTTTGTCATGCAAATAAGAGATGATACAATATGCACTGAATATTAAATGTCATTACTACCCTTTTAGATCATCTTCTTCTTCTTTCCTTTTTCTTGAAAGGACCATCCATGACACATCTACATCTAGAAATATTAAGTAACGGTGAAGGAACCATTATTTTGGTTGCTATCAGGCAATTTTACACGAAATAATACTACTACCCAAAAAGGCTGAAAAAAGGACAAGCAAGTTGCAGACAAGAATTGAAGGAATTTCAATACCAGTGGCATGTCAAAAGCGGTGAAGTGCCCAACAGGTTTATTTGCAACAAAGACCATGCGCACATTCGACAAGTAGATTGTTCCCTTGGCATTGATTTTATCCCCATGAATTCTGAAGACAACACAAACACAAGGACAAATTAATATTACACAGAGTAGTGGTATAAAGTAGATTGCCCCCTCTTTTTTAACATTACACCTGTAATATGTATCATCTTCAACTATCTCAAATCCTCAAACATACAAAAAGCATGATCACAGAAATCTTATGAGAACAGTCAACTAAAGGATGATACTAAATTATTTCTTCTTGTATTTTTTTATAAACATGATATTCAACTCAAACTAAGCCTTTTCCCAACTAAAAGGGGTCAGCTACACTCAACTCAACCAAGGAAATCATAAGCGAGCAATGTAAATACATTTATCAGATATGGGAGATGTTCTATTTTACCAATAAACCTATCAACAACAACAACCAAGTATCAGCTGGAGAATGTAGGAAGTCTACTCCCTAATGTTAAACGGAAGCACAATGGTGACAGAAAGACTATCAAAGCAAGCAAAATGCATAACTGCATTTGTAAGCGTCTCTTTCTCTTCTTAAATTCTTGATGATGGAAATGTTTGACTTTATCTGAACACAAATATTAAGGTGTTATCGATAGTTGATGAACAAAATAGTACAAATATATAAAGAGAATCATGAACCACATGCCACACTGAAATCCAGTCCATGATAAAAAAAAATGCTGACATAATTGGCAGGTTTCAAACCTTTTAAGTCCTTCGAAAATGATGATCCCAAACTAACCTACAGTATATAGGATACAGTTTACAACATGTGGGTGCTAAATGATTTCAATTGAACGAGTAGCCTTGGGGTTGATTCAACTGGGTCAAGACTCAAGATCAAGAACTCTTGCATTTCAAGGAGGTTCTTGAACAAGGTTACACAATAAGGTTCCAAGAGAATAGGATCAAAGTAGTCAGAATTACAGTAAACTCAACAGAAAGGAATAAATAAAAAGGGTAATCTAGTGGTGCAGTTAGAGGACTCTTCCTTTCAAAACTAAGCACACCACAGAAGGAATCATCTTCCAAAAACTTGCCACTCTCCCACCCACTGGATTTCCTTCCCATTTTACCAAAACCAAAAGGAGTGGGAAAATGCTATGAAAATAGAAAGAAAATATGCAAAAGCAAAAGTCACAGCCCAACTAACACTATTCATTTCTAATAGATTCTAGTTGGGACCATAGATTAAAATATCGAGTCTCAAGATCGTCTCAACCTTGAGGAAAAACGAGATTTCCAAGATCTCGGTCGAGATTTCAGCGAGAAACTGCAAAAAGCTTGATAAAGGCAAAAAATGCAGTTTTGAGTTTAAAATAGCTATTTTAAGGCCTAATATAAGGTCAAATGAGTCAGTAAAATTATATTCTAAGAGAAGAATAAACATAATAGCACTTAATTAGTTAATTGTCATAGTCAAAAAACCCAAAGTAGTCAAGTAGACCATACAATCATAATTCATACATTATGTCGAGACCAGTCGAGAACTAGTCGAAAATTGGTTGAAAATGTCGAGAAATGGTCGATGATGTCAAGAAATGGTCGAAAATGTCGAAAAATGGTTCGAGTTGGTCGAAACCAGCTCGAGAACTGGTCGAGATGGTCGAGAGAGAGTTTCGAGGAGGTGTCTCGTCTCAACCCCCTCGAGATCTTTGAAAAAAACAGATCTCGGCAAGATCTCGCCGAGATTTTGAACTATGGTTGGGACTACTTGTGGCTGCAAAATGATACAATGGCTAAGGACCCAAGCTGGGAGAGAGAATTGGATGCGATATTATCATTGTAAGCTACAATGACAATAATTTCTCGTATAGCGTCCTTGAGCTGCTGCAACTTAAACTTCTATTCCTTATCATCAATGTGTGCTTCCTTTAGCGTCAAACTTCCATCAATATAAGAGAAATCCTTCTGCTGATTTTCTCCAGTTGATCCGACCATACATCTTTGTACCATTGCTTTCTATCAGTCTCATCTCTATTTAATTCTGACTCTGTTACCACACTAAAAAAGCACCTGGGATTCTTTAGAAATTCTAGGGGATTAGGCAGGGCCTGCCCCATGTCTCCCTACCTCTTCACTCTTATTTTGGAGGTCCTTTCTCGATCTATCCAAATCAAGGTGGCCAACAAGGAGATCAATTTCTTTCCCAAGTGCAAGTCCCTTCAGCTCACTCATCTAGTTTTCACAGACAATGTTATGATTTTTTGTAAGGCAAACAAGAAGTCAATTACAAAAATCTCAGCAGTCCTCCCAGATTCTGGTATGGCTTCTGGCCTCTGTGTCAACAAACTCATATCCTCTATATTCTTGGCAAGAATTGACTAGACCTCTTGTCCAGCTTTGGTGGTTCTTTCAAGGTTTTGGAGAGGCTCATTCCCAATTAGATATCTGGGCCTATCTCTATTCTCTTCCAGGGAGGCTTGGCACCATTGCACCCCCATTCTAGACCGTAGTGCATTCAGCTATGAAAAACCAAATTTCTATCTTTTGCAGGTCACCTTGAGCTTGCTATGTCTGCTATGCAAAGCTCCTATCTCTATTGGGAAGGAATTTTTGGTTTGCCTCGTGCAGTTATGAAGAAGATTGAATCTCGCATGAGCACCTTTTTGTGGAAAGGATGAGTACACTATCAGTTGGGCAAATGTTTGTCACCCTAAAAAGAAGGGAGTTTGGGGGTGAAAAGAGTCCAAGAAGTCATTTTGACTCGCTCCATCCAGTTTCTATGGTATGTAGCCTCCAAGAAAAATCCCATCATGGTGAAATGGATCTATGCTCCTGTTTGCATAAGGATTCTGTATGGACTGTGGACTGTAGGGAGGGCACCTCATGGGCTTTGAAGAACATCTTGAAGATCTGTCACACAGCTTATGACCTTATAAAGTCTACAATTGATGACAACTCTGATACTCTCCTTTGGCTTGATAATTGGCATCCTCATGGGGGACCTTTCCAATAGGTCCCGTGTCTAGCTGACGCAGGCAGCCATAGAAGAAAGTAGTCTTAGCCATCTTACGACATAGAGAGTGGCTGCCAGGAAGATCATCCTCGACGAAGCTCGCCAAAGCTTGATCTGAGCTTAATTATATTGGTCTCAGACCATCGAGGAGTGGAGATCTTGTTCGATGGACAGAAACGATCTCAGGATGTTTTCATTAGCCTCTACATGGGAAATCATCCGATCTCAAGCTCCAAAGGTGGTTTCGTTTGACGTTATCTGATTTCAAGGGTTTGTCCCTCGCCACAGCTTTATAGCCTGGCGAGCTCTGACGGGCTCCCTTCCCACTAGAACCTAAACAGATAAATGTGCAGCCCACATGCTCCCTTTGCTGGTTCGCCTATGAAAGCATTGCCCACCTTTTCTCTCAATATCCTTTATCGGCTAGCATCTGGTTAGGGATTAATAGTAGACATAGTACTCCTTTTCTCGTCGGGCAACCCAAAGTGACTGTAGATGGATCTCGAGAACTTTCAAAGGTAAATCGCCTTGTGACAAGCTGGAAGTTGGGCTTTTAGTGATGATCTATCATATTTGGTATGAAAGGAATCACCTGAAATATCGGTCTCTAGTCCAAATCTGGGAGGCCATTTCATCTGATGTCAAGGGGTCCACTCTCTCCATTGGATCCTAGATTCTCCGGCTAACAGATTCATGGCTAATGCTTGGGACATACTTATTCGCTTCTACTGGGATTTTTTTATTTTATTTTTTTTTTTTTGTCCAAATTTGAGTAAATGATCTTGATCTGGATATCCACTTTCTCAGATTCCTCTCGAACCATACGTGGTACACTGTTGCAGCAAAAGCAAGCTTAATAATAGCGCCACATGACTTATCTTTGAACTTTTTGATTATCCACTTCCATTCCTGATCGAAAAGGTGGATCCTTCTATAATAAGGCCAACACTTGCCAATGATAGATTCCCAAATTTTTTTGGAAAATGGGCACTCAAAAGAACAGATGATGGATGTCTATTTCCGAGGCCCAACAAAGATTACACTTAGCTTTAGGAATGACACCCCGGCTACAAAGAAGGGCTCATATAGGCAGAGAGTGGGTTTGGGCTCTCCAAAGGATGAAACTGTGGCGAGGAATATGACCTTTAAACCACACGACTTTAAACCAAGGAGTCTTTGGGCTGCGGGCTCTAATGAGATCCCAAAAGGAAGATGACGAAAACTTTTCGATGGATGAGGCTGTCCAGCTAACATCATTGCTCCCAGTAGGTCTTCGAGAGATGGAGTCCAGCTCTTTCCAAGCTTGCACCAATTTAGGGGTAGATGCTCGGCCAGGACACCAAACTCCCTCAGAGATGATGGAGGATTAAAATCTCAGGTCTCGAGGGTGTCTCGACCCTTGAGCAAACCGAGATTTTCGAGATATCGGCGAGAAATTGCAAAAAGACCGAAAAAGGCAAAAAATGCAATTTCCAGACTATATGGCTTAATACTCCAGGGAAACCCTATTTTATCATATATAAACACATTTAAACCATAAAATTGAAAAAAATAATCACACATGGGGGTTGTTTGGGTTTACCACCATGTTTGGTAGTGTCGGACCTATCGATCTGAAGTTCAAATGTAAACCTACGCCAAATGAGACTGTAAAATTATATTTGAGGAGAAGAATAAACATAATAACACTTAATTAGTTAATTGTCATAGTTAAATAAACGAAAATAGTCAAGTAGAGTGTAGAGTATAGACCATACAATCATAATTCATAATTTCATACAAATACTCAAAGTTTCAACTCTCAAATGGTACATGTGAAAATGTGATCAACTACTAAAATACAATGATCCCAACTCTCATTCCAAGTTCCATCTCTCCATCACTCCATCCCAATGTCTAACTCCACGTAGAGTGACACTGATGATCTAACTCGTCCATTTTCCGACGAAAATATATCTCGGACTGAAAAACAAAGTCATGCCAGGACATCCTATCGCGGAATAAGCGCTGGTAGTTGTCCACATGTTTATGTAAAAAAGGTTTTGCAAAAAAAAACTTACCTTAAACAGTAGATCTGCCAATGAATCAAGGATTTCTGCCCTCGTACCAAGCTCCCACAGGAATTTCGTGGGGTGATTCGGCAAAAACTCCAAGCTTCCAAGCTAAAAAAGCAAGTTTGAGAAGGAGAGAAAAATAGAAGAACAAAAAAAAAATAGAAGTCTCAGTTGAAATTTTGACCGAGACTTCCTTTTATTTGAAAATAGACCAACCCGAGACTAGTCGAAACTGGCCGAGACCAGTCGAGACCAGCTCGAGAAATTCCCGAGATTTTCGAGAAAGAGAGATCGAGGTGGTGTCTCGTCTCGACCTTCTCTAGATTTACGATATTTTCCAGATCCTCGACGAGATTTCGCTAAGATTTTAATCTATGATCACGACTATACTCGGATCGAATCCTTTCTCCAAATGCCAACACAAGTACACCTCGGGGTATCAAGCCACAAAATGGTCAAGGGTCCATCATCAATGATAGTTTTTATCGAATGGATGACCAATTGTCTATGTTGTAAGATCGCTCTCCAAACTCAAGAAGAATTGGAGTTCAAAGTAGCTGTCCAATTGACTCTTTTCTCAAGTACGCACTATGGATCCATTGAATCCAAATGCTCTCCTTTGGCTTGATAATTGGCATCCTCTATATTCCGTGTTCAGCGCATTGTGCATCCCTCTTTCACTAAATCTGAATCATCTTCTTCTTCTAAAGACAATTCTGCCTTTGTTGCTGGTACTGATGGTTGTGGTTGTAGCTTTCATGGAAGAGGTTGCGGTTCAGGGGGAGATTGAGGACGTGGTGATGGTCATGGCAGCCAGCATACCGACCAAGCTTTGCGTCAGTTTTCACAATGTGGTAAACTTAAACGTAATACTATCGAAAAGTGCTGGATGAAGTATGGTAGGCCTCAATGGCCACATCAGCAATTTGCCAATACTTTAGAGATTGATGAGATCATGGGAATATGAAGTGTCTTCTAATGACACTAATCCTGCCTCTTCAACTGGTATCAATCAATCAATTACTGTGCCTCGCGACGACTGCCATCAGTTCTTAAAACGGGTTCGGCAACTTGAGACTCAAATCATCCAATGCTACTCTAGCCCATAAAGGTGGTACTGCGCTTCCCGCTTCTTCACCTCCTACCACTTGGTTGTTGATTCAGGTGTTTCCTCGCATATGATTGGTAGGTCAAATATTTTTTCTTCCTCCCAACAATCTGGTCATTCATTTCAATTCATCCTTGATGATGGCTCTTCTACTCAGGTTTTTGGACATGGTGTTGTTTTTCTTTCCTCTTCGTTATATTTATTGCCTACACTTCACATCCCTCAAATACCTTAGGCTCTAAATTGTTCAGTTACTTTTTATCCTACTTATTGTTCAGGAACTTCAGAAAAGGAAGATGGTTGATGGGGAGGCATGAGAATGATGGCTTGTAATACCTTGATGGCTCTTCCTCATCTACAACTGCTTCCGCTAATTTCAATGGTGCTTCTCTTTCTTTTTTTTTCTTTTTTTTTTTTTTTTGGATAGGTAGACCCCAAGGAGATTTGAACTTATAACCTCTTATTTCTGAGGTGTGCTTCTCCTTTTCAATGGCATTATCGTCTAGGACATTTGTCTCTTCAAGCTTCTACACATGGTTCCAAGGTCTATTTCACGGATAGACTGTAAGGCTTGTGAACTTGGGGAACATCATCGCACTTTCATTTGCTCCCGTGCTGAGTCAAGTTTTTATTTTCATTAGTCCATTCTACTATTTGGGGTCTATAACACATTAAGAGTAGGTATAGTTTTTCTTATTTTGTTACTTTCGTGGACTAACATTCTTGGTCAACCTGGTTGTACCTGTTAGAAGATCGTTCTGGATTTTTATCTGTGTTCAGACAGTTTTATAATGAAATAAAACTCAGTTTGGTGTTTGCTTTGAAGTTTTTCATCTGATAATTCTCGAGTATGCTCAACAGAAGATTTTTATTTTATTCTGAGCATGGTATTATTCATCAAACTAGTTGCTCCTATTTCCCTCGGCAGAACAATGCAGTTGAATAGAAAAAATCTATTGGAGATTACACGCTCATTACTGTTTCATATGAATGATTTTAAGACCTTCGGTTGGCATTCTGTTCTTAAAAACCAATATCCAGTTTCTATTCTTTTTCTGTCATCTCCACTAGTTTCTTTATTGCCCTGCACTTTTGCATGAGCTTGTTTTGTCCATAGTCTCATATCCGAGCTTGATAACTTATTTCCCGAGCCATTATACGTGTTTTTATGGTATTCTCGGACTCAAAGGAGATTTCTATTTTTTTTCTTTTTTTTGGACAGAAAAGAAAATTCATTAAAAAGGAACCTGGGAAGACTCTTCCTCTGGTTAGAGTTTCCATGGGAACAGAGGAAGATAAAGGAAACAAAACAAAATATCAGCTAACACAGAAGAAATAGCCCGGTCAACAAGGCTTAAAAGGTCGTTCAGAGAAGAAACAACAACAGCACAATCTGACTAGACAACAAGATCTAAAATCTATAAACTATGAGCAAAGAGTGAAGCATCAACAACAACGACAACAAAGTCTTATCCCAACTAAATGGGGTCGGCTATATGGATTCTAGTCCTCCAATCAACTTTGTTCGATATCATAATTGAAACAAGGCCTAAGCTATGCATGTCTTTCTTCACCCCCTCCCCTAAAGTCATTTTAAATTTGCTCCTATTTCTTTTAGATCTTTCCATCTAAATCAAATCACTCATCTGTACAGAAGCATCTAATGGCCTCCGTTAAACATAGTCATACCATCTCAAACGGCTTTCTAGTAGTTAATCATATATCGATGCTACTCCCAAATCAGATCTAATATGATCATTCCTTACCTTATCCTTCCTAGTTTTACCACACATCCATCTCCACATCCTCATCTCAGCTACACTAAGTTTATCTATATGATGCTTCTTAAGTGCCCAACATCCCGCACCATACATCATAGCCAGTCAAATAACTGTCCTATAAAATTTTCCTTTCAAGTTTTAAAAGAATACGTCGATCACACAGCACTACAGACGCACCTCTCCCCTTCATCCATTGTATTTTAATCCTATGTGAAATATCATCATCTATATCCCTTCTTTATCTATGATTGAACCTAGATACCTAAAATGATCACTTTGTTGTATCTCTCTCTCAAGAATAATCACCACCTCATTATTCGTCCTTGTGTGACTAAAGTTACATACCATATATTCCGTCTTCGTTCTACTTATCTTAAAAACCTTTGATTCCAATGTTGACTACCATAGCTCCAACTTGGCGTTAATCTCTACTTTTGTCTCATCCACCAAAACAATATCATCGGCAAAAAGCATGCACCAAGGAACTTCATCTTGAATGTCTCTGGTTAAATCATCCATAATTAAGACAAACAGATAAGGGCTTAACGCCATAGTTTTAAATCTCGGCGAGATCTCGAAGATCTCGAGGAGCTCGAGACGAGATCTCGCCTCGATACAGTGTCTCGACCATCTCGACTAGTTCTCGAGCATTTCTCGACATTTCGACCATTTCTCGACATTTTCGACCATTTCTCGACATCTTCGACCATTTCTCGACATTTTCGACCAGTTCTCGACCATTTTTCGACTAATTCTTGACTGGTCTCGACATAATGCATGAATTATGATTGTATAGTCTACTTGACTACTATGGGTTTCTTTTACTATGAGAATTAACTAATTAAGATTATTATATTTATTCTTCTCCTAATATATCATTTTACTGGCTCATTTGGTCTTCTGTGATCTTCTAGTAGTGTTACATTATGTAGAATAGTCAATATTACCCTAGGTTTACATTTGAATTTCAAGCCGACACTGCCAAACATGAGTGTAAACTCAAACAACCACCATGTGTGATTATTTATACAATTTTATGGTTTAAATATGTTTATGTATGCTAAAATAGGGTTCCCCCAGAGTATCAAGCTTTAAAATTGTCATTTTAGGGTCGAAATACACATTTTAAGCCTTCACGGCTTTTGTGCAATGTCTCGCCGAGATCTCGGTTTCTCAGAGGGTCGAGACACCCTCGAGAATCGAGATTTCGAACTATGCTTAACGCTGATCCTTGATGTAACCCCAATGTGATTGGAAATTCATTACATTGACCCCCCACGATTTTCACACTAGTCACCACATTATAATACATATCCTTAACTATGTCTACATATTTGCTTGAAACACTTCTCTTCTCCAGTACATACCAGATTGATTCTCTAGGAACTCTGTCATAAGCTAGATCAATAAAGGCCATATGGAGGTCCTTCTTGCCTTCTGTACATCTTTCCATGAGTCTCCTAAGCAAATATATAGCTTCTGTCGTGTGTTTACCTGGCATAAAACCAAACTAATTCTCCGTAATAATAGTTTCTTTTCTCATGCGAGTTTCAACAGCAATTTATCAGTGGTGATGTTACTTCTTTGAAAATACCCCATATTTTTCTGCTAAGAGCCCTAATAGAATCATCTCGTTCTCCACCCATTTCTGAGTTGGTCCCTTTGCAATCCTCCTACATCTCACTTTACACCACTACAAGTATACTAGTGTCATCCCAAGGCATCTCATCCATTTGCAATTGCTCCTTCTCTACCACCTTCTACACAATCAGACTCTTTATCTGGAATCTACTTGTTGCCCTTCAAAAAGGTACTCGCTTATGTACTCAAAATGCCTAGTTACCCTATTGCTCAATTTGTTTCTCTTTTTCATCTTCCTACTTTCTTTAGTTCTCTTTATCGGCACATAGTCCCTAAAACTTATCACAAGGCATTGCCTCATTCTGGGTGAAAATCGACTATGGATGTGGAAATGGGAACCCTAATTTAAAGCCAGACATGGTTTTTGTTTGACTTGCCTCCAAGTAAGGAACTTATGCGACAGTTCAGAGATTCTTTCCCAATCCCAGCCAAATTTTAGGGGTAAATCGAACTTTCCTAGCTTGATACCAAAAATTAGTGGGGCTAGGTGTCATTTCGTACTTCAAGCCCATTACTCTTTGCAAAAACCTCTACAAATTTGTAGTCTGATATACCCATGTTGACACTGAGATGGGATGAATCAGTGCCTAATATTCACCCAACTGACGGCACTGTATCTCACATGACCACACTTATTGGGCAATCCCAAATCTGTCCATCACAGACACTCCTATGCACGTCCACCACACCAGTACAAAGTAGCCCGGTTTATTAGACTGTGCATACCCATCCTGCAAACATCCATGGCACTCCAATATCCAGAAATTACAAACATTGGAAAACACCCACATCCCTAGTTTGGTTTTGATAATAACAAACACTTGAAAATAAATTAATATCTTCCATGAGTGTTATGACTTATTGTCAAGTCACCTAATCACTCAAGCCAAAATTCATCCAAGACATGCAAATCAAGATATACATGATCAAATTGAAGATCAAGTCACCAAGTTGACCAAGTTTCAAGACAACACAAGTTGACCAAGTCTAAAACATGAAGTCAAGTCAAATACCCAAGACTCAAGCTTCAAGACCAAGAAATGAAGACTAAAGTTGAAGATGAATATGTAATTTAGAGGGAGAGTCTTGGTGTGACGATAAGATTGTCATATAGCAACCTGGTGGTCATGAGTTCGAAACACGGAAACAACCTCTCTGCATTGCAGGGGTAAGTACAACATTCTGCCCCTCCCCATACCCTACAATAGCAGGAGCCTCGTGCACTGAGACACCTTTTTTATGCATTAGATAAACCCTAGGAGATGTCAATCATCCACCCAAATGACAAAGAACAGCTGGGATTTAGGTTAGGTCTAAATCTAAAGAAAAGCCTAAAAAACCCTACGGATAGACCTGCCAACAAAAACTTAAGTCAGGCATCAGTCAACCAAAAAAGCCAGAACCAGTCGACCGGATCAGAATGTTTATACAAGGTTTTACAAACAATAGCCAACTAAGAAAAATTCAAGTCACCAACAACAGCCGGATGCTGAATTGGTCGACCGAAAGAGCATCTACTAAAGCCAAAACCAATCGACCGGATTGAATTCTCTATACAGGGTTCTACAAACAGTAACCTCACTTTTAAAAATAAAGTTCACCGTCATCAGCAGGAAGATCATCCGGTGGCCATCAACCGCAGACACACCCATCAACCGCAGACACACTGGTCGACAGAGATTGACTAGTAGTCAATAACTTGTCCAACGGCTAAATAATGGCGAGTTTACAATGGCCATATTTCAACCGATCAACGGACAATAGTAAAAATAAATCCGTTGGGAGTCTTTTTGGCCAACCACTAGTGCCATTCTTTGGGCCTAATTAAGGGCTCATTAATAATAAATAGTAAGCAATTACTCACCATCATCTAAGACACATTCCTTGAGCTCAAAATTGAACGAAGCAATCAAACCTCACTCAAGAGACCAAGAACCTCACTCCAAACATCAAGTGGTCTCTCAAAGTTCTACATCACATTTCTCTCAACCTCAATCATTCAAGAAAAGTTTACAGTGTGCAAGCATCATCATCTTCATATCATCACATCATCTCATTGGACAATCACAAGGAGTAGTGTTACACTCCTTGCTTAGGTAACTTTACCTTCTTTCAATATTGATGTAATTGGTTGTGTTAGCTTAAGCAAACTTGGCTAACACAAGGGTCCGCTTATCCATAAAAGAGTTGCACAAGCCTAGACCATACTTAGGCTGTGCAAGGACCCTCTCATCCATAAGAGATTATAGGTTCGTCTTGACCTTGAATAAGATTGTTGTAAAGTTCCTCTTTACAATAAAATATTTGTAAAAAAAGTATATTTCCCCACCTACCTTATTGATAAGGAGAAATAGTGGATCTCAAGCTAAGACTTAAGGACGAGTGGACTAGGTTGGGAGACCCAACTGAACCACTATACATCTTGTGTTGTGGATTGCATTATTTGATTACCTATATTTATATATATCCTTAATACTTGTTACATTGCAAAAAGTTTTATCCACTAAGGTAATCCTATTCACACACCCCCTCTCTCTTTAGGATTTTCTAACAACAAGCACATCCATAACAAACCCAATCCAATGGAGTACAAGTGTTGACTCATGCAATTTCACAAACAACTAGCCTACAGTCAACGACAATACAAATATGGATTGCAAAGATTGGATCCTCACCCTGTGTAAACCTTCAACTGGACACTCCCTTGAAGTGTTTGTGCCTCCTTGTACAAGCTTCAATCACCACGGTGGTCACATACATCACTCACTCAATACATCTCCCTTAAAGTCTTCAAAAAAGATCAACCAACCTACAATGGTGCTGGGTTTTCAGGAAAGGCTGTTAAAGGAAAATAATCCACCCATCAATGCCCCAATAACCTTCATCGAGTTTTCTTCAAAAATTCAGGTTTTAGGGCTCCACATTTCACTTCTTCTTGCACTATCACATTTTCCTCTCAATTCTGAAAATGTAGCAAAAAATTGGGCACAATTTGGACTTAAAATGAGCTCAAAAGAAGCTAGATCATTAATTTAAGCATAGTGAAATAAGGAGGAAGGCCGGGACGAGCTCCATTTAGAATCTCGTGACATTACGGCAAGTCATGAACCGAGAGATCAAACTAGGCCTGTCCGATTGGGCTTTAAAAATGCGGGTGAGATTTTGGGCATTTGATAACGCCAGTGTATGTATGCGGCATCACACTGAATCACCCTTTTTTATATACTGCATTGCGGAGCACAATAACCCCATGCACCAGCCAATAAAACTCTCACGACGACTCAACTGCACCTTCTTGTGAACCATCAGATTCGGATCTTAATGACATTACACCTTGTAAGCCGATCTAAATTTCAGCTTACTTTCTTAAATTATAGTTAGGCCCCTCCAAGTTTTTTAAATTACAAAAAACTCTTCAAAAAATTACAAAAAAAGGCCCCTTGAACTTCTCAAAATTTCATAAAATCCCCTAACCAAAATTGTAATAACTCCCTTCAACTACTGGTATTTGCATCCAGACCCCTAAGGAAACCTTAAACTTCCCGAGAACTGTGTTTTTGTGACCCAACCTGTGGCGTTCCAACACTTAGCCACAAGACCCATGTGCGGGCAGTGGCCCTGCTACGCACACATGGTGTATGCGACCGTGGCTGCACGCCATGTGTGGCTGTGCCTATGGCTGCACGTGGTGTGGGCGGGAGTTTGTCTCCTTACCCAGCCTCTTCAGGTTGGCTCTTTTTTCGCAAACCTTCACGGAAACATCTGTAACTTCTTCATATGACGTCGGAATGACACAATTTCCAAGTGTATTGCAAAGCTGACCCGACACACTATGACTTTCATATCCATTGGTCCTTCCAGCTCTGATGTGGGGCCCACTCAAATTGGATTCAAAGTTAACACAAAGATGTGAACCTACAAAACAAGTATGCCAAGTGTATGTACCCTTCACCTGAAGCTGCCACATGCTGCCAAACATTGTAACACGCTCAAAAGCCTGCCACATATGCCCAAACACTACCACAACATATTTTCCATGACAAGCCCCACTGCCAGCCACTTCCAACTCTACCAAAACACTGAACAGACCATCACGTCACGCAAATACCATGTAGTCAAAATTCTGGCCAACAGACGCACGAGGGTGGTCGCCGACTTAGTCAGTATCAAACAACCTTTATTGAAGGAAGATGCATCACTGATAAGAGCTAATGAAGAGCATCGACAGAAAATCACAACTCCTCAGCTACCATGCTGAAAGTGGATATCCACAAAGCTTGCACCTCCTTGAGATGGGACTTTATGGTGGAAGTGTTGATCAAAATGCACACACCCCCCCCCCCCGGGCGGGTTAATGGAAGCATGGTGGATTTTTCCTTCCTACAGCAGTAGGAATTAGACAAGGATACCCAATGTCCCCCTATCTCTTTAAGCTCATTATGGAGATCCTCTCTCGTAGCTTACAGTCAAACGTGGATCTCAGTGGCATCGACCTCTTCCCCAAATGCAAGGCATCTAAGCTTACTCATCTTGCCTTCCCAATGACGTTATGATATTTTTCGAGGCAAATGCCAAATCCTTGAATGTAATCTCCAAAACTATTAGACTCATTTTCGCTATGACGGGCTCCATATTAATTGGCAAAAATCCTCAATCTTCTTCGCTATGGTGAATGAAACCACTAGGGAGAACTTGAGGCGATCCCTAGAATTTCTCTGAGATCGTTTCTGGTTAAGTATCTTGGGATCCCACCGAAATCCTTCAGATTATCAACTCACCACTACTCGCCCATTCAGGACCACCTTCAAAAAAAGCTCCAATTACAGAAAGCAAAATTACTATCCTATGCAAGCCGCATCAATTCAGTCAAATCTGTCATGCTGAGCCTTTACATCTATTAGGAAAGAGTATTTGGTCTACCTCAACCCATCATTCAAAAAATCAAACCTCTTTTAAGTGCCTTTTTATGGAAAGATTCTGACAGCAACAAGGTCTTTGCACACAATCAGTTGGGCGTCTACTTGTCTTCCTAAAGATGAAGGGGGAACAGGCCTCAGAAGAGGAAAGGAGGTTAATACTGCTTGCATCATCAAGTTGATTTGGAAAGTGGCAACCAAAAAGAAGGGTCTATGGGTCAACAAGTTTAATATAATATTCTTAAGGAATGAATCTATATGGACTGTCTCTTGTAGAAAGGATGCATCATGGGCATGGTGGAAGATGTTGGATCTTAGACAAAGGATGACAGATATGGCAGGGAATCTTTATAAGATTTTATTTTATTTTATTTGGGGATTCCCTCGATATCTTTTATTTTGGGGAATTAAGATAGAATTTATTATTTATTTGTAGGCAAAATTTCACATACTACTCAAAAAAGTATCCATAACATCAACTACCACACACAAGTTTCTAACATCATCAACTACCACCAAAATATTGACAACGTTTAACATAGAAACCTAGCCTGTTAAGAGACTTCCATTAGATGATGAAGTCAGCGTACATTTTAAAGTTGAAGGACAATAGTTACCTTGTTGTATTTGTAAAAGACCATTTTACCCTATCCAATTCAACCCTTTTACATTTTCAGACTTCCCATCATCTTCTTTCCCTAATCTCCGGCGACGGCCCTATTGTCCGGCGGAAAACGAATACCCTGAATGTTATTTCTTTGTATCTGTTTAGTGATACTCAGAGCAGATTTTTCCATCTCTCTCTGGTGAAAAGAATTCTGGAATTTGTAGCCTAATGAACTTGATGATTTAGTGTCAAATTGTTACGGATTCCTGCCCGACGATTCAGATTCCCAACATCTAAACGGAGTCGTAAGAAAAAAGATGGGAAAATGAAAATGAACAGATTCCTGCCCGGTGGTTCGGATTCCCAACATCTGAACGGAGTCGTAGAAAAGATGGGAAAACAAAAACGAAAATGCCAGAAAGCTTAGAAAAGAGACTAACTTGGGAAGGGAACAAGCATGAGGCTGCCATCTCCAGTGCTGGTACTCTTTCTCAGGCCTCCCGTGTTCTCGATAAGTTAACTGCGGCTGTATGCATGATAAGTGTATAATTTTATATTTTTTTATTCCTTTTGCATTATGATTTTTAGGGTGTTTTATACCTTATTGATCTTAATAGAATTTATTTTATGAGTTTGGTATATTTTAGAAATCTTGTTAATTAATTAATAAAAATGAAAAAATTCTAGCACTCTTAATAATAACATTTTGAATTTCATGTAGGATTCTGACATGGAAAGAGTTCGTTTGGGCTTCCAAATGTGATTTTAAAATCTGATCTGAAAAATTGATCCAAATCTAAACCAGAGAAGGAAGGTTGCTACACACGGAAGGTTTACTATTGGAAGGCCTTGATTGATTATTGGAAATCTTGAGGAGAATATACACAACTATGGAATCTTATAAAATTTGGTAGATTTGGGGGTGACAATTGTTTAATAATGAAATGATTTTCATCTAATCTAGGAATGAAGATTTTGTTTAATTTTTATTACCATGTAATAAGATTGTCAAATCTAGGCATACCAATTTTAGTCTTGTATTTTAGCTATTTAAACAATGTAAAGCCTATGTAAAGAGCATCCAAGAGTGATTGAGAAAGAAGACAGTGGCTGAAGAACAACTCTCTTTCTTTTGTGTTCTTTAAGAAATCATGTGTGGCTAACTTTCTTATCTTTGGTTAGACGGAGCTGAAGCCATCATTGTAAATTTGAAAGACTTGTTTTTATTTATTGATTTTTAATTGAATATTTGTTTTTCTTTCAATTTATGTGTATAATGATTGATGAATGGGTTGATTAGGAGTACTACTAATTGATTTATTTATCTAATCGATTGTTAGATTAGAATTGAATTGATATCAATTGATTATTCTATGTCAGTGGCAATGGGGATTGATGTTAATGGACAAGTTAATGTTATATTCCTATGAGAAATCAGATTAAAATAATTAAACCACGCTGGTGTGTGCTTAACGTTTAATTTCAATCGTCTTTCTAATTGTTATTGCTATTCCTGAATCAAATCGAGAGCCTAGTCTTGAGATTGATTTAAGAATAAGGGTACTATTAATAAGCTATTTTTTAATAGACCAATCTTAAGGAAAGACTAAGGATTTAAGGGGTAATCCTAATTTTCTTGATTGATTATTCAATTGGAATTGATTATCCTTTATGTCGATGAACAAGTTTACGAAGATGGTGTAAGTATCCTTTTGACCGAAGTTTTCTCTTATTGGTTTAATCTTTGATATTTGTATTACCTTGCTCTTTATTCTTGCATTTTAGATAATTAATTACTGTTCTTTGCAAACATCCCCCTCCATACGTAGGATAGCCAATGAAGTTATGCTAATAAGATTAATCAGAATCTGCTTTAGTACAACAATTGGTTATTTTCTGAGTCTTATTTTATTTTCATTTGTTTTTCTCTCTTTAGGTTAATTAAACATTTTAATCTTGATCATACAATCATTGTGGGTTCGACCCTTACTTGCTACTATCTACGTTTCAAAGTAGAGTAATTTAATTTGAGCGCTCGACACGCATCAATGCACGGACATTCCCATTCTTCATACATCGGCCGATTCAATTCGTCACGAACCCATCTCCCGTTAAGCACATCACATTTTTCTTCTTGCGCTCCGTCGATCTTTCCCACTTTAAGCGGCAACCTCTGCACATTCTCTAGCTAGCCCAACAAAGGAAAAGTAATACTTAATTAATAAATTCTTTGTATCTGTTTGGTGATACTCAGAGCAGATCTGCCAAGCTTCTACATCTGCTCTAGTTTGATTCTTGCATTTTTTTTTTTTTTTTGATGTTTTTCAATGCATTCGCTTCTTCAACTGTTATTTCTCATATTCTTGTCAACGATTTAAGTCACTGTTTCTCAAATTGCTCTGTAATTCTCAAATTCTTGAATTAGGGTTTCTCCTTGAAATGGCAATGTTAAACACCATTTCTTCTTCTCTTTGCCTGATCTATCGCTTGTTAACATGGTATCCAAGTATAAGGGGTTTGATGTTTTCTCTTATTACTTTCCTGTTGCGCAAGTGCTTGCTAAGTTGCCTTCATTTCCGTTCTGGCCCCATTAAATGAAGATTCCATCAGAAACAGAGGTCCTCACTAAGGAAAGAATCATGAGCGTGAGGAAGATAAGCAAAGTTTCTGTGCAACATCGGTTTTCCATAGCTACTAACAGATTTCCCCACCACCTCTTCTTCTTCTTCTTCTCGATGTTTCCTCTGCTTTCTTATCCTCCGCTTTCTTGGTTTTGATCTTGGCTTCATTGTCATCAATCCTGTTTTACTAATCATTGTTTGGTGTTTCGATGTTAGCTTCTTCTTGGAACGCACAACCTATAATCTGTTTGATTAGGGTTATTTCCAATTGAAGGTCAAAATAGCAATTTTCATTTTTCTCAATTTAAAATATTAAGGGTATAAATGTCTTTCACTATTTTAAGTTTCTTCCATCAGTTAAGTGGGTGTGGCTGATGTTGTCAGAAACTTGTGGGTGGTAGTTGATGTTATGGATTCTTTTTGGGTAGTACATGAAATGTTTCCTCATTTCTATGTTATCAGTTGTTAGCTAGCTATGAGGGTCCTTCTAGATTTGACTTTATTTCCAGTTTAGTCGTACAATGATTTGTTTCCATTTTTATGGTCTCCATTAGATATGGAATCCTAGCATTAGTTTCCAATTTGGAGACTTCATTTTTTTTTTTCTTTATATTTGCATGTATTCAATCAAATATTTAGATTTGAAGAAAATAAAATTGAATTAATGAAATGGTGCTCTCTCTACGATCCACAACAGCCTCTTCCTAGGCTGGTTTCCCCCCATTTCTTTCTCCCTCTCCTTTTACTTATTGTTTCCTTCTCTTTCTATTTCTCCCTTTCGATTAGTGTTCATCGTCTCTATTATTGTTTCCTTCTCTTTCTAGTTCTCCCTTTCAATTAGTGTTCATCTTCTCTATTGGCCGAAACTAGCCCCACTTTCTTCCTCCCTCTAAATCCAAGATTTTTAACCTTGGTCTCAAAGATGAATGGCTGGAAAAGATTAAATTGTCTACGTTAATGAAGAAGGTGTCACGGTGAATCAATGTTTTAACATGGTAAAGTCAGGCATCAGTATGAAATCCATAGTTACAAATAAATCAGGAATTACAGAGGAATGGATGAGTTAGACACTTAGCTGCAACATATGTGATCAAACCATCGAATCTAAAGGTGAAGATAGCACAATCTGGAACGGTAAGCACAGGTGATAATAACCAAGCAAATTATGTAAACATATAGGAATGTTGGAAAATATGAGAAGGATATCATAAGCTGTGTTTTAATCTCAAAGTGATAACGTCTGTGACCCTGGTTGATCCAGATTTAAAAGTCACCAACTCATCTTCTCTCCATGAATCATGTATTTATCATGCATGGTTATCTTGTTTTAAAATTAAAAAATAAAAATAAAAATAAAAATAAAAAATAAGGTATCATAAGCTTGCATCTCCCACTTTAATGATTTTTCCAAATCGTTATAAACTCCTATCCTCTGTTATTTTCTCCCCATGCTCATTTCCTAAATTTGTTTCTAGGATGTTTCAGATTCATCTCCAAACCTAAGAAGGTTCAATTTAAACAAAAAGGAGCAATATATAATTTAGGCATATCAGAAATAAGAAAAAAATAAAATAAAGTGCTACACTATTGAAATGAATAAAAAGCTTTTCAACCCGTATTCAATCTCGATTTAAAACTTGCCTCCATGAAGCGCGTATTATCATGAATGATTATTTGTTGATGGAGGTTTTAAGACTGCATCTCCCACTTCAATGTTTCTCACAAATCCGTATCCTATACAGACTACAAAATTCCCAGCATCCTCAATTAACTTCTCTCTATGCTTATTTCCTGAGATTGTTTCTTGAATGTTTCATCTAAACCCTATATAAGGACAACATGAACTATCATTCACCTATAATTTTCTTAAATGCAACGTAATCAGTGTCTCACACCACTAACATCAAATCAATTAGAACTTCAGCATTTGGAAGACAGCAGCAAATGAATCACTCCATATTCTGGAGTCACAACCTTGAACCACAGTATTTGATACCCAAATCAAGCAAGCTGGGGCATAGATCCAAATTAAACAATTGTATAGGTTGTATCTCATAGAGGAGATCTATGGGAAGCGAGTAGTTATCATACACAAGCACGGATGCGAACATACACACATATGCACAGAGAAGGGAGGAGGTGGGCTAACCCGGGGATCTTATCGATTTCAAATTCAACTCCATCTCGGGCCAAAACAAATATCTCGTTCACAAACGGAACCGGCATCCCATTTGTGAAGAGCTGGGGATTGACAGCCATGAGTGATCGATCTGCAACACCAAAAGAGGCGACACTTTCTTCGGAACGCCGTCAAGCAATTCAGAACAAACAGATCAATTTTAATCCCGTCTATTAAAAGAGAGACGGTCTGGGAATTTTTTAGTCCGGTTTCTCGAATTTTCTCGAGTACGGATTTGGGCATTCTAAAAAATAGAGGACATATCACCCTGGACTTTTTCTCTCTTTTTTTTTTTTTTTTTGATAAAATATCACCCCGAACTTTGGTCCAAATACACCTCCCTCATCAATAATTATATCCAGGGTCCAAATACACCTATCCCCTTAAAGTTCAATAATTATATCCGTATTCCCATTTCTAATAGGTTGCTTTAACCAACTAAAAAAAATAGAAAAAATTTCATCTATGCCCCATCAAAGATTGTTAACATCATCTACACCCATAAGTTTGCAAAAGCATCACCTAAGTCCCAAAACTTTGGCTGTGGTAATCAAAGAAGTCCACTCTGTCAGTTAATTCCCGCTAGATGCTGACATCAACTGAAATAAAATTTTTCATGGACAATATTGCCCTTAGAGTCAAGATAAAATACCATTTTACCCTTCTTCTTCTTCTTCCTTTCCTCTTCTTCTTTCCTCTTCTGCCCTTTCTTGCTATGAAACCCTAACGTATAGCCACCATAGGAGACGATGATTTGGCTCGTCAATCGTCTATTTCATCACAATCTCGTCGGAAATCGGTTCCTCCTTTCTTATAGCCAAGCAACTTGCTACCAAGGTGGGTTTCCTCCTTTCCTTTTCAGTTGTTATCTTTTGGTCACAAGAGATTGGAAAACAAGTTTTCTCATTTGAGATATATATTGTAGGCTGCACGTAAATCTGCTCCAACAACTGCAGGAGTGAAGAAGCCCCGTAGATACAGGCCTGGAACTGTTGCCCTTCAGTATGCATTGGAGCATCAAATGAGTTTTCATGCTTCTCGAGTTTCAAATTTATGGGTTATTAGATTGTCTCTGTTATTTTATTTTTTCAATTGCTCTGTTCTTTCCAGTGAAATTCGAAAGTATCAGAAGAGCACAGAACTCCTTATCAGGAAACTGCCATTCCAGAGGCTAGTCCGTGAAATTGCTCAGGATTTTAAGGTGATTTTGGAAGTTTGTTGTTGATACAACCTATACAATTGTTTAATTTGGATCCGTGGTAAGAGAGCTTGAGGAGAGATGATTGATATACCATATTCATCCGGTGAAGAGCTTGAGGAGAGATGATTGCTACTTCTATACATAAACATTTCTTTCTTTATATTTCCGGAGAAGAAGGTTGTTTGGAATAAATCTTTTAAGTTATTTAAAATTAAAAGGATAAAATATAAAAATGAAGGGTAAAACTGTATTTCAACAATTTTAGTGATTTCCGTCAATTAAGTGGACCTAGGTGATGTTTCTGCATTCTTATGGGTGTAGATGATGTTAACAATCTTTGATGGGGTGTAGATGAAATTTTTTCAAAAAAATAAATTTACTCTTTTGCATTCACAAGAAAAATATGTTGAGATATAAAAAATAATGAAATGACCAAAATACGCTCTCAAATCTTTATATAAAAAGAAAATTTTCCTATCTCCCATGAGTTATACCCTTAAATCATCCACCCCCTGCTTAGTTCATAATATCAACCACCTCCCTATTTTTAAAAATAAGTATAACACCCTTGTCAATCCATTAAGTGATTAGACGAATTGTAACTAATGTTTTCAATGGCAATATTACTCCTTGGAGAGTAAGATATCATTTTTTCCTCTTTGAAACCTTTTTTTTTTTTTTGTTTTTTTTTTTTTTTATTCTATAGATTAACTATACTTTTTCTTAAGAAAAAATAAAATAAATAACTTTTTAAGGGGCGGAGACCCAAAAGCTCTCACTAGAGAGCATGCGATCATGGAAGACATCGACATCATTGCCGAAAACAGAGAAATCGCCTGAAAAATCTCCGATCTATTGGATGCCTTGGTTTTTTATCCACCCAAGTTGAAGCAAATTTATATTATTGGACTGATGATATTCTAATGGATATTCTAATTCAATTGCCACTAAAACCGTTCTTGAGATATAAGTGTGTATCAAAGAGGTGGTTCCACCTTATCTCCGATCCTTGTTTTTGTACTATGCAGTAATGTTTCCCATGGAAGAAGATGATGTTGTCGCCATCTCACGGGCTTCTTCATAACCCCGACGAACTTCAATAGTTATGTCAGGAAATTCTTACCAATAGTAACAACTACCTGTTCTACTGATGATAATAAAATTGAAGAAGAAGAAGAAAATGGAGATATCATTGAATTGGAACCATCTCAACAAGTAATTCTCAACGGTGAGGCTGACAAATTCCAAGAAGGAGAAGTAGATATCATCAACAGTTGGGAACCATCTCAAGGAATTCTCAAAGGCCTCGATTATTTCATGTGTTATTCAAATGGTCTTTTTCTCTGCAGTAACATTAAGAATATGTATTATACATAGAATCTATCTCTAAGGAGTATTAATGACTTCTTGATCCTCCTAAGAAGTAGGTGAATTGAAACTGGAAGAGAACAATCTTGGGTCATGTTGTTGCCGCATATTATGATGAAGTATGCGCTAGCCTCCGATTCCAATACAAAGTGGAGCGTGCAGAGGTCCATGATGTCATATTGTCACCGACATCATATTCTTCAACGGATGAAAACCAAGGCGTTCGATAGATCGGAGATTTTTCAGGCGATTTCTTTGTTTTCGGCAATGATGTTGACGGCTTTCATGATCACCTACTCTCTAGTGAGAGCTTATGAGTCTCCGCCCCTTGAAGCTCATCGAAGTTTTTATTTTATTTTTATTTTTAAGGAAAGTCTAGTTAATCTACAAAAAAAAAAAAAAAAAAAAAAAGTTTCAAAAGGGTAAAAATGATATTTTACAATATAATGGGTAATATTACTACTGAAAACATTAGTTACTATTCATCTCATCATTTAGTGGACTGACAGTGGGTGTTGATGCTTATTTTCAAAAGTAAGGGAAGTGATTGACATTACGGGCCAAGTTGGCGGGTGGTTGATTTAAGAGTATACCTCAGGGGAGGTGGGGGAAATTCTCCTTCTTCCATCTGCCAATTGTCACTCTTGGTCCTCTGCATACCTTCCACACTCCCACTCCCCTCTCTCTTCCAACTTCGCACAATCAATGCCTCCATATCGAACTCCATATTCCCCTATTCTCTGTATCACGTATGTGTTGGGTTAATTTGCCTTGCAATTCTATTTTAAGTAAGACATATATAAAGCTCCTCAACCAAACTTTATTTAATGAAAATGTGGTTTCCCCTATGCCTATTATTAATCAGTACGAGGAGGAAGATAAAGATGCAGGACGCGGATTTGGGGAGATATTGTAGTTTGTACAAGGTTAGGGTTTTCAACAACAACAGTTTAGAGATGGGCTAGATAAT
The DNA here is from genome assembly GCA_028583415.1 of Protea cynaroides. Classification (NCBI taxonomy): domain Eukaryota; kingdom Viridiplantae; phylum Streptophyta; class Magnoliopsida; order Proteales; family Proteaceae; genus Protea; species Protea cynaroides. The sequence goes on along the minus strand of CM053273.1, from coordinate 180,324 downwards.
TAATTAGTCACAGTCTCCATCCCACAAACAACTTTTGCAATAATGCATTGCTTGCTATGTTGTTAAGACATAAAAAGACAAAGTAAGCAAGAAAGCTGTTTGTGGGAAGGACTCTTCCAGACTCAGTTTAGAGAGAAAGAGATGGAATAGAGGAAGGGAGAGAGGGAGAGTATTATGTACATATTGTTGCCACACTAGCTACATGCCTGCTCTGATCAATAATCATAGCTCGAAACGGTAAAAAAGTTATGAGTAAATATGAGGTTAGCTTCTTGTTAGTATTGTTTTGCAAATAGTGTGATAAGTGATAACGACTCCATTTTCCCTCATTTAATGTCGGTGCCCACTTCCCATTACCAAACTTGTTTTGTTTTTAGATGAGTGCGGAACCCTAATTCGCTGAAAAAGAAAATAGATCGTCAGAAACAACTTATTCCAGGAAGGGTTGTCGTCATCGGAGTATTAATTTGTCGCTAAAGTCAAGAGACGTACCGTTGTCGCCTTCCCTTATTCAGTTTGGTCAATTTCACCTTCATCAACTTCGGTATTCTTAGTTTTTTATTTAAGTTGAAAGATAGGAATAATGAAAAAAGAAAAGGGAAAGGAAGTGAAAAGGGCATTTTGTCTTTTCACTTTATATAACACTAGTACGGTCTTTTCACACTACCCATAAGGGTATTTTGGACTTTCAAAAATAAAATTCGTACTGACATCAAAAACTAATAGAAAAAATCAAACGGAATAGGCCTTGGTATAACAATGCTTGGCATTTAGGGGTAGTACGTGTAATTGTTGTGAATTTTACGGTAGTAGGTGTCACGAAAAAAATATATCCCCCAATAAAAAATTAACACGTGGCATATCATCCGGTCAAGGCCAAGTGTATCACACATAATTATGGTTGAACCAAAAGTGTGAATGAAAAACTATCAAACCAACGGTTTACACAAGGATCTTGATAAGACCTTGTCAACACACAAACTACCCATTTAAACCATAAATAATAATATATAAATACAGCGGAAGGCTTTATTAAATAAACCAAGAATCTAATGATAAAATAATAATTTAAACAAAATATCTCATCTATTAACCAAAACATTATTAAACATATCCCTTATTATAATACCCACATTCCACTAACCCGGTTTAACCGTGTCGTGCCAGGTCTTCCCATCATAACCAACTCGAGCAAACTTATAATATGATGGAACCACAAGACCAAATAAGCAAAAACAATCAATAACAGTCAATTTTAGTGGTGTGGTCGACTATTTAAACTTGTGTGGTTGACCAGCCAAACTTATAAGTCAGACCAGTCAATTTGGGTTGTGTGGTCAACGAATTTTGCAACCACTGAGTCGACCAGTCAAACCCATATCTGACTCCGTGTTTAGGAAACTTTTATAATTTGGATAGGTCTCTCTTCTGATTGAGAGAAAACTTTATATGAAGGTTTTTCTTCTATATAGAGGACGTCCCTGTATTCTCTCTCACTCTTTTGGAACAATCTCAAACCCTATAATTGAGATAAAGAGAAGAGAGGAGGTGTCACACCCCAATTATGAACCAACCAGAATGGTGTGAGTGAACCGTCATTGAACCAAAGGTTCACACCAGGATCTCAATAAGATCGTGTCCACTCTTACAAACCATTGCACATAACCACAATCAGAATATAAATAATACAGCGGAAGTCTTTAAATAAATGAACTGAGTATCTATTGATAAATTTAAATAACATAATCAATTATCCAAATTTCCAAACATAAAATATAATATCCTTACATCCACTTAATCCAACTGAAAATAACTATAAATAAATAAATAAAATCAATCAAAGGTACACGCAAAAAGGACACTCGCATGAAGCGTTATGCTCGTCCTCTCCTGCATGTATATCCAAAGCAGCAACGCCACCATACGTCGGCGCGTTCATATAGTCATCCACCGTGTAACCTGCATCAACATCTAAAAACAATGTACGTACAAAGGGTGAGCTCACAACTTAGCTCAGTAAGACAATCAGACAATTTCACAATATTATGCATGAGTAACAATCATTTTATGCTATGGTCTGGTTTAAGTTTGCAATGTGCTATAGAAAGGTTTGGTGGCCCCCGCACCTCTATACACGAGTGTGTGGCACCGCACAGTAGATCACACCACCACCGACCCACATGCACCCATCATGGAATAGAGATAGAGCTAAGGTATACCCGCACCTCCCCTGATACTCCACTCATACCAGTACCTAAGCCCCTACTGGCCAGGGCTTGCAAACTAGACTCGCAACTAACCAATCTTATATGTCATCAATGTAGGCTCTATCCCAGTACAGCCGTCTACGGCATAGAGATAGAGCTAGAGCGTGCAGGCCGGGCTGGAGACCACAATGCCTCACCTCCCCCTGATACCCTACCCGTAACAAGCATACTAGGATAGAACAATACGCAGGTAGACCCTATCCCAACATAACTCCCTACGGCATAGAGATAGAGCTAAAACATCGTGGCCAGGCCAGCGTCAACATCGGAGACCACAATGCCACATCATCATGGCCATGTCAATGTCAACATCGGAGACCACCGTGCCACGACCTTCCCCTGATACCCCACCCGTACCAAGCATGTTAAAATAGAATACTACAAAAGGTGTCAGTGTGAGGAATGATCTCAGGCCCCATGCCCTTCCCATTCAACACACCAACGAAAACAATTACATGCCTAACAATCACATCTTATCATGCATGAACAATAATAATAACTGAAAGTAAAGGATGACATGTGAATATGCACAAACATCACATCATATATATTCAGGGTTATTAACAACGATTTATTGTCCATTAATTATTAGGGTTTAGGTCAGATTCCCTTACCTGACGCTCGTTTGATAGCTTCCTCCACGTCGCAAGATCCAAACGTGCTATCACAGAGTCCTACATTATATTAGGGTTCAATTAAAATAGTTCTTAGGGTTTCACGATGATCGAAAAACCAACAGGGTTCCAAAACCAGTCATTCAGAGCTGACCGGTCGCAACATACCGGTCGCATCACTGTGGAAAAGCTAGCAACCGGTATGGTCGATCGGTATGTCTCCGGAAGACCATACATTAGGTTTTTCAACTGCCGTCGATCAATCTCCATGGATTTTCAGGGTTTCTCCTATCCATTCTAAATCTGAGCTTTTAGTTAGAGTTATCTCCAACTCATTCAAGTCTAGTTTTGATGGTAATCATCCTAGAACTCGAATATAGGGTTTGACGACAAATTAGGGTTTAATGGCAAATTAGGGTTTAGATCAATACCTGTTTTGCATGGTATTGATCCAACCATACAACTATCCTAGAGTCATAGAGTAAGAAGAATGATTAAAACACTTACTGTCGACTGGCGTAAGGTGAGCGTTGTCGAACGGCAATGGCGGCACTTCCTTCTTCTTCCTTCGTTGTCACACCCCAATTCCGCACACTTCAGAATGGTATGATGAACCGCTAATAAACCAACGGTTCAACCAGGATCTTGAGTAGGCTATCCCCGCGTTATCTGAACCCCCATACATCCGTAATCATAATCAGAGTAAATACACAATAGCAGAAGTCTTATAATAAAATGAACTGAGAAACTATGGTGATATTAATAATTTAATAGCAAATTATTCTGTTTCCACTGAGACATAAATAAATATCAATTACATGTCTTTATTAAATCCAAAATAAGAAAACTAGAAAATAACTAATCAAATACACATGAGTTGCACTCGCAAGAGGAGTCATGTGTATCTACTTCAGCTTCAGCTTCCATCGCCGCTACATTCCTGTACGCATAAGCATTCATATAATCTTCAACTGTAAAACCTGCATCATCAACTAAAAATATTCAACGTCGAGGGGTGAGCACACATCACGGCTCAGTGAGTAGACAAAACAATACAACATTACATATGCATGCAATCAATTCATATCTTTGGTCTGGTTTATAGTTTGCAATGCGCAATAGAAAGGTTGGGTGGTCAAAGGTTAACGTTTATTGACCCCGCTTCTATACACAGGGTGTGGAAGTCCGCCCGAAGGTTAACGTTTATCGTCGTCCCCATCCACCCTACCATAACATTATATACCAAAGGTTAACGTTTATTGCTATATAGTGTCTTACCAACACGTAAGCCCCTGCTGGCGAGGGCTTGCAAACTGGGATTGCAACTAACCAATCCTAATGCCAAACAGTGTATCCAAGGCCTCACCCCAGCATCCCTCAGAATGTCCATAGAGATAGAGCTAAGGCCCCCCGGTAGAGTCAGAGACTACAAGGACCGAGACCACCTCCCCTGATACTCTACGACATAATAGTTCTGCTAAAGTAATGGCGATACAACGATGCCAATGCACAAGACTTGAGTTAGAGATAGACTAAAGTGCTGAGACCCGTCAAAGGTTAACGTTTATTGACGTTCTCATCACACCTCCCCTGATACTCGCTCGCATCAAGTACACCAACCACACACATACAATCACATGCCTATTCCTATCATCATCATCATCATGTTATAAACAATAAAGTAAATATGCATGAACAAATAATAAAAATATTGGATGGCATGTTGTATGCACATTACAAACATATTCGCATAAAATCAAGCATGGCATTGGACTCAAGAAAATAGAAAACAGTTTGTTATTAACAAATTAGTTTATAGTTCTGTTTCCTCACCTTAGCTTGCTAATAGATACTTTTCCAAGCTTTAGAATCACCTTTATATTGTTATTATATTGCTAGAAGACCTAACAAAGTCGATAAAATTTAATTAGAATTTATTCGGAATTTAAAAACCATTATGTCAATTGAGGGTCGGAGGTAGGGTCGGAGTCCTGATCGACCCTGGGTGCGACCCTCCCCCTAATCTGAACTTCCCGAACACTGAGGATCGATCCTCAGGATCACCTAGGGTCGGATGGTCATCGATACTCGGTGCGACCCTCGATGCACTTTTGTCCAATTCCCTCTTTTTAGTCCATTCTTCGTGTTTGGGGTCATATGGCTTGCTTCTACATTCCATTCAACATTCATTCCATTGTCTAAAACCATGAATCATCCACCTAAATAGCTTTCATGCATTCTCCTATGGTTTTCCATGAAAACCTAACCATGGGTTGATGGTTTGGGTTTCTCCGAGATCACACTCTCACCAATATCTATCATAAGGTCTGTAGAACTCATGGAATTAGTATCCATACCTGAGAAGAATACTCCTTCTCTGAAACTCTTATCTTTTTGGTTAAATTATCTTCCTTGTTTCTCTTCTTCTTCTTTTCCTTCTCTTCTCTTTCTCTCAATTCGATTAGGGTTGTGAAAGGAGTGAAAGAGGCTTAGGGACGTCCTTTAAATAGAGTAGGAACATCCTAAAATAAGTCCCTTTGAGATTATGAAAGAATCCCCATCGAAAATTAGGAAATTTCCTAATTTCTATTTCTTACGGTAACCGAGGGTCGATGGGAGGGTCGATGATCCCGTCGACCCTAGGGTTCAAGATGTCCGACCCTCCCTTAAAAATTGAGGGTCTGACTTTCTGCTTTGGGGGGTCCGACCCTGCTTAGCTGGGTATGCGACCCTCCCTTCAAATTAAGTGTTTTTGGGTCGATTTGATACATGGGATCTCGATCTCCTTCACGCCCTTGGTCCATTTGACTCGACCATGATGGGTAAACCTGGTTCAAGGTGGTAAGACCGGGTTAGATTGACACGGGTTTTACATAGCTTCTTATCCTTTCCAATCTCATTCTATTATCTAGGGTTTGTGAGAGATAATGAAAAGAATTCTATGAGGCTTAGAGGGGTTTAAATAGGATAGGAATTAGGTTTCGTAAGCCTTTTAGGATTATAAAAGTCTTAGGATTCGGAATTGGGAAAGTGGGACCCGCAAAGATCCAATTTCGGATCTTGGTAGTCTGCTGCGCAGACCATACCGGTCGACCGATACCAAGACCGTCGACCGGTCAACATAAAAAAATGATTATTTGACTGTCTTTGTTTTGATTTCGTACCTGTTTGTCATTCGCTCGTCCCGTCTGGCCTGGTGATGATCGGAAGACCTGTTACGACATGAAATCAAGGTTTAGATCGGGTTCACAGAGTGCGGGTCTTACAGGAGGAGAATGTGAAGGAAACTTGGAGAGGAAGGCTTGGAGAAGGTTTTGTAGAGACGCTTGTCGACAGTTTCCGTCTCTCTATAGCAAAGGACCTAAGGTAAGAAACCTATCTTTGTAGATGTTAGGTTTATTAAAATAAATCTTCCATCATTGAGTTGATGAGTTCAACGCAATATTAAGACTGAGATCGTGAGATTTTCCAAGTAAATCTCAAGGAAAAACCATGGTAATTAGATTAGGGTTAATTATTAGATGAAACCCGTGATTTATGGCTATAAAACGACCATAGGGTAAACCCCAATGTTGATCCAAAAGGTCGACTCAGAAGGAACTCATAATGAAAGACAAGTTAGACAAAAACTTGTATGGTCGGATCACTGGTCGACTATATGGTGCGACCAGTGAGTCGACCATAGACATTCAGGAATGTCCCAGGAATTATGCGATCGCATCAGTGGTCACACAATGCACGATCACATAGTCAACCACATAGTGTCTGGTTGACATATACCTGTGACCACAGAGTCGACTAGTCCACAAATGAAGAACTTGTTTTGGTTTTCGACTGCTGTAACTTGATATAATCGAACCCTAATATAAATCCATAAATTTATTAGGTTTCCTACTAGTTCAAAGTAACTTACAAGGCTTTGAAGAGGAACATATATCATTTACATGTGAGAAAACAATACCTAAACTAATTAGATAATAACAAGCTATCTTTTTCTTTTAATTTCTGTTAATATGATATGATGTCATGCCTTGTATGGATGTCTATGCACCTCACATGTCATCAAATACTTGTATATATTGTTTATGCATATTTTGTTATTGTTCTTATTTGATATGGTGATGATGCTAGGAATAGGCATGTGCTTGTGTGTGTGGTTGATGTATAGGATTGGGTGGAGAATCAGGAGGATTGTAGCGGTGTGCAATCCGTTAGGCTCTAGTTTTATCTCTATTATGTTCTATGCATTGACATCGTCATATTGTTGTTACCTTAGCGGAACTAGTACGTCGTAGGGTATCAGGGGAGGCGTACGCAGTGTGTAGCTGTGAGCTCTACCAGCGAGCCTTAGCCCTATCTCTATGGGCATATTAAGGGATTATGGGGTAAAGCCTTTTATACAAACCTTTGATGACATCTAAGATTGGTTAGATACGAATCCAGTTTCCAAGCCCTCACTAGTTGGGGCATACGTACTGGTACGGGTAGGGTATCAGGGGGTTCTGGCGGTATGTGATCCGGAAACTCTAGATCTATCTCTATTTCGTAGTGAGTGATGTGGGGCGACAACGATATATGATCCGTTGGGTGTACTCACACTCTCATGTATGGAGGTATAGTGGTCGTCTATCCTTACCATAGCATATTTGCAAACTCATACCCGACCAAAGAAATGAAATGAATGCATGCATGTGTTTGCGCATTGTTTTGTTTTACTTACTGAGCGGTGTTGTGTGCTCACCCCTCGACGTCGAATGTTTTTCGTTGATGATGCAGGTACTACCATGGAAGACTATATGAACGCTTTGTCTTATGGACACGTGGTGGCAATGGACGTACAAGCTTTGGAAGACGAGCATGATGTTTTATTCGAGTATTTCCAATGTGTTTATGCTTAGATTAATTTCCTATTTTGACTATGGAACTTGTAAAGTTTATTTAATTCGTTTTGAGTTATTTGGAGATAAACAGTTTAATTATTTATTTACCATGTTAGACTCTCATTTTATTATTAATAAATACTTCCGCTATTTATTTTATTATCTTTAATTGTGATGTGGAATAATTGTGGTTTGATGGTTGGCATGGTCCTATGAGATCCTGACGTAAACTGTTGGTTCATATAACAGTTCATTCACACTTCTGGTTTACTCATAATTGGGGTGTAACACTTACAAATTTTATAATCCAAACCTAAAATAAAATCCGAAAGATATACGCAATAGTGGCACTCTCATGACGAGTCATGCTCGCTCTCCACTGACTGCACATCCAACGCAACAACACCTCCATAAGCTGGAGCACCAATGTAGTCATCTACAGTATACCCTACATCAACATCTAAAAAGGAATACAAATTCATAGGGTGAACTCACAACTTAGCTCAGTAAGAAACAAGACAATACAGCAAGCAATATGCATGAGATAACATTCAACATTAGGTGTAAGACCCGCACGCCACGAACCCAGTCTAACCTTATGTTCTCGTGTCATGACCGATCTTCCCATCATAATCGGCTCAAGTGAACCAATTGTATGAAGAAACCACAAGATAAGGTAAGCAACGAGTCAAACTTAGTTGGTGTGATTGACCGTTTAAGATCGTGTGGAAGCAACCAGTCAAAAACTAAAAACCAAAAAATTTTGGTCATGTGGTAGCAGTTTTGAGGGGTGTGATCTATGGTGTGGTCGACCACACATGAGACCACACGACGTGTGGTCGCATATTTTTGATGTGTAGTCGAAGGATTCTACGACCCCACGATGCTGAACAGACTTCGTGTTTAGGAAACTTTCCTTATTTGAGGGGGAATATTTCCTAATTAAAGTGGGACTCTATATGGAGGTTTTCCTCTATATAAGAGACGTTCCGTAGCCTCTCTCACTCTTTTAGAACTCAAATTGAAACCCTAAACCTAAGAGAGAAAGAGAAAGGAATAGAAGGGGAAGAAGGAGATTTGGAGAAGAAGCTTGGAGAATAAGGTTTTGAAGAGAAAAGTTCTATCTTCCTACAACAAGCTTAAGGTATGAACTTGACTCTGTAGGTTAGATCGGATAGGATAGGTTCCTTTTATCAAGTTGATGTGTTGAATCTAATGTAACGATTTCGGTTATGAAATTTCTAATGAAAACCATGAGAAAATATATTAGGGATAATGGTTAATGGGAAATAGTAAATAATGGCCATAGGATAATCATAGGATGAACCCAAGTGATGAGCCAAGGAATCAACTCAGGAAGAATTCAGATTGAAGATGAAAAATTAACCAAACATCATGTGGTCGCAGTCTGTGGTTGACCACAGGATGACCAGAGAATCGACCACAGCTATTCGAAAAGTTGCCAGGAAAGGTGTGGTTGCATGGTGTTGTCGCGTAAAATGCGACCACAGGGTTCGATCACACAGTGTGTGGTCTCATATATTGCGACCACAGGTTCGACCACACGATAATAGCAAGCATATTTTGAGACCAAACAAGATTTTTGACTACTATAACTTGATAAACTTGAACCCTAACTTAAATACATTAATTGTTTAGGTTCATAATAGATTCAAAGTGACTTCCAAAGCTTGGGAGAGGAACAAACATCGATCAAAGGTGAGGGAACAAGACCTAAATTAATCGACTAATCATAAACTGTTTTACTTATTGAGTCCAATGCCATGAATGATTCTATGCTTGTATGCTTGTGATGTGCATTTCACATGTCATCCAATATTCCTGCTATTACTGTTAATGCATATTTAATTATGTTTATTTATAATATGATGATGATGATGTTAGGAATAGGCATGTAAATGTATGTGTGTGGTTAGTGTGCTTGATGAGAGTGGAGCATTAGGGGGAGGACGTGACACTGTGGTTTATCCTGGTTACCAGACTCTAGCTTTATCTCTACTCAAGTCTTGCCTACTAACACCGTCGTATCGTCATTACCTTAGTAGAACTATTACGCCGTAGGACATCAGGGGAGGTGGTCTCGGACCGTGTAGTCTCTGACTCCGCTGGGGGGCCTTAGCTCTATCTCTATGAAAGTATTGAGGGATGCTGGGGTGAGGCCTTGGATACACTGATTGACATTAGGATTGGCTAGTTGCGAGCCAGTTTGCAAGCCCTCGCCAATAGGGGCTTACGTGTTGGTATGGGTAGGGCATCAGGGGAAGTGTTGTGTGGTGTTTGATCCGGGCACTTTAGCTCTATATCTATTCCATGATGGGTGCATGTGAGACGACAATGGTGTTTGATCCATTGGGCGGCTTCACACACTCGTGTATAGAGGTGCGGCTGCCACCAATCCTTTCTATAGCACATTTCAAACTTATAAACCATACCAAAGATATGAATTAAATACATGTATATGTTTGTTGCATTGTTTTGTTTTCTCACTGAGCTCAAGTTGGAGAGCTGACCCTCACGCGTGCAATTCTTTTTAGTTTCTAATGTTGCAAGTATTACGGTTGAAGATTATATCGACACGCCAACATATGAACAGGTGGCGGCTATAGATGAGCAAGCTGTAACAAGACTATTATGACTTGTTAAGCGAGCGTTTCAACTATGGATACGCTTAGTGTTTAACTTTCGTATTTGGATATTTGTAATATGTATTAAATTATGTTTTGGTTACTTTGAGATAACTATAATACTAATTATTTATCATGATTAGACCTCATTTCATTATTAATAAGACTTCCACTATTTTCTTTATTATCTCCGATTAATGTGAAATGTGTTATGGTTTAACATGGTTGGCATAGCCTATACGAGATCCGGGTTGAATCATTGGTTTATTGATGGTTCATCACATCATTCTGGTTAATCCATAATTGGGGTGTAACAACTTGGTATCAGAGTAATGTGCTATGGTAATGTTAAGTTACAACTAGACTTTCATGCACGAGAGTGTGAGCACACCCAACAATCAGGCTACAACCACACTACTGCTTGTTGTCGCTGGAATCCGTAAGGGGGATTGACCAAGACAGACAATATGAAACTCCTAATGAAACACTGAAGCTCCTTCTCAAACAAAGGGTTCCCTGAGGTGTCGTTGATCAAAAAAGATATACTTTACTATTTTCACCATGGATTTGGAAAGATGGAAAATAACTAAACGAAAGCAAATTGGATGTGAGATGGAAAACCAGACAGAGAGCAAAAGCATTCCTTTGTATTGTAATCAATCTCTTCCCTTTTTCCTTTGTTACAGATATATATATATATATATATATATATATATATATATATATATATATATAGGTAAACTATTAATGTGAACCTTTCTTCTGGGTCCGATTTTTTATGTCCGTCACTACTTTGATCATTAGCTACTTAGGGTATAGTAGATTTGGCTGCCTACTACCCCCTAGACTATGTCACAGGGTCTTGTCAACGACTTTTCGACCCCCTCTGACCCTATTTGACCCCCTTTCGGGTTATATTCCCCATAACCTCCAGATGTTCGTTGCCGTCCTTGCACTTTTACCAAGTAATACTCTGACGATTCGCCGGTTTGGACCGAGATCCAGTGAATCGGCGGGTCAAGTCAGCATGCCTTGCATTAATGTTTGTTGTCAGCATTTATAGTCATTACAGACAATTCAACAATTCATTAATGGCCCAACAACCCTTGTCAACCTGTCACTTCTTGTCTGAGTCAGACCAGGGGTCGAACATGGGCTTCCTCCAATATCTACCGCAATGCCCTTTCTCCCATACGATGGATAGACGCCACGTGGTCACCTTCTAAAATCCCTTTTTTACGGTTGGCCCAACAACCCTTGTCAACCTGTCACTTCTTGTCTGAGTCAGACCAGGGGGTCGAACATGGGCTTCCTCCAATATTTACTGCAATGCCCTTTCTCCCATACGATGGATAGACGCCACGTGGTCACCTTCTAAAATCCCTTTTCTATGGTTGGATGCATTCTCCAACCACTATTTTCCCCAACACTGTTGTTGTCCCACAACACTTACTCCAAGATAGAGATAGAGCTAGAGTCTAATGGTCAGGTTCCAACCACACTACCTGTAAGACCCGCACTCCGTAAACCTGGTCTAAACCTTGGTTTTGATGTCGTGACAGGTCTTCCGATCATCACTGGGCCAGACGGGACGAGCGGATGACAAACAGGTATGAAATCGGACCATAGACGACGAAATAGTCATCATTTTATGTTGACCGATTGATGGTACCGGTCGACCGGTCAGGTCTACGCAGCTAAGTGTGGGAATCCGGAAATTGACTCCTGAGGGTCCCACTTTCCTGATTTCGAATCCCAGACTTTCCTAATCCTAATAGGGTTACTAAACCCTAATTCTAGCCTATAGATGCACCCTTAAACCTCCTCAAATCCTTTCCATTATCTCTCACAAACCCTAGAGAAGATAAGGAGGTTGGAAAGGAGAGGGAGCTAGGAGGAAGAAAGAGGTGTCGCCATTACCGTTCGACGACGCTCACATTACGCCAGTCAACGGTAAGTGTTTTAACCACTCTTCTTACTCTATGTTAGTTGTGTGGGTGGATCAATACCGTGCAAGTAGGTATTGATCTAAAACCCTAAATTGGCCAATAAACCCTAAGTTGCCGTCAAACCCTGGATTCGAGTTCCGAGATGATATTCATTGAAATAAGACTTGAATGAGTTGGGGGATACCTCTAACTCCAAGTTTAGACTTAGAATGGATAGGAGAAACCTTGGAAATCCGTGGAGGATGATCGACGGTAGTCGAAAAACCCATGTATGGTCTTCCAGAGACATACCGGTCGACTATACCGGTTGCACACAGTGCGACCGGTATGTTGCCGCCGGTATCCCTCAGGAGGCTGGTCTGTGGGGACCGGCTGACCATACCGATCGCCAGTCTTCCCCATAGAGTTGCGACCGGTACATGCCACCGGTCAGCTCTGTGAGGGTATTTTGTAACCATGTTGGTTTCCGACCAACATGAAACCCTAAACAATATATTCTAATGAAACCCTAATAATATTGTAGGACTTTGTGACTTTCCGTTTGGATCTTGCGACATGGAGCAAGCTAACAAACGAGCGTCAGGTAAGGGAATCTGACCTAAACCTAATAATTAATTGACAGTAAATCATTGTTAATAACCTGAATATATATGATGTGATGTTTGTGCATATTCACATGCCATCCTTTACTTTCAGTTATTATTATTGTTCATGCATTTATAGGATGTGATTGTTAAGCATGTGATTGTTTTCGTTAGTGTGTGGAGTGGGGCATGGGCCTGGGATCGCTCCTCACACTAGCACCTTTTGTACTATTCTGTCTTAACATGCTTGGTACGGGTGGGGTATCAGGGGAAGGTCGTGGTACGGTGGTCTCCGATATTTATGTTGGCCTAGCCATGGTTGTGTGGCACTGTGTGTCACACCCCAAATTCTGATCCAACCAGAATTGTGTGAGTGAACCGTCATCGAACCAACGGTTCACACCAGGATCTCGAATAGGCCGTGTCCATTCATACAAACCATTACACATAACCAACAATCAGAATATAAATATTACAGCGGAAGACTTTAGATAGAATGAACTGAGTATCAATTGATAATTTAAATAAATATCCCATTATCCAAATTCAAAAACATAAAATAAATATCTTTTACATCCCTTAATATCAAACGAAAATAACTGAAACAACTAAATAAAATCCATCACAAGTACACACAGAAAGGGCACTCGCATGAAGCATCATGCTCGTACTCCCCTGGTTGTACATCCAAAGCAGCTACACCTCCATACGCCGGAGCGTTCACATAGTCGTCCACGGTGTATCCTGCATCAACATCTAAAAACAATGTATATACAAAGGGTGAGCTCACAACATAGCTCAGTAAGACAATCAGACAGTTTCACAATATTATGCATGAGTAACAATCAGTTTTATGCTGTGGTCTGGTTTTAAGTTCGCAATGTGCTATAAAAAGGTTTGGTGGCCCCCGCACCTCTATACACGAGTGTGTGGCACCTCATGGATCACACCTCCATTGGCCCACATGCACCCATCATGGAATAGAGATAGAGCTACGATACCCACGTACCTCCCATGATACTCTACCCATACCAGTACCTAAACCCCTACTGGTCAGGGCTCGCAAACTGGGCTCGCAACTAACCAATCCTATATGTCATCAATGTATGCTTTATCCCAGCACAGCCGTCTACGGCATAGAGATAGAGCTAAGGCATTCCCACACCTCCCCTGATTCCCTATCCGCAACTAACTCACTAGGATAGAAACATAACGCAGGTAGACCCTATCCCAACATAACTCCCTACGGCATAGAGATAGAGCTAAAGCATCGTGGACAAGCCAGCGTCGACTCAGAATCCACAATACCACATAACAATGGCCGGGACAACATCAATATCGGAGATCACCGTACCACGACCTTCCCTTGATACCCCACCCGTACCGAGCATGTTAAGACAGAATACTACAAAAGGTGCTAATGTGAAGAGCGATCCCAGGCCCATGCCCCACTCCACACACTAACGAAAACAATCACATCCTATCAATGCATGAACAGTAATAATAACTGAAAGTAAAGGATGACATGTGAATATGCACAAACAACACATCTCATATAATCTGGTGATTAACAACAATTTACTGTCCATTAATTAATAGGTTTGGGTCAGATTCCCTTACCTGACGCTCGTTCGATAACTTGCTCCACGTCGCAAGATCCAAACGGCAAGTCACAAAGTCCTACAATAGTATTAGGGTTTCATTAAAATAACATTCTTAGAGTTTCATGTTGGTCGGAAACCAACATGGATTACAAAATACCCTCACAGAGCTGACCGGTGGCATGTACCGGTCGCAGCTCTGTGGGAAAGACTGGCGACCGGTATGGTCAGCCGGTCCCCACAGACAACCTCCCGAGAGATAGCGGTCGCAACATACCGGTCGCACTATGTGCACCCGGTATATTCGACCGGTATGTCTCCGGAAGACCATACATGGGTTTTTCGACTGCCGACAATCATCCTCCATGGATTTTCAGGGTTTCTCCTATCCATTCTAAGTCTAGGCTTTGAGTTAGAGTTATCCCCAACTCATTCAAGTCTCGTTTCGATGAATATCATCTCGAAACTCGAATCTAGGGTTTGACGGCAACTTAGGGTTTATTGGCCAATTTAGGGTTTTAGATCAATACCTACTTTGCATGGTATTGATCCACCCACACAACTAACATAGGATAAGAAGATTGATTCGAACACTTACTGTTGACTGGCGTAATGAGAGCGTCGTCGAACGGTAATGGTGGCACCTCCTTCTTCTTCCTAGCTCCTTCTCCTTTCCAAGCTCTTCCTCTTCTCTAGGGTTTGCGAGAGACAATGGAAAGGATTTGAGGAGGCTTAAGGGTGTATTTATAGGCTAGAAATAGGGTTTAGTAACCCTACTAGGATTAGGAAACTTCTAGGATTCGAAATCAGGAAAGCGGGACCCGCAGAGACCAATTTCCAGATTCCCGCACATAGCTGCGCAGGCCATACCGGTCGACCGGTACCAGGACCGGTACTATCGACCGGTATACCTAAAATCAGATATAATTGGTCGACTTCGGTCCGATTTTGTACCTGTTTGTTATCCGCTTGCCCCGTATGGCCCGGTGATGATCGGAAGACCTGTCATGACACAAAACCAAGGTTTAGACCGGGTTTTCAGAGTGCGGGTCTTACACTGTGGTCTCCGAGTCGACGCTGGATTGTCCACGATGCTTTAGCTCTATCTCTATGTCGTAGGGAGTTATGTTGGGATAGGGTCTACCTGCGTATTGTTTCTATCCTACTGGGTTAGTTGCGGATAGGGCATCAGGGGAGGTGTGGGAATGCCTTAGCTCTATCTCTATGCCATAGACGGCTATGCTGGGATAGAACATACATTGATGACATATAGGATTGGTTAGTTGTGAGCCCAGTTTCCGAGCCCTGGCCAGTAGGGGCTTAGGTACTGGTATGGGTAGAGCATCAGAGGATGTACGGGGGTATCTTAGCTCTATCTCTATTCCATGATGGGTGCATGTGGGCCAATGGGGGTGTGATCCATGAGGTGCCACACACTCGTGTATAGAGGTGCGGGGGCCACCAAACCTTTCTATAGCACATTGCAAACTTAAAATCAGACCACAGCATAAAATTGATTGTTACTCATGCGTAATATTGTGAAACTGTCAGATTGTCTTACTGAGCTATGTTGTGAGCTCACCCTTTGTATATATACATGTTTTAGATGTTGATGCAGGTTACACTGTTGACGACTATATGAATGCTCCGGTGTATGGTGGTGTTGCGGCGTTGGACGTACAGGCAGGAGAGGACGAGCATGACGCTTCATGCGAGTGCCCTTTCTGCGTGTACCTTTGATTACTTTTATTTATTTATTTCAGTTATTTCCAGTTGGACTAAATGGATGAAAGGATATTATATTATATGTTTGAATTTGAATAATTGGATATTTTATTTAAATTTATCAATAGATTCTCAGTTCATTATATTTTAAAGACTTCCGCTGTATTATTTATATTCTGATTGTGGTTATGTGTAATGGTTTGTACGAGTGGACACGGCCTATTCGAGATCCTGGTGTGAACCGTTGGTTCAATGACGGTTCACTCACACCATTCTGGTTGGATCAGAACTGGGGTGTGACACTACCACTAGCACCCCCCCCCCCCAATGCTCTATCCCATACTAATACGTATACCCCTATTGGTAAAGGCTTGCAAACTGGGTTCCGTTACTAACCAATCCTATATGTCGTCACAATGTATCAAAGGCCCAACCCCCCAGTATAGCTCCATATGAAATAGAGATAAAGCTAAAGTCTAACGGTCAGGCTACAACCATACTACATCCAGTCCTCTCTCTTCATACCCTACTCGTACTAAGCACGTTAAGGTAGATGGCAATACCGAAAGTTGTCAGTGTGGATAATGGTCCAAGGCTCCAACCCCTTTCCAGCTAACACACCAACGAAAACACAAACACATGCTATCATCAAATCCTAGCAATAATAATATGCATGAACAAGTAATAACATAATTAAGGGATGACATGTTATATGCACAATCAGCACACAACAATATCAAGCGTAATGATTTACTGTGTTAGTTATTTAGTTTGGGTCTTGTCCCTTACTTGATGAGTGATAGTAGGTTCCCTCTGAGCCATAGAGCATAGCTTTGCTCACTCACAAGTCCTAAATAACAATAGGGTTTGATTAGAGTCCGTTAAGTAAGTTTTAAACTGATCGAAACCATTTATGGACTGAAAAAACAGTCTCATAGGCATTGTCCAGTTGCACATATATGGTGTCAAATGTCAGACCGAACAGATTTTGGACCTCTTTGTTAGCATTTTCGGTTGCATGTTCGGTGGCACAGCCCATGCGACCGGACATACTCAACCAGATGTCTCAGACACTATGTAAGACCCCTATCGAACTAACCCGGTCTTATCACCTTGAACCAGGTTTACCCATTATGGTCGAGTCAAATGGACCAAGGGCGTGAAGGAGATCGAGATCCCAGGTATCAAATCCACCCTAAAACACTCAATTTAAGGGGAGGGTTGCATACCCAGCAAAGGAGGGTCGGACCCCCCCGATAGAAAGTTAGACCCTCAGTTTTATAGGGAGGGTCGGACACCTTAGGAACCCTAGGGTCGACGGGATCATCGACCCTCCCATCCACCCTCAGTTGCCGCCAAAAGTAAAATTAGGAAATTTCCTAATTTTTTATTTAGATTCTTTCCTAATCTCAAAGGGACTTATTTTAGGATATTCCTACTCTATTTAAAGGACGTCCCTAAGCCTCTTTCACTCCTTTTACAACCCTAATTGAATTGAGAGAAAGAGAAGATAAGGAAAAGGAGAAAAAGAGAAGCAAGGAAAAGAATAAAGCAAAAAGGAGAAGAGTTGTTGAGAAGGAGTAATCTTCTCAGGTATGGATACTAATCCCATGAGTTTCTACAAGCCTTAGGTTAGATAATGATGAGAGGGTGATCTCGGAGAAACCCAAACCATCAACTCATTGTTAGGTTTTCATGGAAAACCATGGGAGAATACATGAAAGCTATTTAGGTGAATGATTCATGGTTCTAGACCATGGAACGTATGTTGAATAGAATGTAAGAGCAAGCCATAGGACCCCAAACACGAAGAATGGACTAAAATGAGGGAAATTGACCAAAATACACCGAGGGTCGCACAGAGAGTCGATACCATCCGACCCTATGTGATCCTGAGGATCGACCCTCAGTGTTCGGGAAGTCCAGATTGGGGAGGGTCGCACCCAGGGTCGATCAGGACTCCGACCCTACCTCCGACCCTCAGTTAACAGAATGATTTTTAAATTCAGAATAAATTATAATTAAATTCTATCGATTTTGTTAGATCTTCTAGCAATATAATGACAATATAAGGGTGATTCTAAAGCTTGTAAACATATCTATTAGCAAGCTAAGGTGAGGAAACAGAACTCTAAACTAATTGATTAATAACAAACTATTTTCTCTTTTCTTGAATCCAATGCCATATTGATTCTATGCGTGTATGCTTGTATGTGCATTCAACATGTCATCCAATATTTCTATTATTTGTTCATGCATATTTACTTTATCGTTTATAACATGATGATGATGATGATGATAGGAATAGGCATGTGAATGTTTGTGTTTGGCCAGTGTATATGGTGCGAGTAGGGATGGTATCAACCGGTACTTCGATGCCGTTTTCATCAGGGTATATTGTGCCATGGTCTACTCAAGTCATGTCCACTGATGTCGTCGTATCGCCATTACCTTAGCAGAACTATTATGTCGTAGAGCATCAGGGGAGGTGGTCTCGGTCCTTGTATTCTCCGACTCTACTGGGGGACCTTAGCTCTATCTCTATGGATGTTCCGAGGGATGCTGGGGTGAGGCCTTCAATACAATTTTTGGCATTAGGATTGGTTAGTTGTGAGCCCAGTTTGCAACCATAGCCAGCAGGGGTTCATTTGTTGGTATGGTATCAACCGGTACAGCCATGCCGTTTTTATGGGGTGTATATTGTGCCATTTTAGGTGTTGTGGGCGACAGTGCAGGAGTCATTGGGCGTATCCACACACTTGTGTATAGAGGTGCGACGGTCACCTATCCTTTTTATAGCACAGTGCAAACTTTAAACCGGACCAAAGATATGAATTGATTGCATGCATATGTATTGTTGCATTGTTTTGTTTGCTCACTGAGCCATGATGTGTGCTCACTCCTCGACGTCGAATATTTTTAGTTGATGATGCATGTTTAACCATTGAAGATTATATAAATGCTCCAGAGTACGGGAACGTTGCAACGATGGTAGCTGAAGATGAAGTGGATACACATGACGTCTCTTGCGAGTGTAACTCATGTGTATTCGAGTAGATTTTTAGTTTTATTTATTTGATTTTATTAAAGACATGTATTTGATATTTATTTATTTATGTCTCAGTTGATACAGAATAATTTTCTATTTAAATATTAATATCACAGTAGATTCTCAGTTCATTTTACTATAAGAGTTCCGCTATGGTGTATTTACTCTGATTATGATTATGGATGTAAGGAGTTTAGATAACACGGATATAGCCTACTCGAGATCCTGGTTGAACCGTTGGTTTGTTAACGGTTCATCACACCATTCTGAATAGTGCAGAATTGGGGTGTGACACACTATCCGTGGCACATATATGGTGCCAGATGTCAGACCGGATAGTAAGAAATAGGTCTGTTTTTGTACCTGAAGTCGTGGTTCGTCATCCGACTGTCTCCTCCGACCCGGTTATGGTATACAAACCTGTCATGACACGATAACCTATCTTAGATTGGGTTTGCGGAGTGCAGTCTTACAAAGTGGACATTCCCTCAACTCACTCAGCCATGCCTTCGGCATACTTGGAACATGCACCTGACCGCCTGTGCTGTCAGCTGAGTCGCCAACCGAGGAGTCCTATCCTTGTGGGACACGTTAGACGAATCCCAATTTTAATTAGACGCGACAATAAAGACCCATGATCCTTCCCAAATACGCATGCATTGATGTATTTGTCACCCTTAGGTTTCTCAGATCGATCTTATCATGACTATCGGAGTCTACTTCCAAATAGAACACGACTCATACTCGGTCCCGATTTATCCGGGGTTAGCTATCTCAGCACATGTCTTATCTACAGAAAGACTTATCCACAAAGTGACAACTATCGCCCCGAAGTAATCGAACTCGGCCATCTGCATTTCAATCCTCTATTTATATTCCAATACAAAAGCCCAGAAGCATCGTAGCTTGACACCTGGTCCTCGCTTGATCCACGCAACCATGATCTGGACCAACACGCTCCATGGTTCGTTCTATAAATAATTAACTGCATATCCATTCATTTGCATGGTGCATGTAATACTTGATTCTTCACTGGACTTGGATGTGAGCTCACCCCTCGTATTGATACTCTTTTTCAGATTATGATGCAGGTGACTTCTTAGTGGTTGGTTTACGGAAGCTCCTTTGGCGGGGTATGCCTCTACCGGCAAGGATCTTTTGAGGACCATGGCAAAGGTTCCGTCTGCAGTGATTGCATCTACAGTTGACGTGGCGCCCTCTATCTTTTATGTAGACTTGTAGATAGATTTGTATAGTCTATCTCATATAGGCTTTTGTTACAGATTTACTATTTTTTGGGATATGTGTGTTTTTTGGTAAGATTTTGGGATATATGTATATTGGATACAATATGAATATTCTTTTTTGGAAATATTTGATGTAAGGCATAACATACATTTTATTATCATATCGATACAATTAGTTCGGCATCAGTTTAGTTATGATTACGCTTCCATTATTATTATTCTGCTTATTTTATTTGATTATTAATGGATATTGCATATGTAGACTGTTCGGTGTGGTTTGTGGATCACAATAGGCGTGTGGATCTTGGGTGGATCGGGTTCCCCATGGGGTGACCCGGGTATCACGTCAGTGTCAAAAAATGGGTCGTGACAAATGGGATAGAGAGAAAGTATTGAGTATTGAAAGTGTGATATGGGTACCTTCATTCTAGAGACTATTTATAGAGGGTATGGAGTGGCATGATTGTAAGCATGATCTAGGTAGTTCCATTAATCTCGGGGCACGTTCCGAATCATTTGTCAGTTTTTGTGACGATTAGATAAGACAAGTTGGTACGCATATCCCTTAACCCCCTTGGAGGTAGGGATTGCTTGCAAATATAAGTGTTTTCCAATCATCAAATGATGGTCTAACGGTGCACTCCTATTACTACTCCTTGATTCGAGTTTGAGAGTTTTGCAATGGTCGAAACGCGGCCGACTTATGAGGTAACCTCTTTTTTTTTTTTTTGGGGTAAATTAGGTAACCTCTTATATTGAGGTTATCCTCAGATCATGGGGGGTAACCTTAATAATGGTTTTCTGAGGTGGCGTCTGATAGCTCGTATTGAGATAGAATCATGTGTCTATTGGATATGTCTTGCTAAAATTTGTTGATTTATTATTTTTTTTAACAGTAACGAATCCACAAGCCACTTCAATTGGGGACAAAATTTCCCAAATAAAACAAAATTTTTTGGTTATTGTGAGGACAAAGATGGAAATTTTAGAAATCGCCACCTAGATTAAGGTATAGGACCTTAGAAATGTGAAATCTCACCCCAAGGTAAGACTTCGATTGACTCATGACCATTAGATTGGATTTCTGATCCATCAGAGATTGGGTAAGCGTCAGGTTATGGTTATGGGAAGGGGTTAGGCACCTAAATCGTCTGATCGAAATCGGTCTCTTATACCTTTCCTATGCTAAACTCTATATGTTAAACCGAACCAAACCAAGTGGTTTGATATCATTGAACCGAATTTGTATCTATCAGATTGCCTACGTATTACAGAATTATACCGAAAATCAGGTTCACCATTGTAGTTCAGGTGTGATTAAAGTTTATGATTGTGATTTATGCTTGTGCATGATTAAGTTCTTGTTCAAGTTGAAGTTTATGTTTGAAAGGTTGAAAAACCCTATGGGTTAGGATCTGGATAGTCCATGTAGACTGATAGATAGTCCTAGTGGATCTAAGAATGGATAACCCTTTCTGGGCCTGAATGTGGATAACCCTATTTGGGTTGGAATGTGGATAATTCTATTTGGGTCAAAATGTGGGTAAATATCATAGTAGATCTATGGATAGTCCGAGTGGACTAAGGTGTGGATCCGAATTTGGGATTCTCCCAAATGGCCTACGTATCCTAGGGTTTTCCCTATGAATCAAAATCCGCGTAGTTCGAAATGATAACCCTATTTGGGTCAAAATTTGGGTAAATATCCTAGTGGATCTATGGATAGTCCGAGTGGACTAAAATGTGGATCCGAATTTAGGTTTCTCCCAAATGGCCTACGTATCTTAGGGTTTGCCTTATGAATCAGAATCCGTGTAGTTCGGACTCTGGATTGAAATGGTTGGATATCCTAGTGGATCTATGGATAGTTCGAATGGACTAAAATGTGGATCCGAATTTGGGTTTCTCCCAAATGGTCTACGTATCTTAGGGTTTGCCCTAAGAATCAGAATCCACGTAGTTCGAAATTGGGTAACCCTATTTGGGTTAAAATATGGGTGAATATCCTAATGGATCTATGAATAGTCTTAGTGGACTAAGGTTTGGATCCGAATTTGGGATTCTCCCAAATGGCCTACGTATCCTAGGGTTTGTTCTATGAATCAGAATCCGCGTAGTTCGGGTAAGGCCTGCCCTAGTTTGAAGTAGTGGTGTAAAGGCACGTTCCGCAGCTATAGAAGAGAAGACCCTACGTGATTCAATCGTTCTCGCGGTTCACACGTCAAAGTGCTTCGAAAGGTGTCAGCAGGTGCGCGGAGCCGGAGCCCGGCATGTTCGCCCGCTGGGCCAAGTTCTTTAGACGCAGTGAGCTTTCGCACCTATCCCTAGTGGTCTAGATGAACCTATTAAGAGGGGGCGCGTTAGCGCATCCGTTTTCTTTGCTGAGTGTGCTAGCGCGCCTAGCGCGACCCTATTCTAGGTTAGAATGTGAGAACCTATTATAGGTTTAGGGTTTATAACCTGCTATAGGTTTAGGGTTGAGAACCTATTCTAGGTTTAGGGTTTACCGATGGGCAAAATCATCCTGAATTATCCTTTTCAACCTAAGTTCTAATTTTGGAAGGTTTGGCAAAACATTTTCTTTATTTATTAAGGTTTTTTTATTATTCCCATTATGCCCTTCCCAATAATGTGGGTGCCTAAATTCACGTCCTCACACCTAATATGTTTGCTAGGTGTACAGATATGGCAGTTCAACTAGGGTGCAGTATAAATTAAATTATTACCAAAAAAGAAATATTCTAAGCATGGCATGTATGATGTTTATGGTAACTATCACAACATATAGTAAGATTATGAAAATCTCCCTAATATGACATGTATTACAAATAAGGCAAGAACCTAATATGGTAAGATCTAAGCATGATAAGATATAATATGGCAAGATCTAAGCATGACAATATCTAATATGGCAAGATCTAATATGCATCTATATATCAATATGGTAAGTACCAATCATAGAATGCATATATGACATGAATTTTTCAAAAAAATGAAAAATCTTAAATGTTATTTTCTAAGCATAGTAAGACTTAAAAAAAATTAAGATTTTGCCAAAATATGGTAAAAATTTGTCTATTCTATCAAAAATAGCAACACATGGAATGTGGTAAACATGGTATGCACAATCCAAACAAAGCATATGAATGCTCCAAATATAGCCATTTATCCAAATATGACATAATTCATTTATACAATCATTGATGTTATAATGAATAAGACATCAATGAAACATTTTTTTGAAAAGTGCAAAATTATAAAAAAAAAAAAAAAAACATAAGTTCAATGTTCTTTGAAAAAATTGTAATTTTTATGAAGAAGTTTGGGAAAATTAATGACTCATAACAGTCAAAATTGTGATACAAGGTTTCAGATAATGGACAAAACTATGAACTGTATTCAGATTTGTCACATTACACAAGAATGACCGTAAATAGGTCTTTCGAAACTTAAATCAAACTCAGTTTTTTTTCATAGAAAGATGACTTAATATATTATATTTCATATGAAGGAGTCGAATCCCAACAGAGAGCAAAAATAGGTCAAAGATATGCCCTAAGACCGAACATGTGCACTGGTTAAATTTGTTCCAGATTTTTTACCAGATGCACCATAAATTCCAAATAAAATTTTATTCATAATGAAAATTAAATACAGACATATACCTATGTAGATAATTGTATGATCTATAATTTCATCAAGGAAAACAAATTAAAACAGTATATTTTCTTTGTTAAAAATGATTATTTTCAATCATGCAAATCAGTACATCATGACAGATTTAAAATCAGAATACTATGCACTTAAAAATTGATATCAATTTAATAAAAAATTGAAAAAATATGAAACTAGTGCCATTTTTTAGAAGACTTTCATGTCTAAAAAGTTCATATTAAGTGGATTTTCTGATTATGGCCATAAGACCATTGTCTAGAGACTTTCTGATGGAGGATTGCATTACATCCGAGAAAAACAGCAATGTCAAAGATAATTTTTTTGATATATTTTTCCAATTCCAAATGGAACGAAATTTTTAGGATAGTCTTCTAACATATCAGAGAAAATCCCATAAAATTTTGGATTTCAAAATCTTAGAAAAAATACATGTGATGTACGTCCTAAGTTTGAATCCTAAATCTGGAATTTTCATATTAGAAAACCACTTTATGAAAATTTCAAAAAACATCAATCATCATTGTATATCATTCAAAAATTCATCATTGAATAGCTTAGACAAATTATCATTCATGAAAAATATTAGACATAGGCATCCTAACATTAACAAGAATGTAATTGAGCATTCATGATTGAGATTTCATAGAAATTAGTCTTTTTCAAGCAAAATTGGCATTCGAGCATTATAACGGCCTCTAAATTTGTTTAGAGTATTAACCTTTTACTGAAATCGAGTGAAACCGTCGATGAAGAGTGATTGGAGGTTGTATCAACCTCTTTTGAATGTGAATCCTCATTTTCCCTCATCAGCTTCTCTCTCTGTTATCTTTCTCTCTTTTTTTCTTCTCTTTATTTCTTTTCTCTTTTTTCTCTCTTTCTTTCTCCCTCTCCCACATTTTCTCTCTCTCAATCACGTCCTCCTCTCTCTATCACGTTTTCCTCTCTCTCTCTCTCTATGGTATGGAAAAGGAGAGCCTCTTCTCTCTTCTCTTACCTATTTATACTTTTTCTCTCATTTTTTATAAGATCCTTCTTTTCTTTCTTCTTTTTTTTGAAAAATCTTTTTTTCTTCCATTTTTCTGTCCTTTCTTCTCTTTTCTCTTCTCTCTCTCTATTCCACACGTTTTCTCTCTCTCCCTCTTCTAGAAAATCTTCTCTTCCTCTTTCCTTCTTCTCTCTTCCTTCATTTTCTTTTTTTTTTTCCTTCTAAAAAATCATTTCTTTCTATTTTTTTCTTTTTTCCTTTATTTTCTTCCTTCCCACGTTTTTTCTTCTTCCTTTCTTTCTTTTTCTCTCCTTATTCTTCTAGAAAATCCCTTATCTCTTTCCTTTCTCTCTTTCTTTCTTCTATAAAATTTCTTCTCTCTTTCCTTTCTTTCTTCTTTCCTTTTCTTCTTCCTTCTTTTCCTTCCTTTTTTTTCTTTCTCCCTCTCTTTTCACGTTTTCTTTCTTAGAAAACATTTCCCTTTCTTTTTTTTTCTTTCCTTCCTTTTTTTCTTTCTTTCTCCCTCTCTCTTTCGAGAATCTTTTCTTTTTTCTTTTATTTCTCTCTCTTCCCTTTTTTCTTTCTCCCATTATCTTTCCTATGGCTTCTCTTTCCTCTCTCTTTCCACGGCCTCACTTTCCTATATATATATATATATATAAATGTATTAATACATATAATATATCCATAAGATATATATATGTATTATATACAATAATATATTATACATTATACATATATAAAAGAAATGCATGCATATGGACTGACATGACTTGGTCTGGATTGGTCTGAGCTGGGTCGGACTAAGTTAGACTAAGCTGGATTAAGTTGGTTTGGACTAAGATTGACATTTCATAGTCCATTTCTGTTACCCTTCCATATGAAATTTTTTGATAGCATCTATTCTAAATTTTATACATTCACTTTGTAAAACATTAAAAATGATAAATATTGGAACTTGAATCATCTCATTTGGAAATGAAATGACCAACTTATGAATTTCTAAAATTTAAGCAGACCAATTATTGATAATTTGGCTGACCATTCTGCATGAGATTTTTTGGAGACTTCTAACCGAGATTTTTTTCATCAACTTTGTAGAACATTACAAATGAATAATAATGGCCTTGGAATCATCTGAATCTGATGTAGAATGACAAAGATATGAAGCTTTGAAGTTCTAACGATAATTTTGTAGGAAAGCTTGCATGGGGCCCACTAGTGACTTATACCCGGGATTTTTCAATCCACTTTGAAGAGGACTGAAAATAAGGAATATTGGCATTTGAAACATCTGATTCCGATATAAGATGACCAATATATGATGTCTTGAAGTTTGAATGATAATTCATGCATCATACGATAATTACGTAAATGCTCTTGCATTTTCAAACTGTGATATTTTCCTTGTTTGAAGTCAGAATTTGATGATTCCGGTCTCATTTCGAACATAATTTCACAACCTATTCATCAAAGTATATAATAGCCCATGACCCTGCTGTGGGGTTCAGTAGAGAATCACAAATCTTTGGGTTAAAGTCGAAAATCTACCATATTGGTTCACTTATGCAGATGGTGGTAAAAATGGGGTGCTTACAGTTATAGAGCAGAAAAATTCAACGGTAGTCGGTAGAGAGATGGGGGATTCAAATCCTCTTATGCCCTTGTAGTTGCTGAAACTGGGTTGGTTGACGTGTCATGCCACCTACAAGGAAGACAAAAAGTTATCGGAGAACGAACTAGGTAGTCTGACGTCCACTTCAATGGTTAAGTTAGTCACAGAGCATAGTCAGGAGTTTACAGGGAAGACGTAAGCTCCGGTAAGGGTGTGGTTGCCTGAATATTCTCAAAGCAAGGGGATGGCAAAGTGAGTTAAGGGTCAGCCCCCCTTAACTGTGACCGTCGAGTGATTATATAAAAGTCGCACTTACTATTTGAGTCGAACAAATCTTTGTGGTCGAGTCTTGTGAGGAGTCTAACTCTCCGATTACTTCTCAACTGATCACGTCCACTCGCTGTAGGATGATAATCCCACGATCAGGGCAAATCGTCGCTTTCGACTTGTCAGGTGACTGTCAGTGACTTGTCCGCTAGAGAGCCCTCCACAAGTCGAACTCTCCAAGTTGTGTCATAGTAGGAGTATGACTTCGACCTATAAGGCTGACCTGGAGTCTTAGGATATGTCAACTTGCACATCCTTTCATTCTCATTACGATGGCTCCCTAAAGATGACACTTGTCCTGACACACATCGTTCTCTTAGTATGCCACATGGGTAGACACGTGTTGACCTCTAGTTGGGAGACAAGATATAGTATCAATACCCCTCATATTGGCATAAGAAAATCCAATGACTGTCATCCATTGTACATGTATATCAATACATCGATATGTATCCACAGTAAACTACACCCACCGGTGGATTTCTTCATTCCAACATGAACATCCTGAGAGGGGTGGGGGTTGATTACTGGAATTTGTATCCGAAGTTCCAAACCACGGAGTTAGCTGGACGGCGTACCGGAAAAAGTTGACTATTGTCTACGAATTTCTAAACACTACGTCGTCTCATACGTTGCCAGTGTACGGTAGGTTGGGGATCGGAATCGTCTGCCGCATCCCAGCTGCCAGATGCTGCCATGTGTACTTACCTTGATATAATTGATGAGATGTATTAATACAAGTTGATATACGCGCGTCGATTCCACTGGAGTTGAGAGACCTGCGGTCGAATTCACAAGAGACATTTTTCCTCCAACTACAACTCTGCCTCCAGTATTCTTCTCACCCTCAGCGACCCCAGACATCCTTGTCTTCCGGGGTAGCGGGCTACTCGTCGGCAATCAAAAGGGCAAAATAAAGGAAAAATGAAACCCCCTCCGAAGAAGGCCAAAATGGAGATGGATCCGTTGGAGGAGAGGGTTATGGTGGAAGAAAATGGAGAAGACAGATCCGAAGACGAGGAGGAAGCGCTGGTCGCCCTCATCGAGCACAGGACCAAAGAAGTTGAGCAGCTCCGGCGGAGTATAACCTATTACAAGTCCAAGGTTGAAACCGATTCCTTTCTACTTTCATACTGGGGGTTCTCGAGCAAGTAAATTCCTTTCAATATGTTGTTGGTATATTGAATACTGGGCCAGCTAGGTTCTAATTTGGTTGTTGCCATCATCTATATTCTATACCATTGGTATTGAAGACTGGGCCAACTGGAATTTGTTTCTCGCGACATTAATACTGATGCACTGATTGGCTTGATGCTTATCTTTATTGTTCTTCGTGTTGGGAGGAGCTTTTTTCTCTCGGCGAGTCGTGGCAGTATCATATTCATAACTTTCGTTGGCCTTCCATTCTATTATAGGTCCATTTTTAATGTTGCGATTTTGGTTGCAAAGTGCATTTTCAAGTTAACAAATTGTTGAAACTTGTATTATTATTTTTTCCTTTTTTTGTGTGTGTGTGTGTGTGGGGGGGGGGGGGGGATAAAAGGAGCTGATTTTGCTTGCAAAGTGCATTTCGTTAACTAATAGTTGCAACTCTTATTGTTATTATTAAAGAGTTTGCTATCTAAGTTTATTCTCGGCATTTAAGAAAAATTAGAAGTGGTACACAATATTGGGCCCAAGATGGTTAGGAACAAAGCCATTGAACAAAACTCATTTTTGTGATGGAGATTCAGATGCTGGTGACGTTTTCCTGTATTCTCACATTGTAGATACATGGAGTTGTATCATGAAGACGCCTGCCAACATTGATTTTGAAGAGGAAATGAAGGGTAAAGTTATGGGAATGCAATTGGTGTGCATAACACTGTGACTGTGCCTGTACCTTCATCGAATACCCCTCTCACCGAGTCCATCAATGAAGAGAGATCTCAGTGAATCATTTCATTGAAAGAAGATGAGGAAAACTTTGTGTGGCCATCTTTCTAAGACAGTATTTTGAAGGTGGGGATTGGTTAGGTGTGTGCTCCTTCAAGAAGAATTGTCTGCCATCCAATTAGAATGTCTTGGTGATTTGCTTAACTTTAGATCACTCGCAAAGCACTTTTTTGTCAAATCCTTCAATGTCATGGTTGTGAAAAGCCTCTAGGACCATTCCCTACATGATTGTATTTTCTTAATCTCTATCCCCAAGAAAGTTGAAGGAGAATACCTTCCATCTTCCATTTGGTGGATCCTTCAGAAAGAGTGTGCTTGTAGTATCTTAAATGGTGTTTCAATCCCTTCAGCAAAAATGAACTTAAAACGAAATTTTAGAGTGTGATTAAAATGTTTTGGATGATATATCAACCCCTGCTTTTCTGATCTGATTCATTCTATGTAATCTTTTTTCATTTGTTTCCAGGTAAAAACCATAGAAAAGGAAAAATTTCAAGCCTGTTGGGGAATTATTTATGCTAAACTATCCCATCCTGTTTTAGAGACCTCTGGGCAGATTAAATATTTAAAGTGATGGCAGCAATCTGTGCATAATGCATGAATGCCTTCCCTTATCCTATGAGTCGGGTTTAGTATGGCTTGAGTAGGTAAATATTATGTTCAACAATCTTTGAGATTAATTGGAAGGTTTTAATTGCTTGATGGGTGTTTCACGCTATGTTTAATTACATCGAATTGTAGGAAAGGCGAGGCTACTTGCCCCAGGATAAGGTGGTGTAGTATAAAAGGAGACACCTTGAAAGCAGTTACTAATAAAATGGTAAAAAATCGAAAGTGAGACTTGATGGAGACACTAATACGATGTGGAACTAGATGACTATTTATGTTAAGAAGGTTGCTAAAGACGTCCTAGGAAAATCGAAAGGAAAACTTCATTCCTATTAGGGAGGTGTGTTTCAATCAACCATTAAGGCTAAGAAAGCTAATGTTAAGATATGGCAATGGACTATGATATAGAGGGTCTAATAAAAGGTATTTGCCAAAATATGAAGCTAAGAAGATAATTGGAATTGCAAGGGCAATGGAATATGAAGATCTTTATAACAAACTGGTGAAGGAATGTGAAGATCTTTGTAACAATCTGAGTACAAATGAAGGAGAAAAAGCTATCTTATACCATAAGGAAGAGGAGGAGAAGATATTTCAACCACGTGAGATGTAATAAAAGTCAAGATGGTAAAGTTTTAATAAGGGATGATGACAATAAGGGGAGATGGAAAGATTATTTCTACAACCTACTAAATGAAGACATTTTAAGTAATAGTGATGCAGTCCAAGTCTACTCCAGAAGGGGCCGAAAGAAGAAAGAATCTCCCAAAATTGGGCTAGGCCCAATTGGCTGACCAATCACCCCCACTGTTCACGTGAACAGTGTTCACGGTACTGTTCACTGAACAGTACCAGCAACAGATTTTTCACTCTTTTTTTATTTCTTTCCTATAATATAGTGTTAGTTATTTAGAATTTTAATTGTTTGGAAACTAAGAACTTTCTTAAATTTAGTTAAGAACTTTTTTAAATTTAGTTTCCTAAAAGTGTTTAGAAACTTTCCTATTTTCTATTTTGGAAACTTTCCTATTCTCTAAAAAGGAAGTTTCAGTTTTAGTTAAGATTTCCTATTATTTTGTAATCTTACAAATTATATAAGTAAGAAGTAAAAGAAGGCTGGGGCAGATTTAGACCAGAAAAAAGAAGAGAGTTTAGCTCCTGATTTTCTGGTTGAGTCTCATAGGTTGTGAGACTCAATCGAAATATTCTGTTTTATGGTTTTCTTGTCCTTCTGTTAATTTCTTCAAGTTCTTATTATTGCATACTGAATTGCGATACCATTAAGTGCTGATTTGATCAACGAAAGCTCGTGGGATTAAAGATTAAAATCATATCGACCAGCTCTAACTAAACCAGTCCCATTTTCAGATGATAGGTAGTTTTCAAAAAATCACATCTCTCTCATCTGTGATCGGATCATCTCCAACTTTGGCTATGTCTTCAAGTACATCCTAAAGATCATTTCCTTCAAGTTTGAAGAACAACCAACGGTCAGATTCTCAGATAAGCCGAATTTTCTTTAAAGTCTCTATTCTGATTTCTGGGTTGGGTTAAAGAAAGATCCTGCAACAAAGGGAATTAATTAGGATTGTCATCCTTGAATCCCCTTTGCCATCAAATAGTGTTCCGAAAGACTACATTACCAATCAAGATATATATGGGGTGATCGAGGTAGTGAATTTATAATTACAGTTGGATTACATCAAGGACTAACTTTAAGCCTTTATTTGTTTGCACTTATCATGGATGATTTAACCAGAAACAATGAAGATGAGGTTCCTCGGTGTATGTTTTTTGTTGATGATATTGTTTTGAATTTTTTGAGGGATGAGACAAAAGTAAGGATTAACGCTAAGTTGGAGTTATGGAGATCAACCTTGGAATTAAAGGGTTTTGAGATAAGTAGAACAAAGACGGAGTACATTGTGTGTAACTTTACTTACATTAGAATGAAAAATGAGGCGGTGAAAATTGATGAGAGGGAGATTATGCAAAGTGATTATTTTAGGTATCTATGCCTAATCGTAAGTAAATCATAAACCATAAATCTAGGCTTAATCCTTGATTGGATGCACAAGAGTCTTCAAATGTGGAAATCAAAATTTTTATTGTATGTGGGCCGCTTCCAACTTGTTAAGTGTGATACAAAGCTCCTATTTCTATTGAGCTAGAGTTCTTGGGTTCCCTTGTTGTAGAACTTGTATTATGCCGAAAATTGAGTTGCTCATGAGCATGTTCTTGTAGAAGGGATTAGACAGCAACAAATTCCTTCACACTATCAGCTGGACCTTTGTTTGCTTCTCTAAAGAGGAAGGGGGCTGGGAATCAGAAGAGTTTATGAGGTCATTTTGGCTTGCTCCATAAAGCTGCTATGGTATATGGTATCTAAAAAACACTCCATCTGAGTTATGTAGTTTGAAAGCACAAAATTGGGACTGAATGCTTGGATGGTCTTTAGGGACTAGCCAAACCTTTATTTATAACAAAATAGAGGGAAGTAATAAGATTACGAGGCCCCCCATTACCAACTTTTGATGGCGAAGGGGGATTTCAACACATTCAAAATCAGTTATCCCTCTTTGCTACAAGATCTTAACACAATGCAGTCCAAAATCAGAATCATAAAACCATAGAAATTTGTATTTATTTGAAAATCCAGCCGCTAGAATCTCTTGAAACTTATAGAGATTATCCTTGAGAACAGATCTGAACACTAACCGAAATATGGAGTCAATCAGAGGTGGGCTGAGAGAACTACAGAACCTGCAAGGCTGCTGCAACTGTTACCGCCCAGCCTGGAGAGAATTTTAGTGGTGTTGGCAGCAAGGTTTGATCATAAAACATGAAAATCTGATGTCGCTAGCAGAGAGAAGATCTAGGGAATTGACTAACAGAAGAAATAATAGAGGAAGCAATTAGCATATTCGGTTGAGTCTCACAACCGTGGGATCGGTTGTGAGACTCAACCAGGAAAGATCGATAACTCTTTTTTTTTTTTTTTGGTCTAAATCTATGCGTCCCTTCTCCCATTCATCTTATTTATAATGCTGAAAAGAATTACGAAAGATAAAAATGACTGATTCTTTAAGGAGAATGTCAAAAATAAAAAGGAGAAAATCTTTCCTTTATATCTATTAGGAAAGTTTCTAAACAAAAAAAACTTCTAAAACTAGAAATAGGAAAGTTTCCAACAAAAGGAAACATCTAAAACTGACTCATAATCCGACTTAGGAAACAAAATAAAACTAATTTGAGAAATAAATCTAACTTATTGAATTTAGGAAGGAAACAAGACTTTTAAAATTCTGGCTACATGAACAGTACTGCGTGAACAGTTTTCCCGTGAACAGCGGTGTTGGCTGGACTTTTGTCTTCTCCTTCTTGGCATTTTGTCGTTTTGTTTATGCCTGATTGGAGGACCTTTTATTCTTTCTAAAGTGTGCTTGTACTACATCAACTCTATTAAGTAAGAGTCGATTACATGGGAAAAACCCAAATATGCCCTTGCGGCTTACAATTTAACATTCTCCCTTAAGTTGGCGCATGTATGTCACACATGCCCAACTTGACCAAATTAGGATGAAAAAGTTTTCCACCCAAACCCTTGTGAAAACATCAGTTAATTGATCTTCTGACTTCATGAAGAGCATACAAATCAGCCCATTCTCGAGTTTCTTCTTGATGAAATGTCTGTCGATCTCTACATGCTTAGTACAATCATGTTGCACTAGGTGTCTGGGTTATGGGCAATGGTAATTCCAGCTTTGTTATCATAGTATAACATTATTGAAAACTGGAACACCAATGTCTTCTAGTAAATTTCTGAGCTAAACTAACTCACCTATATAATGAAATTCTGCTTCAACACTTGATCTTGCCACAACATTCTGCTTCTTGTTACGCCACGTGACAATATTATCACAAACAACATTACCATAACCAGATACAGGCTTCTTATCAGGAGATCAAGCCCAATCAGCATCTATGTATGCCTCAATCTGCAGATGATCGGGAAGAAATAAAAGAATCCCTATTATAGGAGCTGACTTTAAGTAACAAAGAATACAAAGACCAGTTGCCATACGAGTGGAGTAGGGATCATGCATAAAGTGACTTACCAAACTCATGACAAAGGCAATGTCTGGCCTTGTGTGTGAGAGGTTAATCAACTTTTCCACGAGCCATTGGTGGCGACCCTTATCAACACCATCCTTATCTTTGAGTCGAGTATTAGCTTCCAAAAGTGTGTCACAAGGATGACAGCCCAGTAAACCAATCTTAGATAAAAGATCAAAGACTTATTTACCATTTTTATTTCATTTTTTACTTTCGGATGAGTTTTTGGTATTTAAAGAATGTTTTGGAATGTTGTTATAACAATATAACTATTGAATGTCGTCCTTAATGTATGGTAATTTATATTATGTTTTGGTTTTATTTATTTCCTTTGTTAAATAGGACTCCTTTGTTAACTATGACTTTTCCTTTCCTTAGTTAATTGGGACTCCTAGTCTCTCTAGAGTTCCTATTAGTTTGTAATCTCTCTTATTATAAATAAAGCTGGGATGGTGGGAGAATATTAATCTCTCCTATTCACTCATTCATTCTATTCAACATGGTATTAGAGCCGTGAGAGAGCTCTACCGCCCCACCCCTTTTCTCTTCTCTTCTCTTCTTCAATCTAATTGCTGCCACCACCTTCCCTGAATCCTCACAACCTGCCGCTACCTTCCATAGATCTCTGTAGACCTGCCGCAACCTTCCATAGATCTCTACAGAACTGCCGCAACCTTCCATAGATCTCTACAGACCTGCCGCAACCTTCCATAGACCATCTCAGACCTGCTGCCAGATCCTATCACCTTCTTCCCAACCTGCCACAACTTGTAAAACCTTAACCCCAACCTGCTGCAAGTACCTGCACATCCCTGAAATCATATCTGAACCACTAAAACCCTATTCCCAACCTGCTGCAAGTACCTGCACATCCCTGAAAACATATAGCAACCTTCAACCTAGCTTAACCTCCCTGCACATCCTTGTTCCCATAATCTTAATGAACAGCTTGGTAAGCCAAGATAATCCATAGATTCCCAAGCTCTTCCATTCTTCAATTGGGACCTCATTTGGGCCTAGTGCTTTGCCTACATTTATCCTCCTTAAAAGCTTCTTCTAGTTCCGACATCCTATTTTTTTGTATATATCTCCGAAATGTAGTGTCTTGATGGGTAAAGCATCCTTTTGGATAACTATAACTCAAGGTGTCTTCATTAAGGTGGCTGTAGAAATATTCTTTCCATATCTTCTTAGTGTTTTCATCCCTTACTAGAACTTTATCATCTGCACTTTTAATACTTTAACATGGTTGAAATCTCTAGTCTCCCTTTCCCTCATTTTAGTTATCTTATAGATAGCTTTTCCGCTCTTCTTTTGTGCTTAGATTGTTATAAAAATCTTCATATTTCTTTGCCCTTGCTTTTCCCACAGCCTTCTTAGCTTCATTTCTAATAAGATCATACTTTCATGTCTTAAACCTATATTTCTTAGCCTTAATGGCTGTTTGAACTTCATCATCCTACCTTTTCATGACATTTATTTTTCACAAAAATAGTTAAGTACCTTATTGATGTGCAAATTTGAATTCATTCACAAGTACTGAACTTTGGTCATATCAGTTTGTAGACACAATCATGGTCCTTTGGCCTTCCAAACTGTTTTTTTTCTTTCAAAATATATGGCTACTTCAATCAAGGTGCTTTCATCTGTGCTATGTGATCCATTGACAATAGTATGGGATGTGATGCAAATTAAGGATCTAAAGGGAAGAGGATCTGGATTTAGGAAGCCAAAAAGGAAAAAGAAAAAGGGGACAGTTGACAATCGATGCTTTGTCAAAAGATATGAACTTCTTGTAGAGAGTGGTATTGATGCAGTATTGATGAGCCAGGAGCCAAGCCAGGAGCCATGCCGCCAACCAAGCCAGTTACCTAGCCGCAAGCCAAGCCAGCAGATTAGCCGACTGGGTCATTAGCCAAGGACAGCTGTCGGCCAGGTGTCCATTAGGGGATCTTCCCTAATTAGTTATTACTATGTTAGTTGCTAGCTATATTTAGTTATTGATATGTTTAGTTGCTAGCTCTAATTGCTTCCTAAAATAATTATTGCTAGCAATAGATACTTGCCTAAGATAAAAGCTTCTATTTTCAGTTTTAGAAAGTTGTTTTAGAAAGTTACTATTTTCAGTTTTAGAAAGTTTTTATTAGGCAATAAGATTCTTCTTCTTTTGTAAAGCCCTTTTACAAGATTGGACTTTCTTTCCTTGTTAATTGTCAACAAGGAATGATTGACTAGTTTACTCTCCTATTTTTATTCAAAGCAATTATATATATATGAATAGTAGAAGGAAAAAAGTTTGGAGAGAAAAAAAAAAAGAAGACTTGTCTGCAATTTATTTGCAGCTGAGTGTCCTGGCTGTGAGACTCAACCACAAGTTGTTCTTCTCCCCCTCTCGTCTCTCATTATTCTCCCTACCTCCCTCTCCCTTAATACTATTGACCCCCTTGTTTTCCTTTACTTCATACTTGCTGTACTGCTACCGACCACCTCCCTTGTGGCTGCAATACTGCTTCCTTGAAAGCTTTAAGATTGAGAGGAACTCCATCGATGTTGCTTGCTGTTGGGTGAAGAATATCACTCAATCTGATCAGAATGACATCAACTCAACCATCACACTTTCAGCCATCGGTTCCTGTGTAGGAATCAGGATTCCTCTGCAACTTCAAAAACTCATCTCCTCAACCATTGATCGGATTGATCTCAAATTTGAATTTTGTTACAAGGGCATATCAAGCTACAAGCCCTTCAAATTACTTGATCAACCAACAACCAGATTGACTAGAAAGATAAGTTCTTCGTTACTGAATTCGTGGTTTGCTAATTGATTATTGTTAGGGCTGGTGTAATAGATCCTATTGCATGACTAAGGGTCTAAAATCAATTATTAACCCTAGCTATTGCATCAATTGGTATTAAAGCATAGGCAATGAAGGATTTTAACTATCTTAACCAGCCCCTTGAACCCATGGCTATGGTGTTACAGCAGTTGGTCGAGATGCGAGCCCAATTTGTTAGTACGGAAACTTAGGTTAACTCCTTAACCGTTGGACAGCAGCAGTCAATGGCTAATTACCGTCATAGGACTCTTCCAAGAGGTCCTTAAAGGGTCCCTATTGTTGACAATGAAGACCCACCATATTATGAGCATGAGATGCGATCACATCCCTATGACAATACACATAAAGTGAGGTTGGAGTTGAAAGAGTTCAATGGTCGACATGACCCACAAGCATTGCATGACTAGATTTGTGCCCTTGACGATTATTTTGATTGATTTGAACTCCCATAAGTTAGGATATTGAAGTTGGCACGATCCAAACTTATAGGAGCTGATCGAGAGTGGTGGAGACATTATATGAGGACAGCTTGATCTGACGGCGGTTAGAACCTACCACTTGGGAAGATATGAAGAACTAGTTAATGAGAAAATACGTACTTGAACATATCCCAAAAAAGGCTCTTTTGTCAACAAAATTATCATCAAGTGGCGTTTATAGCTGAAGAGAATTTGACACAATCATCTATAACATTTAGTTCGCAAGTTAGCGAGTGGTGGAAGCCTAATTCTAACAATGTCAATGTGAAGGCAGAACCTAAAGTTGCATGATCATGGAGAATCCAATGCCTTAAACCGTTCTAGAAGCGTTAGTGACTGGTGTCCAGGAAATGATGAAAAGATTTCTCCAATCCTCGATGCCAAGGGTGAGCCCATCATTGATGTTTCTACAGTAGCGATTTGTGTTGAAGAGGTTAAAGTTGAAGACCAAATCAGTCACAAGGTGGATGATTTTACTCAAATCAGTGAGGTGGACATATGTGATCTTAACCTTCTTTGTGTGGCTCCATTGATTGATAGTGAGAGCCACAGTGACGATGAGGCCATTGAAGTTGTGGAGACGACTGTGGAAGACAAAGAGCTAGATATGGTAATCCCCATGGACACCTTTTTCATAGTTGAATCCTTCCAAGAAGTTGCACATATTGACCTAGTGTATTCCCCACAATATCTTGAAGAGAGTGGACCCATGGTGGAAAATTTTCTTCCAAATTTTTAAGTACAACCAGATTTCCTTATTCAGTGGAAGTTGAATACTTACCCTAACATGTTGTTGCGCTTTTAAGGGGGAGGGCTCGTAGAGGGACTTTGCTTTGAATGGTCCACTTCTCTTTACAACCTCGATCGATCCCAAAGACCATGAGGCAAGAATGGTTAGGGGGATTCCGAGAGGATAGGGGGTCCAGAGAAACATCAGAAAGATCGAAAGATGTTGCCTTGTTCTGGCGCACGCTTTTATGTAGGGGTAAGGCTTTTCTTCGCTTCCTCCAACTTCTTTAGCCACTTCCGTATCGTTCTTGTTTGATCTGCCGCTGTTAGAACACCAAAATATTCATCCTTTTGGGGTTTATGCTCTCAATGGTGAATCGATCATTTGCTTTCCTTTAAGTTATGAGAGGACGGAATGGGCCTCGGTTAAATAGAATAGGTTTTAAAAAAGCAGCAGCCTCCTCTTCGGCAGACAAGTTGCAGCAGCGGTGGTACTCAAGGGCATGCAACGGTTTTGCCACTGGGAAGTTCTTGGGATTGGCATGTTTTTGTGTAGCTTGGCACACCAGAAAGAGGTGGTATGTGTATTATCATGGTGGTTGGAGGTTGAAAGAGCATGGATTCGTTAGAAAGAAAAAATAAAAAAGAAAGGGTTGGTTGCGGGGACTGAAGGTGATGAAGGTTACCGGGTCGATGTGGCCGGCTACCGGGAAACGACATTCCCTTTGTAAAGAACCAATTCAAAACTCGTGGTTGATTTTTTTTTTTTTTTTAAGAGGGGAGAGTTGATGCAGTATTAAGCCAGCCAAGCCAACAGCCTAGCTGGCTGGGTCATTGGCCAAGGACAGCTGTTGGCCAGCTGTCCATTAGGTGATCTTCCTTAATTAGTTACTTTTTTTTTTTTTTTTGGTTTTTTTAATTCCCTAATTAGTTATTACTATGTTAGTTGCTAGCTATATTTAGTTATTGCTATATTAAGTTAGCTGTAATTAATTGCTTCCTAAATTAATTATTGCTAGCAATAGATACTTGTCTAAGACAAAAGCTTCTATTTTTCAGTTTTAGGAAGTTGTTTTATAAAGTTTTTCTATTTTTCAGTTTTTCTATTAGGCAATAAGATTTTTCTTCTTTTGTAAAGTCCTTTTACAAGATTGGACTGTCCTTCCTTGCTAGTTGTCAACGAGGAAGGATTGACTAGTTTACCTTCCTATTTGTATTCAAAGCCATTATATATATATATATATATATATATATATATATATATATATATATATATATATATATATATATAGTAGTAGAAGAAGAATAGTTTGGAGAGAGAGAAAAAAAAGAAAGAAGAAAACTTGTCTGCAATTTATTTGCTGCTGAGTGTACTGACTGTGAGACTCAGTTGCAAGTTGTTCTTCTCTCCTCTCGTCTCTAATTATTCTCCCTACCTCCTCTCCTTTAATACTATCGACCCCCCCGTTTTCCTTTACTTCCTTCTTGTTGTACTGTCGCCGACCCCCTCCCTTGTGGCTGCAACAATGCTTCCTTGAAAACTTTAAGATTGAGAGGAACTCCATCGAGGTTGCTTGCTGTTGGGTGATGAATATCACTCAATCTGATCAGCATGACATCAACTCAACCATCACACTTTCAGCCATTGGTTCCTGTGTAGGAATCAGGGTACCCCTGCAACTTCAAAAATTCATCTCCTCAACCATTGATCGGATTGACCTCAAATTTGAATATTGTTACAAGGGCATATCAAGCTACAAGCCCTTCAAATTATTTGATCAACCAACATTCGGATTGACCAGAAAGATTAGTTCTTCATTGCTGAATTCCTGGTTTGGTAATTTATTATT
Organism: Protea cynaroides; assembly: GCA_028583415.1. Classification (NCBI taxonomy): domain Eukaryota; kingdom Viridiplantae; phylum Streptophyta; class Magnoliopsida; order Proteales; family Proteaceae; genus Protea; species Protea cynaroides. Next base: position 140,606 of record CM053273.1, on the reverse strand, counting down.
GTTAGGGTTGGTGTAATAGATCCTATTGCAAGGCTAAGGGTCTAAAATCAATTGTGAACCCTAGCTATTGCATCAGGTATTAAGGATTTTATATCGGATCCTAAATAGTTGGGACAAGGACTTGTCAAGTTGATTTGTCATTTGCATGGAAAATTATTTTCTTCTTCCCTTTTCTTTAATCTAAAGTTGCTTGCTTAACATTTCTTTTTAGTACATAATTTGTAGATATGGTTTGAGTAATCTGTAACTTGTCTAGCTATATTAGTCATACGAATGGGGAAAATTGTATTCTCCCTCAATTTAATATTGACTCTTGAGTCCTGCTGATGCTGAAATGATATTAGTAGCACACCTTGCTGATCTATGGCACAGAAAGGGCTTGTTTGACTGAAATGGTGTTCAGTGTTTTATCCTTTATGAGGAACTCTTTAAAGGCTTTTGTAGTTGTTTATCTCTTTCTTAGTTTTTTATTATGTTTTGGGAGTCTATGGGCTTGCTTTTGGAATGTACTCTTGTTTGGGTTATTCTTGTAAGGTTTTTGTTTAAAAAAAAATAAATAAAGGGATATCCATAGCACTGGTCCATGCCTATTAACATTTTGAACCATGATTGTAGATATGCGACGAGGATGTTCTGTTGTTGAATAGGTTGATGAAACATGCATATTTCACTCACTTTTAGCAAAATCTAGATGTTGTCTATTAAATGGTAAAGTGTATATTTCATTGGTAACTTTTTGCAGCTTACAGAAGCAGAGAAGCGGTTACGTGATTCACGGTCTAAACTGGCACGTCTTCGATCCCCAGCCAATTTAAAAGTACCTGAAAACCTTCCGGACAACGGTGCTAAGAGAGTGAAAGAGGAGCGGAGATCAGCAAGCCCTATTCATATTGACAAAGGTCATAGTCGAACCAAGGCCCAATCTAGACCCCAACTTGTTATTCCTGCAGTGAATCCAAAAATTGTACAGCCACTGAAATTGGCAGATTCCAATATGAAAGCTTCAGTTGGTCTTGAGAGTCAGGTTACTAATTCATTTCCTACTCAATCTAACAGCAAACCTTATGGGGTTTCTTCTGAGTGTGAGGCTGTTGGATTGCTAGAAGGGACTAAGAGGAAGCTCGGTAATGCTTTTACTTTTGCGAAATGATTGTTTTTTTCAGCTTTCACAGATTTCTATTGGGTATGGATTCTTTTCATTGTAGTCAAGATTTAATACTATAGAGAATTTCTTTTTGGTTTGTTGCAGAACAGAAACAACATAAGGAATTGATTCCTTTGATATGTAGCCGCTCATCACCATGTATAATCCGTTGCCATCCAGGGTCCCACATCTGCAGTCAACACAAAAGAAAGTTGAGAAGTCTTGTTCTGAACCCAATTAATGATCAACTCTTTGTGACAAGGTGGTTGGATCTGTTGAAGAAAAATTAAGAATATATTGTTGCTTCTCTTTTGATTACCTACTGTCCTTTCGTGCGTTTTGGGAACAAATTTCATGAATGTTTTGCTGTGTGTTGAGATGCCAAATAAGGACATATCATTTGTAGTTTCTATCTAGTCTTTCACGAATCATATAGAGGAATGGAATAAGCAACTCAACTCAACAAAGCGTTATTGCAAATAATGCTGTTGACCACAAAAATCCAGTCTGTTAAAAGCCATATCAGAAATTAGCTATCATTTCTTACTTTGTCCTTTTACCACCTTCAGATTTGCTCTTTATCAGGCCTTCTTTCCTGGACATTTGATTGTGTTTGGTCTACATGTCCAAACTATCTAAACTGGCCTTCCCTCATCTTATTACCCGTGGTGTCATTATTGCATTTGTTTTTTTTGTTTTTTGTGGAAAAAAAAAGAATTTATTGATTTTTGTGTCAGCTTTTGTATTTAATCTAATGATTGTTAAATTGATTATGATTGGAAGAGGAAAACTTTTACTACTCCCCCCCCCCCCCCCAAAAAAAAAAAAAAAAAAAAAAAATTGTGTTGCTTATTAATGAAAATCCTTTAGGCTCTGTTTGGTTGAAAGTAGATGGAAGTGAAATCACTTCGAAAACAAAAAGGAAAGTGTTGTAGATCATGATTGTGTATTTTAGCTAATTCCATATTTGGTAATTTATTTTCAATGTAAAATTTATTTTACTTTTCAAATCAAAGGAATTGATTGCAAAGTAAGATGAAATCAATAACCAAGATGCACTTCCCTCTGTTTTTGGTGAGTTGGATTCAACGCTGTATTTCTTCGTTTAGGTACTCTATCTTGGTCAGTGGCAGCCGGTAAGGTTCTTTAGTAGCAGAAGATGCTTAAGTCACGGATGTTCAATGTCCCCTTATCTTTTCACCCTCATTATGGAGATTCTATCTAGGAGCATCCATCTCAAGGTTGAGAAAAATGAGATTGACTGGTGTCCTAAATGCTTGTTCTCAAAGCTTATTCACCTAGCTTTTGCAGATGATATCATGATCTTTTCCAAGGCTAATGCCAAATCAGTGGGTTCCATTTCAAGCGTTCTTGAAGGATTTGGTGCGATGTTTGGGCTATGCATCAATAGACTGAAATCATTCTTCTTTTTGGCAGGGTGGATGATTCTTCTAGGGAGGATTTGAGCAGAAAATCTGGATCCTCTCTGGGTTCACTTTCAGTCGGTTATTTCGGTCTCCCCTTGATTTACTCTAGACCGGCTTATCATTGTTTCCCTGTCTTGGATCGCCTCAGGAAAAAGCTCCAATTATGGAAGGTCAGATTTTTATCCTTTTCGGGTTGATTGTAATTGATAAGGGCTGTCATGGGAAGTCTATATTTACTGGTTTGGGTTTTTTGTTCTTCCTCGACGTATAAGCCAGAAGATTGAAGCCTTGATGAGCACTTTCCTTTGGAAATGATCTGACAACAATAAGTTTCTCCACACTTTTAGCTGGCTTTTACGTGCCTCCCCAAAAAAGAAAGGGGTCTAGGGCTGAGAAGGTTAAAGGAGGTCAATTTATCTTGTATATTCAAGCTGATTTAGAAAGTGGCGATGAGGAAGAGGAGCATTTGGTGGACTAGATCTATTCTAGATATATGAGGAATGACTCTACTTGGACAGTTCCCCATGGCACTAACATCTAGTGGACTTGGAGAAAATGCTGGGTAATAGGAACTTGGTATCTGAGACCATTAAGTTTAGGATCGACGATGGAACCTTCACTTTCTTATGGTTGAATAATGGAGTCCTCTTGGATAGGTATGGAGAAAGAAGCATGCTTGCTTTAGGCTGGGACAGATTGGACAAGAGTGTTTGATATTCGTATTGATGATGTTTGGCGGCCGGGCCGTCTCTCCTTGCCTTCGCTTTTTCTCGCTTGTTCCACTTTCTTTATCATCTCTAGGATTCCCAGGGGAACCAGAGATCTTGTCACGTGGATGGCGTCAAGCTCAAGATCTTTCTCCTCCTCGGCTTGGGACCTGGTTCGGTTGCGGGCAGCGAAGGTCCCTTGATTTGATGTTGTTTGGTTTAAAGGTTTTTTGCCTCGCTACAGTTTCATCTATTGGGAAGCGCTTAGAAGAACTCTCCCAACGCGAGTGTTCCTCTCCAGATTCATCTCCTTGCAGACCAATTGCTCTCTTTGCTGGGCACGTTATGAAGACATTGACCATTTGCTCTTCAATTGTTCGGTGGCCTCTCAAATCCAGAAGGGAATCCTTTCCCGTTGTCGGCTTTTCTGTAGGCGGCCTCAAATCTTCAATATGGAATGGAGATGGATAATTAGAGCATTTAAAGGAAGAACCATCCTTATTGGCAAGCTGGCCTTCTGTGCCACAGTGTAGGACTTCTGAGTTTAGGAGAGTCATTCTGATCTGGGATTCTATTATGTGATGTACGTGCCTCTATCACTTCAGTGGTAACATATATGGGAACATATGTGGCTAAAAGGTCTGCTGCGAACTGAGTGTTCCTTTCTCTTTTCTTTGCCTCTCCTAAATTGGAGAGCCTCCTTGTATATCCTTTTCTTTGTCATTCACTCCCAAAAAAAATTCAATTACTAAATTTGGTTTGTTTTGTAATTAGTTATACCATCATGTCAGGTAATAATCACAAACATTTCCACTTTAGTATTGATTTAATTTCACTTCCCTTTCCTTTATTTCCCTTGGAACCAAACAAAGCCTTATGCTTTGCTTATTGAAGAAAAAATAGTGAAAATTGTATATTGAAACAAGCTCGAGTTTCTAAGTGTCTTTCATGCCTCATCGCATCTTTAATGGTGTACTTCAATGATCTTGGCAATGAAGTTATGATAATATGATCCATCTAAACCACGACAATAATGACCTTGGAAATCTGGCGATGAACAAAGAGAGTGATAGTCCTCCACCTGCCACTGCTCTCTCAGGTGCTGCCACATCATCCTCTATTACCTTATCTTGGGATGATTTTCATTAGATGCAGTTGGATACTCCATCTTCCACATTCACTTCCTGTGTATACTCCATCTTCCACATTCACTTCCAGTGCCACTTTAGCCCATATAGGTACTATTACACTACTTGCATCCACCTCACCGACCCCTTGGTCATTGAATCCTGAGCTTCAACTGACATGATTGGTAAGGCCTCGGTGTTTTCATCATCTCAGCATTTTACTTGACAATCTATTGTTTATCTTGCTAATAGTTCCACCACCAAAATCTTCGGCCAAGGTGATGTGTCACTATCCCCTACTTTATCCTTATCCTCCATTCTTCATCTTCCTCACTTACCCATGAATTTGTTTTCGGTTAGTATATTAGCTAAAACCCTTAATTGTTCTATTACCCTTTTCCCTACTTGTGTGTTTAAGGATCTACAGATAAAGGCGGCGATTGGTGGAGGACATGAGAAGGACGGGTGGTATTAACTGGACGACATTCCATCTTCCATTCCTGCACTTACTACTACTATTACATGTGTTTCTCGGCCACAGTGGCATTACTCTCTGGGTCATTTTTTCCCTCCAAGTTACAGAAGATGATACCAAGCTGTAGATATATTACTACGTTTGAGTGTGAGGTGTGCCTACTAGGAAAACACCACCGCACATCCTTTCCTCCTTGTGATGCTTCTAGAAGTAGTGTGCCCATTTCGACGTTTAGGGTCCTAGTCGGGTTAAGAGTAGGTCTGGTTTTTCTTATTTTGTTACCTTTGTCGATGATTATTCCCGTACCACTTGGTTTTATTTGTTAAAGGATCGTTCGGGTTCCCTTAATGTTTTTCAACAATTTTATTCAGAAATAACTAATCAGTTTGGTTTTAGTATATAAACCTCTCGGTCTAACAATGCTATTGAATAGACTCAAATTGCCATATCTTCCTTTGTGTTGCCAATGGTATTATTCACCAAACCAGTTATTCTTATATTCCACTACAAAATGGGTTTGCTGAATGGAAGAATTGTCATTTATTAGAGGTTGCTCGTTCATTACTTTTTCACATGCACTTGTCTTGATGCTTTTGGGGCGATGTAGTTTTAATTGCCTGTCACTTGATTAATCACATGCCCTCTTCGGTTCTTCAGGTTCAGTCACCCTTCTCCCTTCTTTTTTCCATCTTCTCTATTGTTTTCTTTACAACCATGTACCTTTGATGGCACCTGCTTTGTCCAAGACCTTCAGCATGGCCTCGACAAGTTTTCCCCTCATGCCATCAAGTGTCTTTGTTGGCTATTCTCGCATTCAGAAATGGTATCGGTGTTATGATCTTTTCACACAGTGTTAGTTTGTTAGAGCCATCAAGCTGTTGGCTATTTTCGCACTCAAGGGCATCATGTTCTTTGTGAACGCTCCTTTTTCAAATCCCAGATTTAATGAGCTCCCTGGCACAGCTGCCCCACTTCCGGCTTTGGTTCCATTCATTGATGCAGCTTCACCGCCGGGTCCTGCTGCTCTACATGTTTATAGTCGTCATCCCCAACCAGCACCAGTTCTTGTTTTCTTGTTGTCCCTCCTTCATCGGTGCCTTTGTCTGTTGATCTTCCCATTACACTTCACAAAGGTACTTGCACTTGCACTCAGCCGTCGCAGGTAACATATCCCATTTTTCAGTATGTTTCTACCTCATGTCCTATTTCACCACCAGTCCTTTGCTCTCTGTTGTCACATACATCACTTCCCAAAAATCACATTGAGGCTTGATCCCGTTCTGAGTGGAAATAGGCTATGGATGTGGAGATGGATGCTCTTTTCCCCGGAAGACATGGTCTATTGTTGATTTCCCTCTTGATAAGGTGTGTTGTTGTTAGGTATACATGGTGAAGTACAATCCCAATGGTTCAGTGGAGTGCTGGAAGGCCAGGTTGATTGCTAATAGTTTTACCCAAACCTATAGTGTTGATTATTTTGAGACATGCTCACAAGTTGCTCGTCTCTATTTTGTTGGGGATTTTATATTCCTTGTGGTTTATTTGGATTGGCCGCTTTACCAGTCGGATATTAAGAATGCCTTTTTATACGGTGAATTACATGAGGAGGTCTATATGGAGCAACATCTGGGGTATGTTGCTCAAGAGGGGATTGTTGTTTGCAAAGTATGCAAACTAAAGGCGATTTATGGCTTGAAGCAATCTCCTCGTGCCTAATTTGATAAATTCAGCAATGTAGTGATTGCTTATGGGTTCACACCATGTTATTTCGGTACTTTGTTTTTGTTCCTCTTCAGAATTCCAAGGTATTTTTTGTGGTTTATGTGGTTGATATTATTGTCTCTAGAGGTGACTTGATAGGTATTGATGAGGTTAAGACCTACCTTTCGTCAGCATTTTCAGATGAAGGATTTGGGTGTTCTCGATATTTCCTAGGTATTGAGGTGGTACGGAGCACCAAAGGTGTTAGTCTTTCTGAACGTGTACGTGCTTGATCTTTTGACAGAGATAGGTATCCTCGGCTGCTAACTTTTTGATACTCCTATGGAGCCTCACCTAAACCTTGCTATGTGTGATGACACGGATTTTGTTGACATACACTTTGTAAGGAAACTCATTTATCTCATTGTTAATAGACCTGGCATTTTCTTTGCTGTTAGGATTATTAGTCAATTTATGTAGGGCTTGAAACATGTCCTTTGGGATGTTGCGTGTTGGATTCTGAAGTATTTCAAGGGAGCCCCTGGAAAAGGGCTGATTTATCATCCTCATAGGAGTATTGATCTTTGTGGTTATTCAGATCCTGATTGGGTTGGTGCTGACGGTGATCATAGGTCTACCACTGGTTATTGCACATTTTTTGGAGGAAATCTTATTACTTGACAAAGTAAAAAAGCAGACCTCGGTTGTTCGGTTTAGTGCAGAGGCCGAGTATCATGCCATGGCTCATATGGTTGTTGAATTAATGTGGGTGAAGTTTATTTTTGATGAGTTTGGTATTTCGATTTCACAGTCTATTTCTATGTATTGTGATAATCAGGTAGCCATCCATATAGCTAGCAACTCGGTTTTTCATTAGCATACCAAGCATATTGAGGTCGATAGTCATTTTGTTCGTGTGCTGTCATGCGCAAACTGATATTTACTTTTTTCACTAGTTCGAGGTCTCAACTGCGTGATATGTTTACAAAGGCATTATTCGGGGCTTAGTTTTATACTTTCATCTGAATTGTTCCTAGCTGGGTCTTGGTGACATCTAATATAGTTAGTTCAATTCCTTTGTAAAGTTGGTTAAGCTTAGCCGACTCAACTAAGTCTTTTTGATTATTATAAATACGAAGTGTGTGAGGGGGAGAGGATCTATCTCGTTCTTTCTCCCCTCTCACGGTTTCTTCTCTTTCTCTCATCTTGCGATCTCTCTCTTTTATTTCCTTCTTCCTCCGTTATATCTTGTGCATGATCTAATTCTCTTTGGTTTAATAAAGTTACAATAACATTCACTAAAACTTTCTCCACCCAGATTTCTCAGGATCTGAATAGTGTGTGTGTATTCTAATTTGTTGCAGTGCATTGGATGGGGTCGTGAACTTGTGGCAAATTCAGGCCAGAGGGTACTTTTCTGAACTTTGCTTTGCTGTTCATTTTTATGTTGTGTTCGTCTGTCTGACAAGTGAGTAAATAATGCATGCCTTTCAGGTTTTTTAGCTTATAGTTTTATGGATATGTAGGATATTCTTCATTAAAGTAGTCACTAGTAGAGGCATGTACAACCTGGTGGTTGTATAAAGGATGAAAATATCAAGTGGAGGAATGCCAAAATTGGCTACATGGAACTAGTTAGGATGATTATTCAATTGTAATGGTTTTCCAATTAATTATTCTCCTTTTCAGAGATTAGGTGCTATTATTCTATTTCGTTGTTGTTTTGTATGGCTCTTTCTGTGCCTAAAACAACCAGCAGCTGTCATTCATCCTAAAGTATCTAATATCTAAGCAGCTACAAATGTTCTTGTTTTTTTATGGTATTTGGTGTCAACTAATTTTTTTTCTTCCATTCTCCGGACTTCATTCATGGCCCTTGAGGGCTTCATAACCTGTCACCTGTTCTTCACTAATTCTCGATTCATAGTTTATATTGGCAAATGGATGCTTTAGCTGTCAATGAGTTGATTATTTTGATAATCTTATCGTTTGTTTTTACCATGGCATTTTGGAGTTTGCAAATCAGATCCCATATACACTTCTACAGTGAGGCTGAGGTCTTAATGTTCAATTCATTTTTCAAATTCTATTTGTGACAATACTATAAGATATGATAATGATCTGAGATTATGGACCACTTATGCTAGTAGCTATATGATCAAGTGTCATTGCGTTCACTGAGTAATTAACTTATGATTGATACATCGATTGAAATCATTGAGATCTTGGGAAACCATGGGTTTTCCTTGGAATGCTTTTGAGAGGCCTATATATATATATATATATATATATATATATATATAAGTAAAGTTTTATCGAGAGAAGACAGTAATAGAAGTTATGCATACAAATATTGAACCATGAGGCACAAATGTCCCCTAGAGTCCTAGGCTATAGAAAATCAAACAACTGCCTTGCCCTCACCAAAAGGATCACATCTTACAAGGAATGATTACTTCCAAGGACATTCTGGGTTGAATTACTCCTTTTTTTTTTTAAATGTTAAGTCATAACAACTGAACAAAACTGAAACTGAAGATAAGGAGATTAGTGCTTACCTTCTGTACAGGATCATACATCCCCACACTGACTATCTGACTTATCCACTGCACCCTGGTCATTGTTTAACTTTTGTGTGATACACTAAATCTTTGTGGTTCTCAGAAACTGGTGTCTGGCTTCTCTCAGAAATCTCTTCAGGTTGTAGGTTAATGCCTAATGGATAACTGCTGCTCCCTATCTTGTGAAGGCGGGTCCCGTCTGGAAATTTTAAATCCACCATAAACCGCCTTCCTTCCATCCAAGGTTTGAGTTTTCGGAATCGAATCCGCCGATCCTGTGCAGCTCCCTGAGTCGGTACGGTCGTAACTTATTTTTTAAGCATGTAAGTCGATTCCTGCTGTGTTGTTGCCTGATTCAGCTCGATGTGACCGATCTGGATTCGTGTCAGAGTCCGTGCTTTTGAACCCTGTATCAGGATTCGGGGTGCTGTGAGACTTCTAGGGAGCAATGTATTTTGGTCTGGGCTAGACTGATCTGACTCAGAAATATCGGTCTAGCTCAGTCTAAGACTCTAAGCCTTATCTCTATCATGGGTCATCCTACCTCGTAGTACACATAAAAGCATCCCACTTGTTTGATGGTGATGTGTGGCAGAACACCCGGCCAAAGTGGGTAATGTGGGACCCGGGTTGAGAAAACCCTAATTAGATCCGTTAGTAGGCCCACCCAATCAATAATCAACTCCAACAATGATGTAATGGCAGAATTGTAATTAATTCAAAACTCCACCAGTAATGACAATTTCGTAATTAACCAGAATTATTCAATAACTTAAAAAACCAAACAGATCCTAAGGGTAGGATATGGCATGAACAGACTAAAGGGAGGGGAACTTTTGGAAAGCCAACTAAAAGGAAAGAATATAAAATAATAAAAAAAAAAGTAATAAAGGAATGATGTGGGGAAGAGAAAAAGGTTGTCTTCAACCTTAAGACTGCAGACAGAGGCGATACACAGCTCTGTTTCAGGCAACAGAACTCAACAACGAGAGTCCCTATTGAGCTGAAACTTTAGGGAAAAACCGGAATTTTGAAGACTACTGGTTGTACACAATAAGCAGTTAAATAGGAGACCAAAAGGATCAAATCCAGTTCTGCTAATGTCACCAGGCAGTAGTTACAGGTTCAGTAATGTTTTGAAGTTTGATTTTCTCAGCCTATATGCCTTCAGTAGGTATGGACCGGGGATTAGAATCGCCTATGGGAAAGGAACTCTCACCCAAAGTTGCAGGGGTAAAAGGAAAGGGGTGAGGGAGATCTAGGGATTTCTAATGGGGCTGGGTTTACCGCCAAAACAGGGGAAAGGTAAGAAGAAAGAAGAAGTAGGAAGAGGTAGGACAAGAACAGGGAACAAAGGATAGAGAAGAAGAAGGGAGGAAATCAGCCAAAGGAAGGGCTGTTCCTGATCGCAGAGAAGAAGGGGAAAGAGAGAGAAAGTGCACACACTTCACTTCTGCCTGTATGCCATCAAAACTGAATATCAATTCATTCTTTCTTTTCTTCAAATCTTCTTCCATCGAATCGGTTCGGTTACATATATTTAAAGGTAAAGAGGTATAAAACTTAACTAAAATAAAATTGACTGAAATGGAAATCCTAATCTTAGATATTCTAATAACTTATTAAACCTATGGTTGCCTATTAAGACAAGAAAACTAATTTAAATAGATAAAATCCTACCTAATTGTTTTATCTAAATTCCCAAAAATAAAAGATTACAATAATTCCAATTATCTTAGCTTGTGGGCCCGCTGCTGCATCAGCAGGTCGAGACCAAACCAGATAGGGCTCGTCTCTTGTCGTTCAGCTGTCCATCGGACGAGTTGGGTTCAGATTAGCCACCGCCATAACAGATAATGGAACACAACAGAATGAGACTTGGAAAAAGATCTTCTCCTGTTGTCCGGTCTCTCCAGCAATGATCCAGCAGCTGAAGTTCACCCGGTGCGTATGCCGATGTATTGATATGCCTACATAGTGAATTCTAGTCACTGAATCAATACTAGAGTCCCTCCAACGACAGAAGATGATCTAAACCCATGGGACATACCCTCTAGAGGAAGTTCCACTGAAAGGAATGTCGAATAAAAAATGAAACTCTCCACAAGAAAGATTTTCTTTGAAAAGGATAAGGGATGATTTAAAATTCAAATTTGAAATACAAAGATCTTGGAGTTGTTTTGATCACCTCCTATTAATTGAGCATCAGTTATGCACACTGATATAAAGGAGTTTTTAATTTGAAGATCATTGCTGATTAGATATCTTTTTGAATTTTGAATTAGATTTGGTTAAACAGCTAACCAAAGATCATCTCCTATTATTTGACATCAGTTATGCATGCTGTTGTAAAGACTCTTAAATGTGTAGATAATTGTTGATTGTATATTCTTTTGAATTTTGAATTCAAATTCAAATTCAATGTAAACAACCTTATAAATATAGACCTTCTTATCATTCATAAGATAAGGAAGCTTACAAACAATTCTTTCTCTTTTCATGGTATCAGAGCCATCATTGACCAACGTCTCCATGGCCACCACCCCTTCCACCACCTCTGCCGGTGCAGGTTCTTCTTCCGTCCACCTTTCTCCCTCTAACATCATTTCTTTGCTTTATGTCAAACTAGATCAGACAAATTACCTTATTTGGAAATTCCAATTCCTTCCTCTTCTCTATGCTCATGATTTGTATGGATTTGTTGATGGTACCCATATTGCACCATCATACATTCCCACCCACTCCTGACTCTACTTCTCCGACAATAGTAATTCCAAATCCTGCCTATCACGCATGGAGAAAACAGGATCAAATCATTCTTAGTTGGATTATATCTTCGCTCACTGAAGGATCCCTTGCGCATATCGTTGGACTTACATCTTCCAAAGCTGTGTGGGACACCTTAGCTAAGGTGTATGCATCTCAGTCACAAGCCCGTATAATGCAACTCAAACATCTCCTTTTCCAACTTAAAAAAGGTAACCTCTCTATGAATGATTACCTTCAGACGGTGAAAGGACTTGCCGATCCTGTATCTGATCAGGATGTTGTTTTAAGTATTCTTTGTGTTCTCACTCCCGAATATGATTCCTTTGCTGCCTCCATAACAACCAGAATTGATCCCCTTCCTTTGGATGATTTCATTGGCTTACTTCTAAGTCAAGAAATTTATAAAGATCAGCGCAATTCTCTCCTTGATTTACCATTGGTTGAGGCCCATGTTGCTTCCAAAGGTTCTGGATATATTCTTCCACCATCTGTCAATTACAATCATGGTCGGGGAATTAATTCTCGAGCCCGTGGTCGGGGGTCACATAATTTTCGTGGTCGTGGTGGCTATCAACATAATCCGCACCGCCAACCCCCTCTGTTACCATCACCTATGATCTCATGTTAGATTTGTCATAGAACAAATCACACAGCTGCAACCTGCTACAACCGTTACAACCCCAACTATAGCACAATCTTCCACAGGCAACTCGGAAGCCTTGATGACATTTACTGCAGCTAGCTTTGATGCAGCATGATACCCAGATTTAGGTGCCACACATCATATGACCAAAGAATTTGCTAACCTTGCAACAAGTCAGCCCTATAATGGCACTGACCAAGTTAGAATGGGTAATGGAGCAGGTTTGCACATTGAAAATATTGGTTCTTCTTCTTTATCTTCTTCAGCACATGTTTTATGGTTAAATGATGTATTACATGTGCCACAGGTTACAAAGAACCTTCTCTCTGTCAATAAATTTACTATAGATAACAATATGATTTTAGAATTTCATCCCAACTGTTGCTATGTGAAGGACACATGAACTGGGAGTACCCTCCTCAAAGGCAACAATGAAGCTGGTCTCTACCGACTTCCCTTGGCTACGTCTTCCTCATTTCAATGAGGAACCAACAGCTTTTATTGGTGAACGAGTTACCAAAGAAATCTGGCATGATTGTCTTGGACACCCATCACTAAGGTGTCTATCCTCCCTCCTTCAGAGTTCCTCTTTACCGGTTCTGCCATCCTCCAACACTCAAGTATGTAAGTCATGTCAAATGGGAAATGCTCACAAACTCCCATTTGAAGTCAATAAATCCACTGCACTCAGACCATTTGAACTTGTGCATTCGTATATCTGGGGTCCTTCTCCATCGGCATCCATACATGGCTCTCACTACTACATTTCCTTCATAGATGATTTTAGTAGATTTACATGGATTTTTCCACTTGTACGCCGATCCGAAGCCTTTAATATTTTCTTACAATTTAATGCTCACATTCAAAATATTTTCAATTGTAAGATTAAGTGTTTTCAGTCTGATGGAGCACGAGAATATCAAGGATTTGATGCTTATTTTATAAAACATGGAATCATACATTAGTATTCTTGTCCACACACATTGGAGCAAAATGGCGAGCTGAGCGAAAACATCGCTATATTGTTGAAACTGGTTTAACTTTGATGGCGTGTTCTTCAGTTCCTCTTTCATTCTAGCCATCAGCATTTGAAATTGCAGTGTACTTGATCAACAGGCTACCTACATTGGTACTTCAAAATAGCAGCCCCTTTCAGAGGTTATTCAACAAGGACCCTTCATTATTAGTCTAGGATTCCTTGTCATGTTGACATATGGAATTCCTATTCCCATTGTAACTAGGACTCCTTCTCATGTGGAGTCCTACACCTATCTTATTTTCCTAATTTGAATATCTATAAATAGTGACAGTTAGGGGGAGAGGACTACACACAAGTTTTCACTCCTTTCCCTAAAACACTATTCATGAGCTACTGTTCACAGTACTGTTTACAGTCTTGAAAGGCTGAAACAGTATTCTATTTCTCCATTTTCTCTTATTTTCTCTTTCTTTCTAAATTTTACATGTTTTGAGAGCTATGTTGCAATCGTGGGACCTATGGATGGTGCTGGCAGAAGTTCTCTCTATGATTCTTGGCGTCCGACAGTTACATATTGAAGTTCGGTGTTGCGGTTCATATTTATTCTTCTTGTTCCAAGTTGGAAATCTAGCTTGAGGGGGAGTGTCAAGTTTGTTTGTATATTCCAAGCTGGAGCATATTCCAGCTTGAGGGAGAGTGCTGAGATAGCAAAGTTGAGATCTATTATGTGGTTTCGATAGAGTCCTATTGTATCTAGTCTTATTATGAGGTATCCTATTGTCATTAGAGTTATTAGTGTTTCTTTATAATTACTTTTTTGAGTTCTATTAGGTTGTAACTACTTGCTTTCATCATTAATAAATAGGTGGCAGTAGGGGGAGAAAACCATCTAGTCACCTTCAAAATTGGGCTCATAGTAGCCGAATGGATTTCTTTTTAATTAGAAGGTCCGATGGGTTGTTATGTAAGGATTGTAAAGTTATACCAGGGGAGAGCCTAGCCACTCAACATAGATTATTGGTCATGGATATGTGTCTCATTACACCGAATCATACAAAATGTTAGTTTTTTTGCCTTAGGATAAGGTGGTGGAACTTAAAAGGAAATACAATGTGGTCAAACATGGAAAGTATGACTTTGACGGGGACAATATTACAATGTGGAAGGAGATGAATACTTATTAAGAAAGTTGCTAAAGATGTCCTAAGTGTATTGAAAAGAAAATGTCATTCCCCTAGAGAGTCTTGGTGGTGGGATGATGAGGTTCAAACAGCCATTAAAGCTAAGAAAAATGGTTTTATGACATGACAAAAGACTGAGGATATAGAGGATGTAAAAAAGTTTAAACTTGCCATAAACCAAACCAAAAGATTGTGGGAAAAGTAAGAGCGAAGAAATATGAAGATCTTAATAACAATCTAAGCACAAAGGAAGGAGAATATATATATATATATATATATATATATATATATATATATATATATATATATATAAATATATATATATATATATATATATATATATATATATATAGCTCGCACGAGGAAAAGGAAGAGTAGAAATTTAGACCATGTTAGATGTATTAAAAGTGCAGATGATAGATTTCTAGTAATGGATGAAGACATTAAAGAGGGATGGAACGATTATTTCTACAGCCTACTAAATGAAGACACACCGAGTAACAGTGTCCCAAAATGCTACATTACCCATCATGACACCAAATGTTGCAGATATATACACAAAATTAGTATGATAAAACTAACATAAGCTTTAAGGAGGATGAATGTAGGCAAAACACCAAACCTAGATGAGGTCCCAATAGAAGTTTAGAAGAGCTTAGGAATCTATGCAGTATTTTGGCTAACTAACCTGTCAATAATATTATGAGCACAAGGAAAATGCCAGATGAATGGAGGAGAAACGTTGTGGTTCTAATTTGTAAAATTAAAGGTGATATTCAAAGTTGGAATAACTATGAAGGCATAAAACTAATGAGTCATACTATGAAACTATGGGAGAGATTATTGAAACTCACATGAGGCAAGAAACAACTATTATGGAGAACTAGTTTGGTTTTATGTCGGGTAGATCCATAATAGAAGGGTAAATCTACGACAGAAGCTATTTACTTGCTTAGGAGACTCATGGAAAGATTTAGAGAAGGCAAGAAGGACTTCCATATGTTATTTATTGACCTAAAAAAAGTTTATGACAGAGTCCTAGGTAGTTAATCTAGCAATTACTAGAGAAGAAAGTAAAAAAAGGGCGTCCCAGTGCACGAGGCTCCTGCTATTACAAGGTCTGGGGAGGGTAAAATTTACGCAGCCTTACTCCCACAATGTGAAGAGACTGTTTTTAGGATTCGAACCTGTGACCATCAGGTTGCAATATGAC
This sequence comes from Protea cynaroides, assembly GCA_028583415.1. Classification (NCBI taxonomy): domain Eukaryota; kingdom Viridiplantae; phylum Streptophyta; class Magnoliopsida; order Proteales; family Proteaceae; genus Protea; species Protea cynaroides. The sequence continues at coordinate 124,679 of CM053273.1, read as the reverse complement.
AACCTTACCATCACACCAAGGCTTGCCCTCGATAATTACTAGAAAAGAAAGTGTTTTAAGCAAATATGTGGACATGGTCAATGATATGTATTATAATGTGGTGATTAGTGTGAGAATCGTGGGGGGTCAAGGTAGTGAATTCCTAATTATAATTGGGTTACATCAAGGATCAGCTTTATGCCTTTATTTATTTGCACTCATTATGGGTGATTTGACCATATACATTCAATATGAAGTTCCTTGACGCATGCTTTTTGTTGATGCTATTGTTTTGGTAGATGAGGCATAAGTAGGGATTACTGCCATGTTGGAGCTATGGGGATCAACATTGGAATCAGAAGGTCTTAAGATAAGTAGAACGGAGATGAAGTATATGGTGTGTAACTTTAGTCACACAAGGACGGATAATAAGGTGAAAATTGACGAGAGGGAGATACAACAAATTGATTATTTTAGGTATTTAGGTTCAATCATAAGTAAGGAAGGTGATATAAATGATTCAAATAAAATGGATGAAAGGAAGAGGTACATTTAGAGTGTTGTGTGATCGGTGTATTCCTTTAAAACTTAAAGGAAATTTTTATAAAATTGTCATTCTTTCGGCTATGATGTATGGTGCAGTATGTTGGACAAATAAGAAGTATCATATAGATAAACTTAGTGTAGCTGAGATGAGGATGTTGAGATGTATGCGTTACAAAACTAGAAAGGATAAGGTAAGGGATGACTGTATTAAAATTGATATGGGAGTATCATCGATACATGATAAGCTGCGAGAAAGTCAGTTGAGATGGTATGGCGATGTTCAACTGAGTTTGTTAGATGCTCCAGTATAGAGGTGTGATTTGATTCGGGTTGAAGGATCTAAAAAAGCTAAGGGTAGGCCTAAGATGATCTAGGGGAGGTGGGGAGGAAAGACATGCATAGCTTAGACCTTGTATTAAGTATGACATCGAACAAGCTGATTGGAGGATAAAAATTCATGTAGCTGGCCCCATTTAGTTGGGATAAGGCATTGTTGTTGTTGTAGTTTTGGGGGGAGAAGAACACACACATGTACCTTTTCTCTCGTTCTCTCGATTCTCTCCATCCTCTTTTCTCTTTCTTAACTTTGTTACACACTTCAAAGAAGGTATGCATTCTTGCACTAAAAAATCCTTGATTGCTTATCTTATTGACAACTACGTGTCTATTTCTTTGCATAGTTGTCAAGGCGACAAGGCGATCCAAGGCGTTTGGGGCCATCCTGGGCGCCTAGGCGCCTAGGCGTAGACGCCTAGGCAACCAAGGCGTTCCCAGTGCATTTTTTTTTATTTCTAAAATATTAATGTTTATATATATATGCAACATTCTACATAAATAATCAACATTTAACACAACTTAATTAATATGTGGTGTGGACCCAAGTTTGCTAGTGTATACTAAGACCTGGGATTGTGTCTAGAGTTAAGTAAACAATTATTTATGACTAACATTTGCGTACTTTTAACGAATTTGATCGGAGCGTATCTCCTTTAATATAGTTCGGATTCAAGCAATCTCGAATTCGTTACAAAGCTAGCATAATCAACTTTCCAACAAATCCGAGATTGCTTGAATCCAAGTTATAATGAAGGAGTTACACTCCGGTCAAACCTTGTTCGGAATACGGGAATGCTGTTAAAGTCGTCTGAACGTAAATTATTTTTTGGGCATCAAAGCAAAAGATTATTTTGGCACACTCTTGGTTTTTAGTGATGATTTATTATAATAAGATTTATAGAATTTTTATATTTAGAAAAAAGTCTAGCATTTAAAAGTTGAAAATCGCTCTCGCACCCAAAAATATGGTTTTTGTTCTTGAACTGGGGGTTTGACTTTTTATCCTTATGGAATTTGAATTTTAGACTATTTTTATTGGATTCAAATAGGGGGGTATTTGCTTATTTATGAATAATATCTTAAGTAAATGTTTTACTTAAATGATATTAGTCATAAATAAGTACTGCCTAATAAATGTTGTTCCTGTCTGGCCTAATAAATCTCCTAAATAAAATTCAAAGATCAAGGAAATATATGAGAAAAGATGGCCGCCCAGGCATTCTGGGCGTCCAAGGCAACCTAGAGGCACCTTGGGCGACCGCCTTTCTCATGTACACAAGGCGCCCTAGCCCCCAGGCCAGTATAAACCGCCCGGACGCCTAGACGCCTAGGCGACGCCTTGACAACTATGTTTCTTTGCTTCCATCTCCTTTCGCAACCTTGCTCTTTCATTATCTACTACCACTTAACCTCCACTCATCTTGAGACTCTCTCATCCTAGGTAAAAATTGGCTATGGAGGTAGAGATGGATGCATTGTTATCTCGTCAAACATGGGACCCAGTGGGTCTGCCTGGAGGTAAGGATCTTGTGAAATGTTGCCAAGTGTACCATCAAGCACAATCTTTATGGATCCACTGAAAGTCTGAAGGCTTGATTGGTTGTAAAGGGGTATACTGAAACATACGGTGTCAATTATTTTGAGTCCTTCTCTCTTGTTGCTCCTTTAAACTTTGTTCGTGTATTAATCTCTTTGCTTGTGAATTTAGGCTTGCCTTTATTTCAGATTGATGTCAAGAATACTTTTCTATATGGTGATTTACAAGGTAGGTATATGTGGTGCAACCTCCTGGGTATTTTTCTTAAGGGAGAAATTCTACCAAAGTTTGAAAGCTACACAAGACTATCTATTGGTAAAACAGTCCCCTAGAGCATGGTTGGAGTCTTTTGACAAGTGTAGCTCCTCTCTTGTTACTCGTTGTGGTTTTTCACAGTGTTATTATGATCATTGTATTTGTTATTAGCTGGCATTCTAAAGTGGTTTTCTTACTGTTCTATGTAGATGGTATTATTATACGTGGTGATGATTCACCTTGTATTGTAGAGGTGTAATCCTATCTTCCTCAGTGATTTCAGATGAAACACTTAGGGGCTTTTAGCTATTTTTTTATTGTTAAAGTTTTAGGAAGCAATAAGGGTATTGGCCTGTCATAGAGAAAGTACGTGTTAGACCTCTTATTAGAGACTGGTTTACTTGCCTCTGAACTAGTTGACACCCCAATGAGTCCACATTAGAAGTTTAAAATTAGTAGGGGTGAGTATTTTGAAAACACACATTGGTATAGGAGACTAGTCGGGAAGCTTATATACCTTTTTTTTTTTTGATACAAAGAAGCTTATATACCTTACTGTCACTAAACCGGACATATCCTTCGCTGTTGGAGTTATTGATCAATTCTTGCATTCACTTAAGAAGGTTCATTGGGAAGTTGCATGTCGTATCTTGATTCTTGAGGTATCTAAAAGGGGCTCTAGGAAAAGGGCTCATTTATCATCGTAATCCAAATATTAATCGGTTAGGGTGTTCAGATGCTAACTGGGTTGGTGCTGATGGATGGAGATAAAAGGTCTATCATAAGGTATTGCACATTTGTCAGCATAGTTGTCAAGGCACTAAGGCGAACTGAGGCGTTGGAGGCCTGACGGGGCGCCTAGGCGACCAAGGGCCCGCCTAGGCGATCAAGGCCTCCGCCTAGGCGACTAAGGCGCCGAATTTTTCAAGGCGACCCAAGGCCGCTTGGGCACCTAGGCGACGCCTTGACAACTATGTTTGTTGGTGGTAATCTAGTGACTTGGAAAGCTAATAAGCAAACTATTGTGGCAAGATCTAGTGCTGAGGCTGAGTTTCAAGCTGTGGCTCACTTTGCAGCCAAGTTGATGTGGTTGGAGTTGCTACTTCAAGAGTTGGGATTTCCAGTTGATTAACTCATGAAGATGTTTTGTGATGATTAAATAGCTATTTACATTGCAAGCAATCCTATGTTTCATGAGTGATGATTGTCACTTTGTAAGGGATGCTGTTAAGAAGAAGTTGATTGTTACTCCATTTGTCTTCGTGGTTGATCAACTTGGTGATGTTTTCACTTAGTTTTTATTTGGTCTTGCTTTTTGGAAGAGTTGTTTTAAGCTAGGCATAGGTGATCTGCATGCCCCAGCTTAAGGGGGGTGTTAGCGATATGATATTTGACCTTTATATGAAAAGGTCCAATATCGAGGCGGTAGGAGAGGTTGACATCTATTCTTGATCTCCTTAGGGTTTTGGTCTCGATAGGTTTGATGGCTCTTCTTGACTTGGCATTGTTATCTATATTTATCTCTTCTCTCTTATTCTATTGTAATTCTTTTTTATCCCTATGCAAGGTTTAAAATCTCGGAGGAGTCTCGGCCTCCTCCGAAACCGAGATCTCGGCGGCGAGATCTCGCCGAGACTATGCATTTTGTCCGAAACAGCTTAAAAAGGCTGTCTCGGTGGCCAATATGCCTTTTTTAGGTCTCCAACTTTAGGGGAACCTTATTTTTACATACATAAACACATTTAGAGTATAAAATTGTAAAAATAATGACCATTTGTGGTTGTTTGGGTTTACACCCATGTTTTCACGATCAATGCTTGAAGTCCATTGTTAATTTAGGTTAATATTAGCTATTATATTCAATCAAATATGGCAAATGAGACAATAACATAATGCATTAGGGGAAAGAGAAACAAAATTACACTTCATTATAAATCATTACATAATTTACATCATAGTTCAAAATTCAAATATTCAACATTGAATGATCCCATAGTCCCCATGTGCCTATAGTCCACAATTCCACAATCCTTATACAGATACAATGTCTAGTAATACGTAGAGTGTCGTGGATGATCCATCCTACTATCATCATACATCTGGGAAAGTTGTCGACGCAAATTGTCTTCCAATTGAGCAACATAATCTTCCCATGACATTCTTGATGCAAAGTAGTTCTGGTAGTCTTGCACATGATTCATAAATATAACATCGGTAGCTGTCCGAAGGATACCTATCTTTGGGAAGAATGGAAAAACTTACGAAGTAGTACTGCGGTGCGTAGAATCTTGCGGAAGTACCGATGGAATGGAATAGAAGTTGGTTGATCCACTATGACTCCGTGTATGTGCTCCTGCATCCCGAACCATCGTCGAAAGAAGAACCATATGCGATCGTAGTGGGATGGGGGACGAAGTTGATATCAATATAATCATTTGAGGTGTATCTTTGAACCGAGTGCTATATCCGGGAAAGTTCCACCGCTCATGTCCACTGCAGAATTGCTATTCTCCTCCATACTCAATCCTCGTAAGCCATTAGAGAGGCTATCAACATCGGCGTCCATCGTGCTACTACAATCGAGCATCTTCATCATGTTGAGAATGGGAATGATGTCGAGGGCCTCGCGAATCACGAGTTGGTCTACGTGATGAGGATGGCGCACGTGCACCATGGTCATCATCCCGTGTTGTATGAGTGTCTTGGCTCTCCCGGTGTATCTAACAGGTGATGCTCGTGGCTCTGGATCAGCCCCAATATTGACAAAAGTGGCTCGACCCCCACCCCCCATGATCACTACCACTAGCTCCACTACCACTCCAACTCCACTCGGGATCTTCCGTATCGGTGCCGGGAGGAGGGTCAATTGGCACGGGTGACCGTGTATGGACTCGACCCTCTTCCGAGGCTAAAAACTCATCGACATCGGTATCCAAATGGCTGGCCAAATGGGAGTCGGGCATCCCCCCGGGCTCGTCCATCACGGTACTCCCCGTCCCGCACCTACTCTACTAATGGATCTTCCTCTTGAGTCAAGTTGGAAGATGTTGGCGAGCTCGAGCGGGGTATCATCCTCCTTATCAAAGAACATGTTTTGCACCCTCGGCCTCATGTTGTAATGCACAAAGACCAAGTCATTTAGCCGTTGGGAGCCAAGTCGATTCCGCCTCTTTGAATGAATGAGGTTGAAAGTACTCCGGTTTCTTCGCTCACAACCGGATGCGAGCATGTCCGAGCTAACACTCTACTTGCTATCTTCTTGAGAGCAGGGCATCTTTACCATACAACACCCACCATTCAATTTGCATAAGAACAATAGCATATTTTAATTTCGTATGTCATTTAAATGTAATACATAAAACATAAGATAATTTAATTTCGTATGTCAATTAAACGTAATACATACACGGATCACTTTTGTCACGTCCGACCATCTTTGCGGGAACCCAAAACTCCCACGGGCTTCCCTAAAGGTTTTAATCTACACACAATCGAAAACTTATAAATATTTGCAATTACAATATATAGTTGAAGCACATATTTCCGATGAATTGAAGCACACAACTCACCTCTAGGTTTGCCAATGCTTGTGCTTGGGGATCGGCTCCAACTTTGCAACCACTAGCTTCACCGCCTCAATGAGTTCTCGTTCGTCCCAAGTACATGCGTATCTTGGGTACTTGGGGTTCAAATAGTATGTTTGAAATATTTGACAAAATAAAAATTATATTGGTACATAAGTAACACTAAAGTAAATACATCATCAAATTTACTCACCAGCCTTATGCAATGGATGCATGAGTTGGCTCTCCCATCGGTCATTGATGATCTTTATATAATTCTTGTAGCCACGTGGTATCAAAGCTTTAACACGTACTTTCAATGCGTCCACGGCAAAGATAAAGAAGTGGCATGGTTGGTTTTCGCTCGGTATCTACCAATCTCAACACGTACTACGGGATGCAACACCGCTTACTACCACCTTCACATTTTGCCAAAATTCGTCCGAAGCGATGGTACTGCGTGCTTCCACTCCCCGGGGTGTAGCCGATTGTCTCCACGAAAATCAATCCTCGGATGCAAACATTGATCCGAGTCCGGCCATCTTCGCCTCAAAGCTCTTCAATGCTATGAAGTTCGTAGCGAATCCCGGTGATGCCTGGTCTGACCAAGTCCCCCCCACATCTCTCCCTGAGCATGTTCAAGGAATAACCATGGTTGTAGATGAAAGTGGTTACTTGTCTTGCTTGCTCAACCACTCTCTTGACTTTACTTATCTTGCCCATGTCCTTCAACATCAAATCAATACAATGGGCAGCACATGGAGTCCAGAAGAGATTGTAGTCGGGATTGTTCATTAACATCTCCCCGCCTTCTTAAAATTGCTGCCGTTGTCCGTCACAACTGGACAACATTCCGAGCTCCCACCTCAACCACCACCTCTTGCAACAACCCATAAATATAATCTGCATCTTTTACTTCACCGATGCATCAACGGACCCTAAGGAACACCGTCCTCCCATCACAGTAAACCATGAAGTTGATGATGGACTTTCCGGTAGGACCGGTCAACCATCACACATAATAGTTACTCCGAAATCTTCCCAATTCCTCTTCCGGCTTAGAATCCGGTCTTGTAATTCCTTCTTATGTTGAGGCAAATAATGAGTCATTAACTCATATTGATTTGGCCCTCTAACCCCCGTACTGCCTCAAAGAATCGCATCTAGCATGCTCGAAAGAAAGGGCTTGTGGTGGCGTTTGTTTGGGATGCCATGATAAAACGACCACTTAGAGTAAGAATACCCTACTGACTCCCTATTCTTTCCCCCAAACATTGCCTTTATTTTTTTTTGCTTACTACCTTGCTTCGTAAAGACTGCGGGATCTTGCTCTAGAACTTGAACATAATCATCCCGTCCCCGTGGCACTTGCTCCTGTCCGTCTCCTCTCTGCATCTGATATTAGCCATTGCCGCATGACGCATCTGTTTTGCCTCTGCCTCTGTCATCTTCTACATCCCATCCCTCAACCTCATGTTCCTCACTGGATTCTGGTACGGTGCCTCGAATTGCCTCGTCAAATTGTTGTTTTTCTCTTTCCATTGCTGCCCTCCTCTCGCCTCCCTCCCCTCAACTGTTCACCTATGGCCCCGGATATCTCCACGGGGACACTGCGGGCATTTGGAAACATCTTTGCCCAATCCACTCAAGTGTTGCTTCGGGCCTTGTGATGCCGCCAGACCAAGCTTCTTCCCACAAAAATTACACTGGGTCTTCTTCCTATCACCCTGAAGGGGGCGTCGCATCTTGCCATGCGGGTCGGGTCCGGGAACCGGTACCGTCGCCCCCATCGCTCGCCCCTGAACTTGGTCTCGACATAATTTCCAAGCACCGTTTTCATAGAAAACACAAACTTCAATAACCTTACAAACTTGAACACGCAGAAATTACATTTCAAAATTTTTCTCATATTTTAAATGCGATCGAACATTTTTCCTTATTTTTCCCGATTTTATAGCATTTTTAATCAATTTTAAATTAATTTTTAATTGCTGAAAATTATTTTTTTAATATAAATAATTCAAAAAAAAAACATATAACAACCGAAATCGAAATCTGAAATCGTAGGACAGTAAATCGGCCAACGGTGATTAACATATAAATAGGTCATCATCATCAAATGAGTAATAATAATTAATATTTTAAATTTTAATTGCTGAAAATTCATTTTTAAATGCAAATAATTGAAAAAAATACCTACAACAATCAAAATCGAAAACTGAAACCGTGAGCTTGTAGATCGGGCTCACGTAACTAACATATAAAAATTTCATCACATTCTAGAAAAAAAAAAATTTCTCCCCTTTGTAGTCTCATGTAAAAATTTCATTTTTCGGCAAGAAACTTACCTTCAACAGTTGATATGAAGCTCTTACAGTAATCCCCGCAGTCCGAAGCACCACTCGTAGCAATTTAAAAGTCCAAACAAAAAAAAAATGGGGAAGAAATGAAGAAATTTTGAAAATTTAAAGAAAAAATCAGAGGGGACTGTTCTCGGTCGAGTTCTCGACCGAGAACAGACCCTCTGTCTGTTTATAAAGGAAAAAAAAAAAGCAAAAAGCAAAATCTCGCGAGATCTCGGCGAGATCTCACGAGAAATAGCGAAAAATAGCGAAAAATATCGAGATCTCGGCGAGATCTCGGCGAGAACAGGTAAATGCCGAGACGAAAATGGTTATCGCCTCTGTTTTCGTCTCGGCTAGTGTCGAAACTAGCGAAAAAGGCGAGATCTCGCACCGAGATTTTAATCCATGTCCCTATGTCTCCACCTCATGTCTTCTTATGTATATCTCTAGCGTTCTACTAGTATTAGTTCTTTAAGGGAGATGGAGTTTATTGCCACTACCTAGTTGTAATCTCTTCTATTCACTACTAGAAATAAATCGTGTGGGGGAGGGGGGACTACTTTGCATCATCAACTACTCTTGTTAATCTTCATTCCCCCCATCTCTTCTTCTCCATTCTCTCTCGTCTCTTGTCTCTCTGTGACTGCTGTTTTCTTTGATTTGATAATGTTACAAATTTGATGTGAAAAATGCCTTTCTCTATGGTGATCTAAAAGATGAGGTACACATTCAAACTCCACTTTGATTCAAGTTCTCCACACTTGGGGTGTGCTGACACAAGAAGGCTTTCTACGGCCTTAAACAATTACCTTAAGCTTGGTTTGATAGATTTTGACAAGCTATGCTGAGGAATGAATACACTCAAATTCAAGCTTATCATACTTTGTTCATTAATCATGACAATAGAAAAATTACAGTTCCGATTCTCTATGTAGACAATATTGTTGTGATAGGAAATGATCATCAAGAACAGGTAAAGAGACTCAAAAAGTCAAACATATCTGGCACAACAGTTTGAGATCAAATACCTTGGTCTATATTTATCTCTTCTCTCTTATTCTATTGTAATTCTTTTTTATCCCTATGTCTCCACCTCATGTCTACTTATGTATATCTCTAGCGTTCTACTAGTATTAGTTCTTTAAGGGAGATGGAGTTTATTGCCACTACCTAGTTGTAATCTCTTCTATTCACTACTAGAAATAAATCGTGTGGGGGAGGGGGGACTACTTTGCATCATCAACTACTCTTGTTAATCTTCATTCCCTCCATCTCTTCTTCTCCATTCTCTCTCGTCTCTCGTCTCTCGTCTCTCTGTGACTGCTGTTTTCTTTGATTTGATAATGTTACAAATTTGATGTGAAAAATGCCTTTCTCTATGGTGATCTAAAAGATGAGGTACACATTCAAACTCCACTTTGATTCAAGTTCTCCACACCTGGGGTGTGCTGACACAAGAAGGCTTTCTACGGCCTTAAACAATTACCTTAAGCTTGGTTTGATAGATTTTGACAAGCTATGCTGAGGAATGAATACACTCAAATTCAAGCTTATCATACTTTGTTCATCAATCATGACAATAGAAAAATTACAGTTCGGATTCTCTATGTAGACAATATTGTTGTGATAGGAAATGATCATCAAGAACAGGTAAAGAGACTCAAAAAGTCAAACATATCTGGCACAACAGTTTGAGATCAAATACCTTGGCATGCTAAAGTACTTTCTAGGAATTGAAGTGGCAAGATCCAAGAAAGGAATCTGCATTTGTTAGCAGAAGTATGTGCTGGATTTATTAAAGAGACGTGAATGTTGGGTTGCAAACTTGTTGACACTCAGATTGGTCAGAATCACAAGTTGGAGGAAGATAAGGGTCTTCACTTATTGATGCTTGAAGGTCTCAAAGATTGATGGGAAAGTGATTTATCTCTTCGTCACGCATCCAAACATTGCAAATGTAGTTGTGTGGTAAGCCAATTTGCGCGTGCTTCCAAAACAGGACATATGGAAGTAATGTTTTGTATCCTCAGGTATCTCAAGTCCAATCCTGAAAAGGGTTTGTTGTTCTCCAAACATAACCACATGGATTGAAGCCTACAGTGATGCAGATTGGGCTGGGATTGTAACCGATAGAAGATTTACATCAAGATACTGCATGTTTGTGGCTGGAAACTTGGTCACTTTGACAAGCAAGAAATCAGTTGTGGCTAGATCAAGTGTAGAGGCTGAGTTTAGGGCCATTTGTGAGCTCCTACTGCTGCAGCGCCTAGTGCAAGAGTTGGGATTTAGGGATGATGGCTTAATGAGACAATACGGAGAGAACATAGCTGCTTTAATTATTGTTCATAATCCAACATGACCGTGCTAAGCATATCGAAGTTGATTGTCACTTCATAAAGAAAAAGATGTATATTAACCCCGTTCGTAAAGATTGGAGATCAACTGGATAATTTCACACGAAAGGAATCAACGTCCAACCATTTCATACTCTTCTAGGCAAGCTGTACATGTAGCACATCTATTCCCCAGCTTGAGAGGGAGTGTTGGAATGGTAGGTAGTTTGCAAGGGTACATACGGGAGTTTATTTATAAGTGTCTTATCGGAGGATATCTTTGTAAATGAGAGTATATTGGGAACATTAATTTAAAAGTAGTTAATAAAAATTGGGAGAAAAGAAGGAATGTGGTTCCCATCTCCAAGGTCTACCGCAGCCTCCTTCTACTCTTCTCCTGTGGGATACCAGCAAGAACCAGCAGATTTCAACTCAATTAGCATATGAGTGCTATATCCTATTCAATAACTTTATCTGGATTCTGGAGTACCCTCAAGTTAAGAAATGCAATATCTTCTTCCTCCTTTCATTCTTATAGTGGTTGCTTACTATGTTTGCTTCGTTTCTTGATTTCTACTTTGGTCAAGCACTCCCTTTGTGATAAAAATTGCCTTTGGTGCATCAGTACTCATGTCTTTTTGAAATTGCAGATCAAACGCTTCACTACTTAGCAGTACAGATTGTGTATCCCCGAAGCAAAGGAGATGGCAAGAAGATATAGCTTGGCACCCACTCGGAAATAGCCTATTTTCTGCCTACAGTGCTGATGGTGGGGATTCTCAGATTTCAATCCTGTATCTCAATGCATCACAGGAAGTAAGAATTTATAATTAAATTGATTTATTGGAAAATTTCATGTGAGTGTTACTGGTCAGAAAATTCTGTATGTGCACCTCTTGAAGCATATGAGTTCTGAAATTGAGAGGCTTGGTAGAATAAAATCAGTAAAGCATATTATTCCGTACTTCATTGAGGATGTCAAGTAACTAATTGGGGTAACTAAGAGGCATTCTATGACATAAGTCTTAGTTGAGGCAGACTATAACTGTCCTAACAACTAGTAATTGATTTTCACAGAAAAATAAGAGAAGGGTCATAAAGAAAGCTTTGTCTTAAATAAGCTCACAAACTACTTCAGGTTTCTTCAGGCTGGACAAAAATGAAATCAAGGCTGGCCAATGTGCTACATGTCCCAAATGGTAGTGACACATGACAATGGAATTGCTGAAAACCTGGAGACAAAACTGAACCTGTGATGGAACATGAACTAATCAACTTGAACAAGAATGACCTAGAATAGAGGAAAGGTGCTTCGACAGATTCAAAGAAACACAATTTCAAATGAGAGGGGAAGAGTCAAAAGAAATTCTGTGAGAAATAAAAAATGTAACTTGTTTAATGTCGAAGTTTGTGCTAGTGGGTAAATAACATATTTAGACTCTTAGAGCTGAGGAGCATGGTTTCAATGTGGTAGGGGACTGTAAGAGCAAATCAAGGTTCGGAAAGTTGGGTTTAGGTGCCGTTCCTGTCGGATTGAAATTCGAGATTTCAACCTAAACTTAGAAATCTCTCCAAAATTGTGCATTTTTTGGCAGTGAGTTTTGGTTGGCCGTTTCAAGGGTCAAATGGTAATAATAAGCTCTGATACTTCAGGAAAACCTTATTTTAGCGTATATAAACCATGGATTTAAATCTTGACGAGATCTTGAATTTTTCAAGAATCTTGATGAGATCTCGAATTTCTCGAGAATCTCGACGAGGTCGAGTCGAAACTCTATACGAGTTAAAAACATGCATTGTCTTGACCAAAATGTCAAGATTTTAGTCTGTTTTGGTTCGTTTCGGTCGAAATTTTGACCGAGATTTGTGTTTATTGATTGAAACTTTTTTTGTTTTGTTTTGTGCTGTAGTGAGACTTTATGACCTACATAGATTGGTTTAGAGTACAATACACAACACTCGACACTTATTTATGCTAATGTTTCTTATTCTCTATATTTCATTTACTTAAGATATTATTAATGAATAAACAAATACCCCCATTTGAATAAAAAAAAGTCTAAAATTTAAAGTAAAAAAGGATAAAAAGTCAACCCTTCAGTTTAAGTACAAAAACCACATTTCCGGTTGAAAGAGCAATTTTCAACTTTCAATCTAGGCTTTTCTGCAATCTAAAAGTTTTATAAATCTTATTATTGTTAAACATTACTAAAAACCAAAAAAATGCCAAAATAAACTTTTGTTTTGTTGCCAAAAATTATTCTTATTCAGTTGACTTTTAACAGTATTTTCGTGTACTCTAAACAATGTTTGATCGAAACGTAACTTCTTCAAGATAACTAGGATTCAAGAATTAGAGACATATTACTTAAATGATATTGTGCATATAAGCGTTGTCCCTGTAAGCTACAAAATAAATGTTGTTCCTGTAAACATAATAGTAGCATGTGTAACAATTTTGATATCACTATTTGTGATTATTATTACAAACTAAGGGTTTACATACGTTTATATGGGTTAAACTAAGGTTTCCCTTAAGAATGGGACCTTACAAGGTCATTTGGCCCACGAGATGGCCAACCGAGATTGATGTGCAAAAGAATTGTCTCGGTCTAGATTTTTGAGATTTCAAAAATCTGGATTTTCGAGATTTTAAAAATCTGGATTTTCTCGACATGGTCGAGATAGGGTCGAGACTTGAGTTTTTGAACTTTGATATAAACATATGTAAACCTTCATATTGCAAGAAAAATGACATAAAGTAGTTGTTTGGTTTTGCACCCTTGGGTGGCAATATATGCCGAACCCTAGTGTATACCTTGTGTAATATGTTTTGGTGAATAACTAATATATTAATAGCACCCCGAAAAAGGGTGAACAGACCTGGGCATCCAAAGGATAGAACCAGGCTCCTTTCTGACTATGCTAGAGGCCTGAAGTAAACCAGAAGAAATTTACAAACCACATCACATGGTGGCCAGATTTCAACAAGGTAGAATGAACCTATGTCTATCCGTATCCAGAGAGGGAGAAGATAAGGGTCTCATGATTCCCTGCAGATCAAAAGTGATAGTATCCCAGATGTGGACAAATCTAGCTTTAGCCGTTCACTTTCTGAGGTTCTTTTCAACCATATATGGTACACATTCCTCTCAATCAGATATGGTATACAGTCACAGTAAAAGCAAGCTTGACTTGGATGTTGCATGGAGTATTTCCTTTAAATTTCTTGATTATCCACTTCCATTCTTGATCAAAAGGCTGCATTCTTCTTGTGGTAGGCCAACACTTTCCGAGGATCCTTTCCTAGACACGAGAGGAGAAAGGACACTTGAAAAAAAAAGATGTTGAACATCTTCTCTTGATGCCCAACAAAGATCGTATCTAGAGCTTTGAATAATGCCCTGGTCACACAGGAGAGATCCTGTTGGGGGGGGGGATTTAGTTAAGGTTCTCCAAAGGATGAAGCTGTGTCGAGGAGAGTGTCCATGGAACCACACTGCATCATACCAAGCAATTTTGGGCCTTCGAGATCTGACAATCTGTCAAGTCAAAGAAGTCGAGAGCATCCCATTCGAAGAAGCAGTCCATCTGATAATTTTAACCCTCTTAGTAGGTCTACGGGTGATAGATTAAAGGGCATCCCAAACCTGCACAAGCTTAAATGAGGAGGCTCTCCAGTACACCGGGCCTCGTTAGAGGTGATAGAAGAGGTGGTGGCACATCTATCGCGCCCATATTCAAGTCAAATCCTTTCTCCATATGCAAGAAGCTGAATTCCATGATGATGCCAATTGTTCAACCATAACAGAGTTGATGCTCTATTGCTCCATCACTGATTATATATTCGATGTAGAAAAGGGCCAGCTGCCTATAATGAAGGATATTTCTCCATACCCAAGAAGAGTCATGACCTGCAGAGACTGTCCAAATAGATTATTTTATCAGATACTTACTATAAATCCAATCCAACCATATGCAATCCTTTTTCTCAGCCACCGCCATATCAATTTGATGATACAAGCTTTGAAAACCTCCTAGACTCTCCGAAGCTCCAAACCTTTTTCCTCCTTAGGCAAGCAAACCTTAGCCCCGCCAATAGAGTCAAAAAGGTATTGTTATCTGCCCCTTTTCATGAAAATGCACTTGTAAGGCCTTCGATCTTCTGGATAATTGAATTTTGGAAGGCCTAAAATCCCGGTCCAGTATAAGTGTGATCTTTGCATGACAATCCTAACAAGTTCCAATCACCCTGCATAGGATAGAAACCTTATCTTTTTCCAAAACTGAAGCCTCTTCTGTAACCTGTTTAAAACTTGGGGAGGAATGGTGCATTGGCAACCTCGAGGATATCAAAGGAAGGTCAAGATAGGTGACTGGCAAGCTGCCCAAGGGAAAGCCCACATTACTTGTAAGATTCTCACGAATTGGATAATCAATCCCAACGAGAAAAAGGTGAGATTTTTGCTTGTTGATATATAATCTCGACATAGGGCTGAACAAAAGAAGCACATCTGATATAGCAGTGATAGATTTTACATTAGCAAAAGATCATAATATCATCTCAAAGGTTAAGTGAGTCAGATTAATCTCCTTGCCTCGGGGAAAGAAATCAATTTTCTTTTAATGGGCGTTAATTTGGAGGGATCTAGAAAGGCCTTCCAGGACAAATGTGAACAGGAGAGGAGACATAGGGCATCCCTGCTTTGTGCCACATTTTGTATTGAATAATTCCATCGGGCTGCTATTAACCAACATTGAAAATCTAGTAGAGAAGATGCATTATAGGATCCATCATCCAATAGGAGGAGGCAATGGTATTCATAAGGTAGTCTCATCTGACACTGTCATAAGTTTTATGGAGATCGATCTTTAGGAGAGCAGCTGGCAGATGATTTTTTCTATCAAAACCCTGAAAATGGTCAGCACTTATCATGGTATCATGCACAATATTATGCCCTTAAATGAATGCCAATTGGTATGGGTTAACCAAATCATCATCAACTTCTTTTAGCCTATGAGCATGAATCTTGGCAATAATCTTATAGATGGTATTGCACAAAAGCTATGGGTCTAAACTTAGTAATGGAGCTGGCACCCTTCTTTGGGATAAGGCATAAAAATGTTTGATTCACTTCTCTTCGCTGACCTGGATTGGAGAAGAAACTACCCACAACTTGAACAAGGTCCACTTTGATAATTTTCCATGTTGTAGTAAAAAATCCCATACTGAAGCTATAGGACCAAGAGCCTTTTGGGCTTTTATGGACTTAATTGCTTTTAAGATTTCATCTTTAGAAATCAAGGCATTCGCTTTGGTTTTGAGATAGGCTTTTATCAAAAGATCCATAGGTAGGCTCCCAACAGTATATATGGATAAGAAATTCTTCTGCTATCTGCTTGATCCCTGCCATATCTTTAAAAACATGCCTATCCTCATTCTTCAAGGATGAAATATGGTTCTGATTTTGGCTTGACTGACTTGTGGAAGAATCCAGTGATCCTATCTCCCAATCTCAACCAATTGATTTTGGATTTCTGTTTAAAATCTCTTGTTGATTTTGGAACCATATAGAAATTGACTTGCCCATTTTCTCACGTAATGACTTTGGATGCATTGTCTATTCTATCCTTCGTTGCTCTACATCTGGCGATTTGAAGGGGGCTTCAGGGCCCATGTCACGAATGTCCAGGCTCTTTTTCCTGTTAACCTTGCCCTTAAATCTGCCAATCATACCCTAAACACTTGCTGATTTAGTCAAACAAGTTGGTTCCTTACCCTTGCTTGACTGTGTGCGTATACCGAAACCACTACTACCACCACCACTTTGAGACATAGACCTTCTCAACTGGTCTTCCTCTCATTGTTTTGCTCGATGCTCATACCTTGAGTTTACCATCGTTTGTTGAAACTTATCTTCATCGTCCATAGCTGACCCCTCATAATCCTCCAATTCTCTTGGCTCATCTGTTTCCATAAGATTTTGTTTATATCTTTTCTCATCGTACTTTTTCTTTCCTTTTGCTTTTCCTTCCGCCAAGTGTTTTGCCATTACCCTGCTCAACTTAAGAGGACATTTTGTGCACTTCTTCATATTTGGACAGCTTTTAACTATGTGTTACTTTTGCCTCGTCAGCTCACCTCTATGATGTTCGGTGCTACAGAAATTGCATCTTGTCATTAATCGAATCCATCAATTTTAGTGCAGTAGCCCACTGATATCTTTGCTCGTCATATTCCTACACCCCACGCGTGTGACACGACATACAGATTTCATAAAAAAATACCATGCAAAACCCCAATATTGTAATACCTTTTACCTAAATTTTATGCATTATTTCTCATTTTTCAGCAATTAAAAATTACATAAATTATAAATGACATTTATGAAATCATGATTTATGGTGAACGAACTTCATTAGCATGAAATATTAATGGAAATCAGAAACATGAACATATTATAAATGTTGCAATTTACAAGAAAAGCACCTAAATAGTAAACCGAGAATGAGAGAGGAAAGCAGAAGAAGAAGAAAAAGAAGAAGAAAAGGAGAGGAAGAACTGATGGGATTCCCTCCTTCTCCTGTGATTCCATTATTTATAACAAAGAGGGAGGCAATGGTTTAGGAAACTTTCTTAATTACAATCATAAGCCAATTAGGAAAGTAAACCTAGACAACTTGGGAAATAAATCCTTATTTACAACCAATAAAAGGAACATATAATAACCAATCTAAATAAACCATAAAGTAACAAAGTGGATTAGTGGGACCCATGTGCTTATAGCGACACAGGGTATCGCTAGCGCTAACCCCCCCCTCTTCAAGCTAGAGCATATAGGTCACCCATGCCTGGCTTTGAGCAATTCAACGAAATCTTGGACCAAATAAGGGTTTGGTAAAGATGTCTGCCAATTGATTTGATGAAGATACAAAGGGAGTAACCAACAGTTTTTTCTAGACAACATCACGAACAAAATGACGATCAACCTCTATGTGTTTGCTGCGTTCATGACACACTGATTGCTAGCAATATAGATGACTGCTTGATTGTCATAGAACATCATCATAGGGCGATTGATTTGTTAGCCAAACTCTTGAACGAGATTTCGTATCCACATAAGTTCAGCAGTAGTGTGGGCTATAGCTCGATATTCAGCTTCTGCACTAGACTTTGACACAGTAGTCTGCTTTTTGCTTCTCCAAGTAACCAGTTTTTCTCCAACAAATGTACAGTAACTAGTGGTGGAACGCCTGTCATCATCAGCATATCAGTATGTTTGTGACATCGGTAGATCAGACCATTGCCAGGAGACTTTTTCAAATATCTCAATATATGACAAGCTACATCCCAGTGAATTTGATTTGGGGTTTGCATGAATTGACTAATCACCCCTACAACAAATGATAAATGAAGCTGAGTTAGTGTGAGGTAGATAAGCTTACCAACAAGTCGGTATTGATAAACATCAGCATAGTCAGGACTATCTTAGGAGTGTCAGTAGGTTTAGACCCAAAAAAGCCAACTTCAGTTAGAAGATCAAGTACATATTTTCTTTGGGATAGACTAATTCTCTTACTGGAACGAACCACTTCAATACCCAAAAAATAATGAAGAAGCCACAAATCCTTCATTTGGAAGTAGTTGTTTAAATAAGATTTGATTTCAACAATACCAGACACATCATCGCCCGTGATAATGATATCTTCAACATAAACGGCTATGATAATCACTTTAGAGTGTTGCCATCGAACAAAAATAGAATGATCAAAATAGCACTGAGAAAAACCATAATGAGTAACAACCGAGCTGAACTTCTCAAATCAAGCACGGGGGGATTGTTTAGGCCATAGATAGCCTTGTGTAGCTTGCATACGTGATTGGACATCCCCCCTAAGCAACATACTCCAGAGGTTGTTCCATATAAACTTCCTCTTGGAGATCACCATAAAGAAATGCATTCTTGACATCCAACTGATAAAGGGCCAGTCATGATTTACAGCCAAGGAAGTAATTACCGAACTGAATAGAGACAGGCAACCGGGGAGAATGTCTCAAAATAGTCAACACCATAAGTTTTAGTAAACCCTTTGGCAACCAAACGAGCCTTCAGGCATTCAACCGTCCCAGCAATATTATGTTTAATAGTGTAGATCCATCGACAGCGCACAATAGTTTTCCTAGGCGGGAGAGCAACCGGAGTCCATGTATAGCGGGAGAGTAAAGCATCCATCTTCGAATCCATGGCCTCTTTCCACCTTGGGTGGGACAAGGCCTAGACATGGGTGGTAGGAACAAAGTAGAGAAGGACATAACAACATTATGGGCAGAGACAGGAAATGGGAGGTAGTAACAAACTTGTCAATAGGATAGGTAACAAGAGAGTTCTGTGTACAAGAATGCGTACCTTTACGAAGGGCAATGGCCATCAGAAGAGACCTTAGTACTAGGAGCAGCCGTATCAGTGGGGGAAGGAGCATTTGTAGGAGCAACAAGCCTTGTCTGGCATTGATAAACCTGCAGTGGGGGTGGGGAAGGGGTCGGGTCTGTGGGTGTAGAGGGGAATGGGTCAGCCAAGGGGTGAACTAGTGGTAATGGAACAATGGGCACAGAGGGTGATGGGGTAGGGGAAGGAGGATAGTATGGGGTATCCTCAAAAAGGGTGACATCAGCACTAACAAAATGGCGATGAGTAGTTGTGTTATAACACTTGTAGCCCTTATGAGTACGGGAATACCTGAGAAAAACACTTTTCAGGGATCGAGGGGAATTTATCAAGGTGAGGATGCATGATTTGAGCATAGCAGACACATCCGAACACGGGAGGGTGGACTGGAAAAAGAGTGGCCGAGGGAGAAAGTACCGAAAGGGGAACGTTCCCTTCAAGAACCAAGGAGGGCATACGATTGATAAGGAAGCAAGCAGTGAAAAGAGCATCACACCAAAAATACTTGCGAACATGCATATGAAAAAGAAGAGATCGAGCAACCTCCAAGAGGTGGTGATTTTTACGTTCCGCAACACTGTTTTGTTGAGTATAAGAGGAATTAGTATGAGGAATCATTCCTTTATCAAAACAAAAATCAGTGATAGCGGTTTGAGTATACTCAAGAGCATTATCAAACCTAAGAATACAAATGGATTTATTAAATTAAACTTTGATTTCATGGCAAAAACCATTAGACATAGAAAGAAACTCAGATCTATCTTTAAGTAAGTAAAGCCAGGTCACCCTGGAGTAGTCATCCACAAATGTAACAAAATAACTAATTACCAAACTATTGGGTATCCGACATGGAACCCAAATATCTGAATGTATTAGATTAAATGGAGAAGAGCTACGAGGAGTAAGACGCGCAGGGAAGACACTCTGGTGATGTTTGCCTAACTTGCATGCTTCACATTGAAGGTGGGTGAGAGACTTGCAGCTAAGAATGAAGGTCTTCAGCTTAGAGAGGAATAGGTGGCCAAGTCGATGATGCCATTAAAGTGGTGTAGAGAGAGCGGTCGTGGTAGCACTGGTAGCAGAAGATGGTCCATGATGCTCCAAGTAGTAAAGTCCGGATCGCTCAAGGCCTCCACCAATTGTCGCCCTGGTCCTGAGATCTTGAAACACACAATGGGAAGGGAACCAATTGTCGCCCTTGTCCGTGCCTTGACCTGTAGCTTGGGTAGAGGAACCATCAACAAGAAAAACAGGCATAAAAGTAGTGACATCCTTAAAAGAGGAAAAAATATGAGACTTACCAATCATGTGATAAGAAGCTCCAAAATCAAGAATCCATGGAGTAGTAGTGGTTGAGAGTAGGGCATTGGTACCTGTGTGGGCTAGGGTGGCCGAGGTGGATGGAGAGGACTATTGCTCAAGCTGTTGAGCCCGACGTTGTAAGGCATCAAACTGCGCCGTGGGAATGGTAGTGCTGGGAGCTGATATAGGAACTGACGTGGGAGTAGTGACAGGGGCAGGAAAAGAAACATCATCTGTGGATGCAAAGTTAACTAATGCCTTAACTTATTTTGGACAACCATTTTTTGGCCCAACATTTATCAACAGTATGATTGTTTTTGCCACAATGAGTACAATGCTGATTAGATTTATCCGTATTGGATCGGTCTGTGTCACAGCCATGGGAACCACGTCCTTGACTGGAGCCACGCCCTCGATATGAGGATCCCGTCCTTGGCCGGCATACAAAGCTGAAGTATCAGGCAAAGCCGAGGGATTACTTGAAGGCATCAACCGTTGCAGGTGGAAGAATGTTTCACTAAGTGTAGGCACCTACCTTTTCACCAGACAGCAACTGAGTTTAGTAGGATTGATACTCTGGAGGAAGACTGGCTAAAAATTTTGCTACATAAAATTCAGATTGTTGGGCCGTGAGTTGATTTAGATCAGTAGTGAGAGGCTAAACAACCCGAAGTTCTTCAAGAAGACCCTTAAAACCACTGTTGTAGGCATTTAGGGTTTTCTCCTAGCTAGTAATTGAACATTTGTTCATACAGATCATAAACACGAGAAATATTCTTCTCCTGTGCATAACTTTCCTTAAAGTCATTCCATATACCTTTAGCAGTTTGGTGAAACATTACATTGGAAAGGATAGAGGGGTCAATGCTCCCCCATAGCCAAGTCTGCAAAGTGGAATTCTCATGCATCCTGTCATCATAATTCTTAACTGAAGTGGGATCTTTAAAATCAACAGTAAGAAGGTCATCAATCAGGTATTGAAGCTTTCCTTATGAATGAATATAGGCTTTAACAGCTTGGGCCCACAATAGGTAATTAGACACCCTTTTAATTTTATAGAGGTGATTTGCACTGAGTAATCTTTGTATTCAGCCATTGTTAAAAAATTTGAGGAAGTAGTGCCGAGACTAGTAGGTATAGTGCTTTATAAAAAAAAATTGTAACAAGAAGTTATCAACAGCCTTAAAACCAGGCAATAATCAGCCTTATATCGATCCATAGTGGCAGTAATAGCAATATGTAAAACCAGTAGCATAAGGTGATTTTGGTAATAAGAAAATTATAAAAAAAAAACCAGTAGTAGAGGCTAGACCTGATCTTGATATAAATTCAACCAGCAAGCAAATTAGTAACTAAGGTAGCATGCAAAATCTGGAACTATCAGGTTGAGGCCAGCAGATCAGCAGAGGATGACTGGACGAGATAATCTCAGCAGTAGACAATATGACAAACAGAAGTAGGAAGGACATATCAGTCCATGTAACAGTTAAGCAAATCAGTACCAATTTCTGAGAAACATAAGGCAGCAGTCATTGAACACTGGAACCGGCAAACAGATCAGCAGCAATATGTCTTGAGATCAGCAGCATATGGCGGTAATCAGCAAATCATCGAAACCAGTAAAAAAAAACTTCAGGAAACAGAACTTGATATTGCGGTAGTGGAAGCTAATTCTTCCGTGTGATGCGGCATATGGTTGCTGCTACCAGGCTTAGTTAGAAGATAAGGGAGGAGGGAAAACCGCAGGTCCGCAGGTAGTACAGCCTGTGTGAAATTGATTCATTGCTCTGATGCCATGTTGCAGTTTACAAGAAAAGCACCAGAACAGTAGACCGAGAAGAAGAAGAAGAAGAAAAGGAGAGGAAGAACCAATGGGATTCCCTCCTATGATTCCTTTATTTATAACAAAGAGGAAAGCAATGGTTTAAGAAACTTCTCTAATTACAATCATAAGCTAATTAGAAAGTATACCTAGACAACTTTGGAAATAAATCCTTATTTACATCCAATAAAAGGAACCTATAATAACCATTCTAAATAAACCATAAAATAACAAAGACTAGTGGGACCCATGTGCCTATAGTGACAGGGTATTGCTAGCGTTAACAATAAATAGTTGAAAATTAATTTTTAGATTTTTCAAAGCTGATAAATACAATAATAAAAATCAGAAAATTAAAATAACCATGCAACACTCTTAGTTTGTGTTATTAATGGAAATCAGAAACATTAACACATAATAAATAACAGAAAATACAAATAAACTTGAAAGTATGCAACACTCATAGGTTATGTTATTAATGGAAATGAGAAAATTAGTATACATTTTGGAGAAAATATGCATTAAAAGAATTTGAATTTATAAATTATATTTATTATAAAGTTTCCAGAAAAACAAAGAAACAAAAAAATACCGAAAATTTAAAAGAATGTACCAACTGATAGATCAGCCTTCCTACAATCAACATTTAAAAGATACAACATGATACGATTCATTTTTGAGGAAAAAATTCAAAATTTTTAGTGTTCTTGAAAAAAAAAAAAAATCTCAAATCCATACTTAGATTCATGTTAAAACTATTTTTTGATACATGGATTCATCATATCAGTCCATGATGTGCTGATTCATGTCAAGAAACAGAAGGTAAAAAATTAATTTTTGAATGAAAAAGAAATAGTTGCAAGTTTTACTTAGTTTTTTTGCACTTGAGAGTTGAAAGATGAAATCACACTTTGAACTTGCTATTGTTTCAGTTTGATGCTTGCATTTGAGTCGTTTTTAGGTGTATAATGAAAGCCCTAAAGGTATTTTTGAAGGGTCTATACTCTCTTAGAAGATTTTTGAGGAAGAAGGATGCAAAGTTGTCTCGGTTGGCAGGAAATAAGCTGAAATAATGTGTGTATCGATATTTATAATGGGCATCAAAGAGTATGAACTGTATCGACCAGTATTGATACAGGTCGATCCTTTTTTTTTTTAAATGGGTTAAAAACTGTATCAATACGTATCCAGTGTATCGAAGCATATCGAACCGTATCAGCTCTATTGGTCACTGTACTGTGAAGAACCAGCTACTGATCCACCATAATTGGATGGGACGATCCAATATGTGATTGGGAGGTCATTTTGATGATGTCTCTATGGGTGAGTTCTCAGCTTGTCTTGACAATATAGGAATGGTGGATCCCAAATGGGTGGGGATGAAATTCACTTGGAACAACAAGAGATAATGATAGATGGCTCTTGATCTTTAGTGTTTCTGAGGCCTTGTTTGATTGTATGGGGATCTCAGATCATTGTCAAACTGTCCTTACTATGTCATCCTATGTCTCCTTTGGCTCCAAACCCTTCCAATTCTTTGATATGTGGATTGATCATGCGGATTTCCAGGCTGTTGTGAAAATGCTTGGCAGAAGGCCTTTAAAGATCATTTTAATACCCTTGTTAGGTTTGCTCAGAAATTTTGGGAAGTAAAACGTGCTTTTGGTGATTGGAATAAAAGGTCCTTTGGCAACATCTCGAGGGCTGTGTAGGAATGTAGAGTGTAGTTGAAATCTGTTCAGCTTAATTGGCAAGATCATGTGGATGATTTTGCCCTCATGAGAGACAAAAAGGTGTTAACTAGCAAGTCGATCACTTTAGTCAAACAAGAGGAGAGTTTTTCAAATAGATGTCCAAAATCAATTGGTTGAGAATGGGAATCAGAATACAGGATTTTTTTCAAAGATCGGTGGAGGCGAACCACAATAGAACTTGTATTTTCTCCTTGCGGTTTGATAATGGATCTATTATTTAATGAGTTGATAGCGTCAAGCAGGTAGTGGAAGATTACTTTGTCGATATGTACTCTCCTAGCTCCATTCCTCCTTTCAACAATATTCCTGTGGGTCTTTTGGATGAAATTCTTAACCTGGATCAGATTTCTAATTTGGCTCGGAAGATGAGATCATTAGGGCTATTAAATGTATGAAAACTCTTAAAGCTTTGGGACATGATGGATTTAGTATGGTTTTTTCCTTGCGGCTTGGGATACTATCAAGTTGGATCTTATTTTGGCTATTAAGAGCATCTTCTCCAACCCTGACCAAGTGCGGGAGGTTAATTAAACTCTTTTATGTCTTATCCCTAAAAGGGAGGGTGCTTGTTCCATTTTTTATTTTAGGCCCATTGCCCTATGCAACTCTGTTTACAAGATTATTGCCAAGATTCTTGCTCATAGGTTGAAAGGATTTGTTGATGGATTAGTTAGCCTTAACCAGTCCACATTCATGCAGTGCCGAAATATTGTGGATAATGTTTTGCTCTGTTTTGCCATGGTCAGAGGGTTTGATAAAAGAAACTATCCTCCCTCTGCTCTATTAAAGATTAACCTCCAAAAAGCTTATGACAATGTTATATGGGAATTCATTATGGACATTCTATCCAAAAGGCAATTTTCTAGATGCTTCTCCCAATGGATCTTATCATGTATCTCTTCAGTAAGATTTTCAGGTTTGGTTAATGGCAGCTCGATGGGTTTCTTTAATTCTAAACGTGGCATAAGGTAGGGATGCCCCATGTCCCCCCTTGCTATTCACGCTTGTCTTGGAAGGCCTCTTCAAACCTCCTCAGGTTAGTGTTGGGCAGAGAGACCTTGATTTCTTTCCCTATGCAAAAATCTTGCTTTTGTGGATGACATCTTGATTTTCTTTGATGGTGATGCCAAGCCTATATCCTCCATATTGGCCGTGCTCCTAGCCTTCTTTGCTATGTCGGTCCTATCCATAAATAAGCAAAATTATCTCATTTTCCTTGTTGGGTTTGATGAGTCGCTTTGAGAGAATCTCAAGAGCATAACGGGTTTCTCCTTCGGTGCTTTGCCGGTCACTTGGGCCTTCCTGGATACCCTCCAGATTGTCAGTGCATCACTGCCTCCCAATACTGGACAAGCTCTAGAAAAGGCTTCAGTTATTAAAAGTTTGGTTTTTATCCTATGCGCGTCGATTGGAACTTATTGGAGTGGTTATGCAAAGGCCATACTTGTATTGGACTGGGGTATTTGGTCTTCCAGCTTGGTTACCCAAAAAATTGAATATCTTAAGAGCTTCTTCCTATGGAAAGCATCTGATAATAACAAATTTCTCCATTCTTTAAGTTGGGCTAAACTTTGTTTGCCGAAGGAGGAAGGTGTTTCGGTTTTCATAAAGTTAAGGAGGTGAACAAAGCTTGTATTTCCAAAGTTGATTTGGCGTGTGGCTGAGAAGAAAAGAGTATTTGGATGGGGACTGGATTTATAACAGATATTTGAGAAAGGACTCTATTTGAGCGGTTTCAGCTAGCTTTAATTCCTCTTGGATCTGTAGGACGGTTCTTCTTGACAGGCAGATTGCTCTCCCTATCATCAAATTCCTTATTGACAATGGATCCTCGACCTTACTTTGGACAACTAACACCTTCACGGAATTCTTGTAGCTTCTTACGGAGAAAGAATTTGTCTTGATTTCAGGCGTGATAGGCTTGCTACTGTCTTTTCTATTATTTCGGATGGTTCATGGTGCACTAGTCAAGTTTCCTCCTTGAGGGTATCTCAAGCTTGGGCAGTTCTTGAGTCTGTCTCTAGAATCTCTACTAGGAATGGGGATATTACATGCTGGACGTCCAACTCTAATGGAATGATTTCATCTTCCTCGGCTTGGGAGTTGGTGAGATTTATAGCTACCACAATTTCTTGGTTCAATGTGGTTTGGTTTCAAGGTCACTCTCTGTTCCGTAGTTTCATATTATGGAGGGCAATGACTCTCTCCCTACTGGATCCTTTCTCTGTGATCGACGTATCATCTCTAGCTCTCTTTGTTGTCTTTGCTGGGCATCTGAGGAGAATGTCCTTTCTTCAACACTATTTGGGATGAGATGATTGGAAAATGCTGGCCCACTAGAAGACATACCTTGCCTTTTGACCAAGATTGGAAGTGGATGGCCAAAAGGTTCAAAGACTTGCCCCCCGCACCCCCTTGTGATTCTATTACTAAGCTTACTTTCTCTATTACAGTGTACCACATCTAGTTCGAGAGAAATCTTAAAATGTTGGCAGCCAAATCGAGATCATTCAATGAAGCCATTACCTTCGTTGTTCGTGGAGCTATTATGCCTCTCTAAACCTCCCCGAATACAGCAAAAAACAGATCCATTCTTTCTTCTGGGGACCTAACTACCGTATGAGGTGGTTAGCTTTTTGTATACCTTTTCCTCCTTTTTGAGGCTCTCGTCTATTTGTGGAGCCTGGCTCTATCCTTTTGGATACCCGGGTTTGTTTTCCCTTCTTCGGGGAATTGTTAATATATTTAGTCAGCCAAAAAAATATGTGATTGGGCGTCCTGGTAAAAAAACACTAATAAAAGGGGAAGAAGAGCTATACTGCCCCAACGCTACAGAAATCACTATTGCCGCCACCTTTCTTACTAAACTCTGACCCGATGCTCTTCATAGCAAAGGATGAGGCAAACCGCTACCCACGTCCAATACTGTCCCCTATACACTCAATCCTCCAAGTTTGCTAGACAAGCTATTCACGTCGATGTCCATGCTACTACAATCAGCCTGATCATCTATCTGGTTGGAAGTGTTGACGAGGCCTCTTGTGTAGCCCCACTGTTAGGAGGATGGATACGTTGGAACTAAAATGCAATGTATCTCAACCCTTTCTTTTTCAGCCTAAATGCTTACACACCTCAAATAAAGATGAAGAAGAAGAGAGTTCGATTGAGAATTCATCTGGCTCGATCCAAGTTTATTCGAACTGATCCCATAGAAACTTGGTCTTCTACTGCAAAGCCACGTCTGAATCTAGGTGCACCTATGGAAGAAGAAAATGCCCTCATAGAGATGTGCAAGTAAACTCGCAAGAATCCCAGGCAAACCCCATAGGGACACCCTCTTCAGCTGACTTTGAAGCATTGAAAAATCAAATGGCAGAACTTTAGTAGATAATGCAGCGCATGCTTTCCATGCCTCATGCAAATGCAACAATTCAAGTCCAAGGTGTTCAATCAGCCCCATGGCTTCATCCACCAGTGGAATCATGCCACCCAGCATGTTGCCCTACAATGGCCCAAGTAAATTAGGTACATTAAAAACTCACTAGCTTTATGCTGTGGATCACAGTGGATGCATAAGTTGGAGCTCTGATTTTGAAAACATTCAAGAAGGTCCTTGTGCTAGATGATAGTGCAACGTGCACATGTTCCTTCATCATGTATACAAGTGTGGCATGTTGGGTTTGAAAGCAGAGTCCACCAACCTTAGGACTTGACCCTGGCTCCAAAACTGTCACCACCTTCTTCAAGTGCTGCCAAAACTCTTTAGAAGCAATGGTACTCTTTGCTGCCATGACATTAGGGGAACCAACTCCCTTCACCAATACACTCAGATGCAAACATAGATCTGAGGCTGACCTTCTTCACCTCAATGCTCTTGAATGAAGTTTGTGGCAAATCTAGTGACACTGAGCCTTACCAAGTCCCCACTACATTTGCGTCCTAGAAGCTGCAAAGCATACCCATGGTTGGAGACCAAGGTAGTCACCTGTTTTGCAGTTTCAACCACTCTTTACAATTTTAATCTTCTTCATGTCCTTCATCTTAGGTCAATGCAATGGGCTGCATAAGGGTCCAGAAGAGCATGTAACTATTGTGATTCATCCATTTCTTACCCATATTCTTGAAGTTGCTTTTGTTGTCTGTCACAACCTGGACAACGTTCTCCACCCTTACATCCTTAATCTCATCATTCAATAACCCATAAATGTATTTTGTATCCTTCGATTCCTTGGATGCATCCACAGATTTGAGGAATACTCCCCTCCCGTCACAATAAACCATGAAGTTGATGAACATTCTGGCAGGCCCAGTCTAGCCATCACACATGATCGTCAAACCATAGTTTGCCCAAAACCACTTTAGTCCATTTATATACTATTGTAGCTCTTGTTTCTACTGGGGCAAATAAATTTTCAGCACCTTGTAGGCAGTTGGCTCACTGACCCTTGGGCCAGCCTCAACTATTATATCTAACAAAGTCTTATTGTAAGGCTCTGTGGTGGCGCTTGCTGGGATGCTGTGGAATAAAATCCACTTAGACACTACTCTAACTTTTTCCGTCCAATTACCTAACAT
The DNA here is from genome assembly GCA_028583415.1 of Protea cynaroides. Taxonomy (NCBI): domain Eukaryota; kingdom Viridiplantae; phylum Streptophyta; class Magnoliopsida; order Proteales; family Proteaceae; genus Protea; species Protea cynaroides. Next base: position 95,885 of record CM053273.1, on the reverse strand, counting down.
GTGCTTCAATTTACGATACTTGTGGTCTTTTTCTTGAGAAAGTTGAAATCCTATAGTAGGATCTCAACAAGGTCCTAAACTCGTGGTGGTACTAGAACTGCCCTCGTACTATGTGACCTCCTTCATGGTCAACTCAGTTTACCTCCTCCCCTGTAGCTCTGTGGTACCACTACCACCTGCTCTAGATGGACTAACCCCTCCCTCTACTATCTCTATCCAGCGTCTCATGAAAAGTGGCTTTGCTCCTCTCCTATGTGTGTCAGTAATTCCTAGCCTTTCTTTCTTTTTGGCACATCATCAGCTAGTGGTGCAGAGTCATTATCACTGTCATCATCATCCCCCTCCCATGGCTTTGCTGCTAGAAGAGCCTCATCAAATGCCACCCTTGCCTTCTCCTTTTCCACCTTCCTTTGGTGGCCACCCCTCATGGTTGCACCTATGGCCCTAGACACCTCCACAATTTTTTTTTGAAATTTGGTCACATCTTTACCATTCCCAGCCAAATGTTGCTTCGGCCTAGTGGCCCCACCTCCCGTGATCTTCTTACCAAAATAATTACATTATGTTTTACTCTTGTCACCTCCAATTAACACTCTATGCTACCATGCTAGACTTCAACCATCTCATCACTATGCAACCATTATCTCACCACCGGATTGTTGCATAAAGAAAACAAGCCATTATTAACTGAGGCTACTAAAACAACTATGTAGCTACTTATTATTTTTTTCATATTTCTTTTTTTTTTTTTTGAAAAAAATATTGGCCTAATCCAAGAAAACCAAATATGGTACAACACACTAAGTCGTATGCACTTCAAAACACGCTGAAAATACTTTCATATTTTCCTTTATTTTTAAAACCAAAACCAGATATTTTTCCTTTTTTTTTCTGAAAAAATTCAATGACTTTTCTTAATTTCAGGAAAAATAAATTTACCAAACAGAAATAAATTCTGATTCCGTGTGGTCGTAGATCAGCCAACGCGCCCATCCATTTTATATTGACTCTAATTTTTTTTTTCAATTATTTGTTTTAGGGAAATCCATTTTAAAAATATCTATATATACAGAAAAAAATTTCGACACCATGAGGCCGTTTAGCGGGCTCCAGAGTTTGACGTTTAAAAGTTGCATGACCAACCATCAGTTATTTACCATATCTTTTTGCAAAAAAATTTATATGGGAAAAAGTTTGTATCTTTAACTGTTGAATATGGTCAAATCTAAATCAAAATGTGGCAGATGATGTTGTGAGTGTGATGTGGCAGCCCTTGGCAATGTACTCCAGCTGTCCCAAGAGATGAGGTGGCAAAAATCCAGCCAAAAGCGGTGTCTCCTTTCCCGCAGCGAGACGAGATTTTGAAGTAGTGGGTGAAATTTGAAATGAAGGGTCGAAACAGTTTTATTGCCTCGGTTGGACCATTTTGTCGAACAAATATAAAGGTTTGAAATTTTGGCGAAACACCAAAATTTTTTGAGTGTAACAGTGTATGTTCCCTTAGTCGTATGCTGTTCTTCTCGGTCTGTACAAATTAGCGAAAGATTCATTGGTGAATTTTTAAACTACGAACAAATAAATCAAAATGTTCAGCATACCTGTAGTAGGAGATTTTTTTTTTTAATAAGCAGAAAATGATGTATTTACCAAGAATGCTCAATCAAACAACACATTTATTGCAGTAAGTAATGTAATTATGTGTTACACTGGGTAATTATCGTTATTATGTTTTTCTTCTAACTTTAATTTATATGATGTAAGAACTATAGCTTAGTAAAACCTTGTGCACCTGCTGAAACTTAGTAAGACTTGTGCATGTGCTGTAACTATGGGATGTAGACGGAAAGTCAAAAATCTGCATTCAATTCACATCCATATCCATTTAGGGGTATCCGGTTACAGATTTGGAAAAATGATATTGAGGGTTTTTGAAGATTCAAAAGATTCTAGAGAATGTGGAAAAGAGACCATGAGACTAAGACAACTGAGAACGGATTGTATCCGCTGGCGTGAGGAAGGTCCGGCCAAGGATGTAAACAATTGTCAAAAATCCGGATTTGATTTGCATCAGTATCCGTTTAGGGGTATCCGGATACGGTCACATCCACACCGTATTTGATCAGTTTACATCCCTAGCTCTAACTTCTGGGTAAATGTGTTTTGTTTAATGTTTGTCTACAGGCTGTATGTCATTGATTATCTGCTTGCATATGCAAATGCTCTCTGCAAATACATGTTTTTTTATGCCAAGAAGTAATGTTCTTATTGGATAGTCTCTGACCTCCTACTTCTTTTAATAAAACAGAGAAAAAGAGTAAGGTTCTTAGATGAGAAGCCACATCTCAAAGGCATTATCAACAGTATAATTTTCATGCCCTGGGTTGATGTTTGTTTCACCACCGGTGGGAGTGATCATGCTGTGATACTGTGGAGTGAGAAAGATGGTGAATGGAAACCAAAGGTGTTGCACAGGAATATTCATTCTTCCGCTGTCATGGGAGTTGCTGGGATGCAGCAAAAGCAGATTGTATTGTCTGCTGGTGCAGATAAAAGAATCATTGGATATGATTTGCTGTGCGGACGAGCTGATTTCAAGAACCAAATAGAAAGTAAATGCATGAGCGTGTTGCCTAATCCAACTGACTTCAACCTTTACATGGTGCAGACAGGGTGAGTAAATAGCATTGAAAGTCATGGTGTAGCACTATGCAGTGCTGCATTAGTTCAGTAAGTTTGCAATTTTCGTTACTGAATATTTTCATTACCTATTCATTGTACGAATGCTCTTTTTCCTATTATTATTTGTCCCTAAGCTCTGGCTTATACGTAATTATCCTGAGCACCTGTAATGTAGGACTGCCTAGGATTTTAGTTTTAAGGGTGAACTACTTGGAAGAGATGGTAAGAAAAGGGCTATGACTGATTAGGGTTTAAGGGATAGAAGAAACTAAGGATGAAGAAATGAGGTGCTCTCATGGGGTTGTGAACATAACTGTGAGTGGTAACTTTTGGAAGAAAGGTATAAGAAGAAACCAATGGCTATTAAAAATAAATTCCGAATTGATATGATGTTAACAGCCTTGTTATATAATAGAGACAATAACCTTTGCAGACTAACCAGTGGCAGCTGATAATGTTGCTTAGATAACTGTATGAAGGAATATCAGAGGAAACCCTAACTGCAGCTAGGAGAGGTTGGCTGCAGCAAAAGAAAAAGAATACCTGTGGGCGTCCGAACTTAGGCAGCCTCAACAGAATGCTCCTGCATCAACATAGCTCAAGTATGACCCAAATTAGAAAGTATATATAGGTTTGAAATGTCTTACCCGGTTCCCATAATCCGGACCCAAACAAATGAAACCCAACGTCAAGTTAACTTGAACTGAAAATAATGCCCTCGACTCTTGAGAACTTGGAGAAGACAAAACAAAACGACAGCAATCTGTGCTGCCAAATTAGAGCAGCTGCATGAATCCATAACTCTTTGATGCGCATAAGTGGTCCTCATGGCAAGCCGTCCTCATGGCAAGCCGAGCTTCTACACGGGTTTAGAGCCTCTTGGTTGTTTTTAAGTAAGAGTAATGGGTCTTTGAAAGAAGACCATGGATATTCTTTTTCAGGTCATATGATGGTGAAACTGTATTTGTTTTATGGGTCTTTTATCATGGACATTGAATTTTTCATAGCAGACAAATTTTAGCTCTTGTCTAAGATGCCATAATTGTAAGTACCTTACTGTTGATATTATTGTTCGGTAGTCTATGTATCACCTAGTTGGTTATGTTTATTTTTCTTTATTTTTAGTTTGCCTATATGGACTCTATTAGAGTTTCCTACTTGGACTCTTATCTTTTGTATGTTGACTCCTTTTATGAGACTTTTCCTTTTTTATAAATATAGCATGGATTGAGGGGGCAGATACACATTAATTCTCTCCCCTCCCTCGGTTTTCCTCTCTCCCACGATTTCTCTCTCTCTTGGTTCATCTTCTACATTGTCACATGCTATCCGAGCAGGTTTGATCAAGGAATATACAGCAAACCTCCATTATCTGTTTTGAGAGTCCTTCTAAGGTTTAATCTCCCTTCCTCCTTCTCTTGTGGGAGTTCTTATTTTTCTTTGGCTGATGTCCATATGGATTAAAGATGGTATGAAGGAGATTCCTGGTTTACAAAGAGAATTGTTTCGCCATCAATGATGACTACTGTCATGTTTCTCTCAACTGCAGATCATTAATGGATCTTCTCAGGACTCCTTGTATATGAAGGAGATTTTGGCAGATTTTTTTTCTGCCATCATTTTTTTTTCTTCTGTCACGAAAGGCTGCTGATCGAGATCATATTTTTTTGAGCTAATACTTTTCTGCTGCGCAGATAATTCTGCTAATTTTAGGCTCGCAATAGCTGCAGATCCATTATTTTTTTATCATCATATTTTTTTTGGATTGTCTTAATTTTTCTGGAGATTGATTGCACGGGAACTGTTTCAGCAAGGATCGATTCCTATCCATTGCAGCAGCGATCTGGTTCTGCAAGGATCGATTACCTGTTTCAGCAAGGTTCGATACCTAACAATTGCAGCCAGAATCTGTTCCAGCATGTTGCAATTCCTTTTTATTTGGTTTTCTATCAGATTCTGTTCAACCACAAGACTTTCTCTCCAAGGTTGACAGAAGGCAAGGTTTATTTTCACGGTTGCGATTCCTCTTCTCCACAGATTGGATTGCAATTTTCTTTTTCCAGCAGCTGATCAAGGATTTTTTTTTTTTACCACTACGGATCGAATTTTATTCCACAGCAGATCGAGGTTTCTTCTTACAGGTACAGCTTGAGATTGGTGTTTCAGCAGCAGATCCAGATTCTGTTAGAGATCTCCTTTTCTCTCGGTTTCTGTTGTAACTGCAGGCCTTTCTCTACAGTTTGACAGCAGATTGGATCGACCTGTTCTTAAAGCAACGGATCAAGGATTTTTTTCTCCGCTGCAGATTGCTTTTTTTTTAATTACTGTAAGCAGCAGGAGCTTTTTTTCAGCAGCAGCTCGAGATTTTTTTTCCTGCTGCAAATTGAGATTCTGGTTATCCAGCAGGATCTCACATTGATAATATTTTTACTGGTTCTTCAACAGTATGAGTGATCCGAAGACTAATGTGGACTCTGTCCACGTCCAGATCATTTCCATTAAATTGATTGGTTCATTCAATTACCTTCTCTGGGAGCAAGCGGTAACCATTTATATCACTGCCTGAGATAAACTGGCTTATTTAAAAGATGACCCTCCTGATTCTAAGGCTGGAACTATGCTACTTGGACCCGTAAGAATGCCACGGTTATGGTCTGGCTATTTAACAACATGGAGCCCTCTATTGCTACCAATGTCAAGTTCCATACCATTGCCAATGGTATTTGGACTGACTTATAAGAGAGTTTTTCTCAGGATACTAACTTGTTTCGTGTTTATGAATTATATGAGCTTCTGTTTAACTGCAAACATGGAGTGAGGGAGATAAATCAATTGTCGAGTTTTATAGTGCTCTTAAGGGTATCTGGGAAGAATTGAATGTCCACCAACCTCTCACTACGGATCTTACTACTTTGAAGGCTTAGCATGTCGAATTTCAGGTGGCGACCTTTCTCTCTAGACTCAATTCTGAGTTGCAACCTATCAAAAGCCAACTTCTTGTCGGGTTATAACGCCCCTACCTTGAGTGAGGCCTTCTGTCATTTTTAGCTTATCGTCAATCCCAATTTCTCAAAGTCTCAAGGTGCCTCTTCCACAGAAAACTTTGCCTTATTGACTACCAGTGGAGGTCGTGGTAGTGGTAATTCTGGTAAAAGCCGTGGTAGACCCTCCTCTGATTAGCCTATGCGTTTGTGCTCTCACTGTGGTAAACATAATCATATGGTTGATAAATGTTCGGTAAAAGATGATAAGCCTCCTCAGTGGGGTTCTGGGTTTCCTCAGTTTGCAGGTGCGGCTAATTCCGATAGTGATTTCCTACTCCCGCTGCTTCACCCCATGGGGCCTCCTCTTCTTCAGTTACTATGTTTAAAGAAGATTTTTATAGCTTCCTTACTCGTCTCAATCAATTGACATTCAAGGTTCCGTTACTTCTTCACCGTTGCTACTTTGGCTCATACAAGCATGGTTCGAGGTGCCGGTCGAAACCAGTGGTTTCCACCAGCACAACTCAGTTTTGACTAGGGTCGAGACGAAACCTTAGGTCGGTACTGAAGCCTGGTTTCAACTTGGTTTTGGTCTACCCAACATTATAATAGGCTGGGTTCGATGGCTGTCTATTTCGGCAGGTTTCGACCCAAACTCGACCAAGTTTCGACTTCCAAGCTAGGAACAGTACATAGGATCAACACTTATGGGGTAGTACTCGTTTATGACTAATATCATTTAAGTAAATGATTTCATTTACTTAAGATATTATTCATAAATAAGCAAACACTCCCCATTTGAATCCAATAAAAATAGTCTAAAATTTAAATTCCAATAGGATAAAAATTCAACCCTAAAGTCCATGAAAAAATATTGGATTTTTTACTGCACGGGCGATTTTCACTGCAGGATTTTTTACTGCAGGGTTTTTTTTTTTTCCAAATCTAAATTTCCATACATCTTATTAGGGAAAATTTCATGCACCTCCCTTGAACTTTTCCTTAAAGGCAGCCACCCTCCCAACTTCCCCACTCTCTTAAAGATGGTTAACAGAATTGGTAAAATGACCTATTTAACCTTAATGCACAGAAGATGAAAAACTCTTCCTTCTCTCAAAACCATCAGAATCATGATTGGAACGCTTCCGCAGCTGTTTGGAAACTTCACGATCATGGTTTATTGATGGATCGAACTTGTCGGGGTTTCGAAGAAGCCCAAAAGGCGGCATTGACGTCTTTTTCTGTGGGAAACGTAACTACTATGGGGTTTTTTGTTGGGCTCTCTTACTGATGAGTCTTTTGACTGGATAAAGAGATTGAGTAAAGTATAAAGAAGAAAAGATGTCTCCATAAGGGACTGCTGTTGTTTGACTATCAATGAGAGAAAACAAGGGTTTTATCCTTTTTTCCTTCTTTTCCTTTGTCTTGTCTTTTCACGCATCTCAAGTGCAGGAGATGTGATTTACCTTGAGAACTGCTTATTGTCCAAGTAATTTCAGATTTTTGAAGCTGGGTAGGTATTTCTACGGTTTTTATTGTTTATAGTTTTCTTCTTCTTTTTCCTTCCTTCCCTCAAGGATCTGCCGGAATGCCTATGCTCCAACTTCCTGCTTGGAGGTTTCTCTTGTTTATATTTTTCTTCTTTTTCTTCCTTTTCTCAAAGGTAAGCAAGATTGCTGATGCTCCAAGTTCCTGCTCGGAGAAGAGATGGAGATGTGAGGTTCGAGGTGGGTAGTGAGCTTTTTCTAGATCTGGAAACTGCGGTGAAAGATGGGGTTTGGGTGGTGGATGTGGGGTTTGTGGGGGTGGCGGTCCTTTCATGATCCTACTTTGTGCTTCTGTAATTTTGTTTACTGGCTGTTTCAAGCATTGTTGTCTCTCAGGAATCATATGAAAAATTAAGAAAAGGAATTCCGTGTGCCATACTTCTCAACAATGTGCTTCTTTGAAGTGTGAAGGAAAGTGTAATAATTCTTAAAAATATTGATTTAATCTTTTGTTGTGTTTCCATTTTCAAGGTTTTCGTTAGAATTAATTGAAATGGTGCAAGTAGATGAAAAATCTCTGTTGTAATTTGTAAAGTTCTCATACTTTCTGGGCATTTCATGTGTTTTTCCAATACATCCATCTGCAAATATGCTAGCTGTGGTTTTGGGATCAAGACCCTGCAAAATATTGTTATGGTTTGGCAAAGTAAACCCAACATTGTTTTTGCAGAATGTGCTCAGACTGCTTATCTATTTCAATTTCTTTTAATGCGAGTAATACGGAAGCCAATTCCAAAAGTGAGCGGTTAGCAGTGGGCCAGTGACTTTATTTGAGTTTAATCATCATTTACTGTTGCCTTGTGCTTGCAGTTCTTTCGCTTGAACAACACGGTAAACACCCCGTACATAGAAGGTAGAGTCGGTGGCAGAAGTATGATTTGGTAAATAAGCATTGTTTAGTCGACTTTGTGCAGTGTTTTCAATGGTTTCCGTTGCATTCACCGCGTATGCTTATTACATTGTAGTTTGGTGTTGTTGTCATTCGTGTAAGACGTTCATCATCATGAAGACTGGTATGGGTGATTTAGTCCTCTTATTTAAAAAAGGGTAAACTGGTAATTTACATGTGTCCAAGGGTAATTTTGGCATTAAAAAACTTTATTGGAGCACACATCAGCATCAACGGACTTGTCATAATGGACAGGGTCTGTATGACAACAATTAAGGGGAGTTCGAGTAATTATCGTTGAATATGGGGGGTGGCTACCTTGATGGCAAAGTACGGTAGAGGTAAGTGAAATTTTCCCATCTTATTATAGCAAAGCATAATTAAAACCAGGACAGCAACAGCAGTAAAGTCAAGTAGATCGATAGGTAGAAAAATGAATCCCCCTCTCCTTTGGACCCGCCCTTGGCCCCCAACTCCCTTGCCGATTTTGTGAACCCGGGTGTTGAGCCTGATTCCCCATCCCTGGACCCGCCTTTGGACCCAAACCTACCTTATGTTTCTGTGCTTGTGAACCCCGACGTCGCTCCTGACCCTCCGGGTGAATGTTTCATCCCTGAGTCATTGAGGACTGTTGGAATGCCTTATTTGAGTCGGCTCCTCTATTGCTTGGGGAGGGGATGCCACTCTCTTTTGAACTTCCTCTCCTGGAAGTTGACATCCCTTGTGCCTCCTGCCCTGACAGTGATTTTCCGGCTGAAATTTCCCTGTGGTCTAATACTCTTGTTGGCCAGTTCGTTGGTAGAACCATCTTGTGGTCAAATCCTTAACCCGCCAATGGCACCTGGCTGAGGGTGTTGAGACCATGCTTGCTGACAAACAGAGTGTTGTGGAAAAGGGTATTTGGTACGTGGCTGGGAAACCAATTGTGCTCCGTCAGTGGGATGAATCCCTCCGTTTTGACAATATGAACCTGACCTCTCTCCTTATTTGGATTACGTTTCCTGGTCTTCATTTCCATCTGTGGTGTGCGAAGGCTCTGAGTGCGATTGGATCAGTCATTGGAACAAAAGCGAGCCCAATGAAGACTCGCTTTCGCGAGAATTTGTGTTTTGGTGAATGCAATTGCGCCTCTGCCGGACTTTGTCACCATTAAATATGGGGAGGGAAGATTTTGGAAGCAGCAGATAAAATATGAGTGGAAACCCCCACTCTGCATCTCCAGCAGAGTCTTTGGTCACTCCACCGGTGAATGTAGACCTTGGTCGACCTCACAGCCGGCTGTCTCGGATTGGCAAGAGGCCCCCAGAGTCCGGTTGAAATGGAAGAAGAAACCAGCTCCGGTGAACCCTTCCCCCTCTACACTGGCTGATAAGGGAAGAATTGTTGAAGATGAGGGTGATGATGTGGAACCCCTTGCTAAGGAGCCAATCCCAAGGAACATTGGCAGGATCCCATCCAATTAGGAAGCAGGTGATGAGGTTACCTGCAATCATATCTCAGCTCTAGAAGATTCAGATGGGGAAAAATCCTTGTGTGCTGCAGTTGAGCCTTGCCCTGCGCTCGTATCTGACCCTGACACTCGGTGGAAGGACGGTAGACCCTTCTATTTATGTGCTCCAGCCTGTCTGACAACCTCCTGCTTCATTGATGGCGTTTAACAGTAGGATTCCCTCTCCCTGCCATTCGACTATGAGAACCTTGCAGAACCCTCAAGCCCTTTGCAACAACCCCTCTTCTATCGTGACTTATACCTCTAAAAAGGGTAAAGGCGATGGTCGAACCACCAACCTGGTCCTGGCCCAACCTACCGTTAACCCTGTTGTCGAACCAACCCTTAACCCTTCTGAAACCAACCCAACCCCCACTCACATTAGATAAAACCATCCAACAACCGACCCGTCTAAGACCCCCCCCCCCCCCCCCAAAAAAAAAAAAAACCCAAACCCAAGCCCGAGCCCAGATCCTCTTTCCTCTGCTCCCTCAAAACCTCGTCTCTTCCATCGCCTGTCATCCGCATCACCACCCACCTTCCTGCGAACCCTAAGCCCTACTCATACCCTCCTGCTTCCTCCGCTGCTGTGACTGGCTCACCGGATGAAGCTAATAGAAAGAGTGCGTCGTCCAGCAACCCCAACTCATCGTCGAAGGCAAACTCCGAGAACAAAAAGAAAGGAAAACGTTCGGAAAGGCTGGCTAAGCTTACCAGTCATATGCCTGCGGGTTCGAGTTATCCCCGACGACCCCAATAAGATCTTGTGTGTCAGTGGGGTTATGTTTTCTTTGGTTTTGATGATGACAGGCCTTTACTGGAATGTTAGGGGATTAAATTCCTCTCCGAAACAAGCTGAAGTGCGTACTTACATCAGGAAATATAAGCTTTCCTTCTGCATTCTTGGAGAAACCAGAGTTTTAGAAAATAAATACTTATGTTTTTACATAGAGCAATCTGGGATTTGTTGGAAAGCTGATTATGCTATCTTTGCAACGAATTCGAAATTACTTGAATCCTAACTATATTAAAGGAGTTACGCTCCGGTCAAATTTGTTAGAAGAACGCAAAAAATGTTAATTATAAATACGTGTTGCCTACTTAACTCATTATTTGTTACCTTGTTGGTTTTCTCATATTAATTAAGTTATGTTGATGCAGTCCAAGGACCAGCCAGCAGTAGACCAGCCCAAGGCCCAGCCGGCATTGGTTCAGTGGACCAGATCATAGACCAGCAACCAAGCCAAGATGCAACATTGTTCATGGCACTGTTCACGTGAACAGTACCCATTGACAGCCTATAATTGACCCTTTTCTCATAGTTTAAAAGTTTGTTTATTTTGAAAACTATCATAAGTTTTAGTAGCTTAATTATTTTAGAAACTTTCCTATTAGATATAAAGGAAAGTTTCTTTTTGTTATTTTGGATATTTTATTTTAGACTCAGTCTTACTATATTATGTAATCTCCTACAACATTATAAATAATATGAAAAGAGAAGTGGGACGTAGACTTAGTAGCAACCAGAAAATCTGTTGAAATTTCCATTGATTCCTTTTGCTCTTTTAGTCCTCCAATCTCTTTCTTACCCCTCTCATATAATGCTAGCAATATTAGGACTAATTTGATCAATACAGCACTGCGGAATTGTGATTTTTCAATCAGTTTTCTACTGTGGATATAACCAGTCCCATTTTCAGATGATAGGGTTTTTGGAAAATTCATGACTTCTTCATCCATGGTTGGATCACCTTCAAATGTGGGTATGTTATCAAGCACATTCTAGAGTACTTCTCCTTCAAGTTTGAAGACCTTTCAACAGCTGGATTGTGAGATAAGTAATTTTTTCTACTGTTATACAATTCTGGTTCTGTTAAAATACCTGTTTGAGACCTACGGACAAGATTGGTTTCGATTCCATCCGTTGGATCAAGCTCATCTTCTGGAATATTGTTCCTCTTATCCTAAGAATTAAGGGTCCCAAAATTTGAAACATTCTTACAGTTAGATTTGGAGTTGGGGAATTTTTTGGTTAAATCAATAATTCTTGTTTGTTGTTAAAGGTTAAATTTGGGTTGGACTGCGATAAGATCCTGCAACAAAGAGGGGTAATTGATTTGAATGTGTGGAAAACCCCCTTTGCCATCATATGTCTTAAATGTTGATTATTTATGTAGAATGCTGCATATATATAAACATTAATATAGCATTAATATTTTAGAAATAAAAAAATACACTAGGAACGCCTTGGTCACCTAGGCAACGCCTAGGCGCCCAGGATGGCCCCGAACGATTTAGATCGCCTTGTCGCCTTGACAACTATGTTCATATTACTAGCAACCCTTTTTAAAGAACGTACCAAGCATATCGAAGTTGATTGTCATTTTGTTCAAGATGCTGTTATGTGTAACGTGATTTCTACTCCTTTCACTACGTCCAGTTCTCAACTTGGTGATATGTTTACCAAAGCATTATTCAAGGCTTTATTTCTTCGAAACTGTTCCAAATTGGGTTTTGGTGATATTTATACTCCAGCTCCAGCTCCAGCTTGAGGAGGAGTGTTGAGATTATTGTTTGGTAGTCTTGATGTCACCTAGTTGGTGGATGTTTATTTTTCTTTAATTTTAGTTTTCCTATTTGGACTCTATTAGAGTTTCCTACTTTGACTCTATCTTTTGTATGTTGACTCCTTTTATGAGTCTTTTCTTTTTCTATAAATACATCATGGATTTAGGGGAGAGATACGTATTAATTCTCTCTCCTCTCTCGGTTTTCCTCTCTCCCACGATTACTCTCTCTCTCTTGGTTCATCTTCTACATTGTCGCAAACAAAATATGATGATGTAATCAGGTTGAATTGCATATGTATGCCTTTTGACTTGTTGGAACTGAATTGGCTTCAATTAATGAATTCCAATTTGAGGTCGGTCTTAAATCCATGGATTTTAAAATTTATACCCTTGGGGGTGGAGCTAAAATAAGGGAAGCCCTGTAATACCCTATCCTATTCCCTGCTGAGTTCACTAAATCCTTTTCTTCCCTCTTAAATACATCCCAAGCGACAAATGGATTTGATCTTAACTCCTCGATCTCATTCTGCTAATTACAACGCAGTCTAAAAGCTCTAATAAGCCTTGCAAAATCATTCAAACCTATCAAATGATAAGAACTTAGGCCCCCATAGAGCTCTATGTAGTCATTACACATTAATAAATTTGATTTTTTTTTAAACTTTTCTCTATTTTCTGTATATTTTGCAACAAGGATGCCCCCCTATGACAAGGGAAAAGCCTAAAGTGACTTGGTTTGAAGTAGAGAAAATATACGATTGCTTCTGAGTTAACCTTAAATAGTAAAGGTAGGACAGGATTCATGTAGCCGACCTGAGTAGATGGAGTGATGGACAATGCTTAGTGAATTCAGTTAATGAAATATAAGTGGTGCCTCCACCTTTATTGAGGATAAAAGAATTCATACACATTTTTTTTTTTTTTTTTCTGATTTTCATGGTATAGTTACCACTTTTGTATGTATGCAAGAGATTAATTTGATTTGAAGCATGATTGTCACGACCCAAACCCATACAAGGTGAGAGTGCAGCCCTCACGGGCACTGGTCTAATGGCCGGTCAAAATAATTTAAAATTATAAGATTTTAACTTCAAATGATCACAAATCAAACTAAATCGAACCCATAATTCAAGTAATGAAATGTCCAAAAACCTACTGGTGGTAGTCTAATGTTTATAGCATTTAAGACCAAAGTACTTGTCCCCAGAAATAAATTTAAAACCCTATATAACCATTCTAATAAAATAATAAAAACAAAACTATGCCAAGCTGAGGAATAATCTGACGCCACCTGCCACAGTCCAAACTGAGAATTGGGCGTGATATCCAGGTCGGCCCACAAGATAACTCGAATACTTCCAGCAATCGACAAACATAGTGATCTACCATACAAATCCCACAGTCTACACTAGCAACAACCACAATAATAATAAAAGGAACAAAGTAATAATAGTGGAAGCATTAATAAATGACATATGCTAACTATGTGATATCATAACAAAAGGTCATAGTTGTCAAGGCGACAAGGCGATCCAAGGCGTTTGGGGCCATCCTGGGCGCCTAGGCGTTGCCTAGGCAACCAAGGCGTTGCTTAGGCGACCAAGGCGTTCCCAGTGTATTTTTTTTATTTCTAAAATATTAATGTTTATATATATGCAACATTCTACATAAATAATCAACATTTAAGACATAATTAATATGTGGTGTGGACCCAAGTTTGCTAATGTACACTAAGACCTGAGATTGTGTCTAGAGTTAAGTAAACAATTATTTATGACTAACATTTGCGTACTTTTAACGAATTTGATCGGAGCGTAACTCCTTTAATATAGTTCGCATTCAAGCAATTTTGAATTTGTTGCAAAGCTAGCATAATCAGCTTTCCAACAAATCCGAGATTGCTTGAATCCAAGTTATAATGAAGGAGTTACACTCCGGTCAAACCTTGTTCGGAATACGGGAATGCTGTTTAAAGTGTCTGAACGTAAATTATTTTTTGGGCATCAAAGCAAAAGATTATTTTGACGCACTCTTGGTTTTTAGTGATGATTTATTATAATAAGATTTATAGAATTTTTATATTTAGAAAAAAGCCTAGCATTTAAAAGTTGAAAATCGCCCTCGCACCCAAAAATATGGTTTTTATTCTTGATCTGGGGAATTGACTTTTTATCCTTCTGGAATTTGAATTTTAGACTATTTTTATTGGATTCAAATAGGGGGGTATTTGCTTATTTATGAATAATATCTTAAGTAAATGAATTCATTTACTTAAATGATATTAGTCATAAATAAGTACTGCCTGATAAATGTTGTTCCTGTCTGACCTAATAAATTTCCTAAATAAAATTCAAAGATCATGGAAAAATATGAGAAAAAGACGGCCACCCAGGCATTCTGGGCGTCCTAGGCGACCTAGGCGTTGCCTAGGCGACGCCCAGGCACCCTGGGCGACCGCCTTTCTCATGTACACAAGGCGCCCTGGCGCCCAGGCCTGTATAAACCGCCTGAACGCCTAGGCTTGAGCTATGGCTTGAGCTTGGGCTCCCATACTCCTTCACTGCCCTTTTCATAAATTCCTTGGTCCAAGGAGTGAAATAAGGGGGCTGGAGTCCCCTATTTATAGAATCCCGAGGAGAGAGAGTGTCTCACACACTTGACTCCCGCACACGAACTGGGGGCAAGCAATCGGGTGATGTTCTATTAGACAAATCCTCCAGTTGGGCAAAACTATGGCTCCTTGATTGGTTGAATGGCCCCGATGTGCATTGGGATGCACATTGGGCCACCCAAAGCTCATCATAGCATAATAAATTTACCATGTTTGCATAGAATGACTCACCTAGGACTCGGATGATCGACTCACCTAGGACTCGGATGATCTATCGGATCTTTGTCGGGTGCTCTGTCTGTTGCTGTGGGAAGACCTGGCACAAGAGGAATCTAGGTTAGTAGTGGATTCTGTGTGTGGGTCTTACACCACCTCTACGCTCCTTCATGTTCCTCGGCAACCTCCCATCTGAGATAGTCATGGTAAGGGGCGAGCTTAATAGCTTAGCAAGAAAGAAATATAACAGAATTACGTCATTACAATGATCGCCAAACACTTCAATTAAACCACAAGAGAAGATAAATCTTATTTACTTTCAAAACACTTTAATTTTTACTTTTGGCCAATACTTAGGAATAACCAATTAACATTCTTTTAGCAGAGGTTAGCCACTGTCCGTTTTCACATTTATTTATGGTCTTCCGTCCTTGACCCACTCTCACTCATCCGCCGGCATCAAGGATCTGACCCAGGAGGCACCCCACCCATAGAGTCTATTTTCCTTTACTAGACACATTGTAAGTGATTACCCTCACTTCACATTTTCCACATTCTTCCTTTATCAAAAGGTGTGACAAAACACAACTTGGTATATTCTTAAAAACATAAGCAACAGAGAATGAGAACAACTTACAATCACATTTCACATTTGACATCCATAAGCATATTTTTTGCATATTTTAAATAGAATAAACAATCCATATAAGACAAAAACATAAATTAAAGTGCCAGTGTCACCCTAATGGTACATTTCTATAGTATTCCACTAACTCTCCTCCAATTTAAAACGTCCTTTCGCAGGTCAGCAACACAAACCTACAAATATCATAAATCTAAGATCACTTTACATGTATAAATTATCAAATCAGAAACTTTACTACCCCTAGGAACCTTCCGCTCACCTCTGTCATCCACTCAGTCCATATTACCAATCTAAAGCTATAAATAACCCAATTGAAATCTGTGATTAAATCTAATTCGGAATCTGGTATATAGTCCTCTATATATAAAACTATACTGTTATGTAAAATATGGACTGAAGTATTTAGCCGAGGTGTAACTGATGAATAAGTACTGACATATATAAAAATATATAGACTGAAAACAACTTCTGGGTTGCATATAGAATCAGGGATGTAATTACTATGCGTATTTACTGTTATCCAAATCTGAAACTACTATGTACATACACTGATATGTAGGTCGATATATATATATATAATATATACTTAACTGCTTTTAAAAATCTGTTAGAAAATTTGTTTGAGGACTGAATATAACAATATGGACTGAATATGAAATCTGGAGTGCATATGAGATCTGATATGATATACATACAAAAAAACTGAAATCAATAAGATTATGAGCTTTATAACTAGCATTTTATTTGATATACAGATCTGATATATTGATATAAATCTAACTGAAATAAACATGAAAGCTGATACAAATCTGACCAGTAATGTGGCATGAAACTGGTATGAGGTTACACCTTAAAATTGACTTGTAATGTGGTATTGATTAGACCTGAATTCCTGGTATTAACTCTGGTATAAGAATAAGGTCTGATATGCATAATCAGATATATGGTGCTGCATAGTAAAATTTAACATAATTGATATATAATATTGATATGCAAATCTGACCTATCAACTGATATGAAGACTGTTATAACAATTTTTACAGGTCTGATACAACGAATCTATGAGTAAATTCGGATATAAATATATATATATATATATATATATATATATATATATATATATATATATATAT
This sequence comes from Protea cynaroides, assembly GCA_028583415.1. NCBI lineage: Eukaryota > Viridiplantae > Streptophyta > Magnoliopsida > Proteales > Proteaceae > Protea > Protea cynaroides. The sequence continues at coordinate 79,121 of CM053273.1, read as the reverse complement.
ATACAATCTGAACTGAGAATATAATAAAATCAATAAGATCAAAATCAGATAGTATAAAAATTTGGTAAATAATTCAGAATGGTATCATATATATGTTATAAAATCTAATGCCGATGTGTAAAATCTGGTATGACATAAACATATATATACTATGAAACTGAATATGAGATTGTACTGATAATAAGACTGACTGGCAGCAGTAACACTGAGTAGAATTTCAGATCTGGTTTGCAAAAATCCCAAACTAATTATTTGAAATTGAGACCATAAGAAGGGAGGCATAATTCTGAAACATTCTTCTAAAACAGAAACTGAACTCATACCTGCAACAATTCTTTGAAGATTCCTTTCTTCTTCTTCTTCTTCTTGTCCTACGGTTTCCTTTCTTATTTTTTTTTTCCTTCTCTTGGCTTCTCTTTCTTTTCTCATCTCGACTTCTCTTTCTTTTCTTCTCTCGGCTTTTTTTGCTTTTCTTCTCTCGATGTCTTTATTCTTTCCTTTTATTTCTGTTTTATTTTAGTAATCCCAATCCCATTATAATTCTCTCTTCTATTTTTTATTCCCTTTCAAGTTCTTAAATCTCTCTCCTGCTTTCTCTTTTCTACACCCATAGTCTCACCTTTATTCTCTTTAATTTTATTAATTTTAATTGTATTTGGGCTCTCTCTTTTTTTTTTTTTTTTTTTTGTTTAACAAATATCAGAGTCCAAAGTGAGTTGGACTCCTAAGACTCCTCCCACGAGTCTTAAACCTCAAGATAAGACTAAATAAGTCTAATTAGAGTGGGTGTCCCATTGCTGCCCACGATATAAGCTATCACAAATTAATATTTTAATAATAGGAATAAACCAATGTGGGCTCCACTTATCATTTGCGTTTTTGGCCGTACCCATGTGAGGACAAAGATGGAAATCTTGGAAGTCGCCTCCTAGATTAAGGTCTAGAACCTTAAAAATGTGAAATCTCACCCCAAGGTAAGATTTCGATTGACTCATGACCCTTAGATTGGATTTCTGGTCCATCAGAGATTGGGTAAGCGTCAGGTTACGGTTATGGGAAGGGGTTAGGCACCCAAACCGCCCGATCAACATCGGTCTCCTATTCCTTTCCTATGCTAGACTCTATTTGTTAAACCAAACCAAACCAAGTGGTTTGATATCATTAAACCGAATCTGTATCCATCAGATTGCCTATGTATTACGGAATTATTTTGAAAATCAGGTTTACCATCGTAGTTCAGGTGTGATTAAAGTTTATGGCTGTGATTTATGCTTGTGCATGATTAAGTTCATTGTTCAATTTGAAGTTTATGCTTGAAAGGTTGAGAAAACCCTATGGGTTAGGATCTGGATAGTCCATGTGGATTGATAGATAGTCCTAGTGGATTTAAGAATAACCTTATTTGGGTCAAATATGGATAACCCTATCTGGGTTGGAATGTTGATAACCCTATCTGGGTTGAAATGTGGATAAATATCCTAGTGGATCTATGGATAGTCCAAGTGGACTAAGATGTGGATCCAAATTTGGGATTCTCCCAAATGGCCTACGTATCCTAGGGTTTGCCCTAGGAATCAGAATCCGCGTAGTTCGGGCTTGGATAACCCTATTTGGGTCAAAATGGGGCTTGGATTGAAATGGTTGAATATCCTAGTGGATCTGTGGGTAGTCCGAGTGGACTAAGGTGTGGATAACCCTATTTGGGTTAAAATATGGGGGATATCCTATTGGATCTATGGATAGTCCAAGTGGACTAAATTGTGGATCCGAATTTGGGTTTCTCCCAAATGGCCTACGTAACCTAGGGATTAGAATCCGCGTAGTTCAGGGTGATGGGTAGATATCCTAGTGGATCTATGGATAGTCCGAGTAGAATAAGGTGTGGATCCGAATTTGGGTTTCTCCCAAATAGCCTACGTATCCTAGGGTTTGCCCTAGGAATCAGAATCCGCGTAATTCGGGCTTGGATAACCCTATTTGGTTCAAAATGGGGCTTGGATTGAAATTGTTGAATATCCTAGTGGATCTATGGGTAGTCCGAGTGGACTAAGGTGTGGATAACCCTATTTGGGTTAAAATATGGGGGATATCCTAGTGGATCTATGGATAGTCCGAGTGGACTAAATTGTGGATCCGAATTTGGGTTTCTCTCAAATGGCCTACGTATCCTAGGGTTTGACCTAGGAATCAGAATCCACGTAGTTCGGGCTGATGGGTAGATATCCTAGTGGATCTATGGATAGTCCGAGTGGACTAAGGTGTGGATCCGAATTTGGGTTTCTCCCAAATAGCCTACGTATCCTAGGGTTTGCCCTAGGAATCAGAATCCGCGTAGTTCGGGAAAATAACCTGTTCTAGGTTAGAAAGTGAGAACCTGTTCTAGGTTTGGGATTGAGAACCTATTCTAGGTTTAGGGTTTAGAACCTATTCTAGATTTAGGGTTTACCGAGAGGCAAAAATTGTCCTAAATTACCCTTTTCATCCTGAATTCTAATTTTGGAAGGTTTTGCAAAACATTTTTCTTTCTTTATTAAGGTTTTTATTATTCCCATTATGCCCTTCCCAAGAATGTGGGTGCCTAAATGCACGTCTCCACACCTAATATGTTTGCTAGGTGTATAGATATGACAGTTCGACTAGGGTGTTGCATAAATTAAATTATTGCCCAAAATAGAATATTTTATCTAAATATGGCATATAAAATATTTATTGCAAGAAATTCACATGTAGTAAGATTGTTTAAAATCTCTCAAATATGGTATGTATTGCAAATATGGCAAGAGCCTATATGGTATGATCTAATATGACAAGATCTAATATGACAAGATCTAATATGCATCTATATATCAATATGGTAACATGAATCTTTCAAAAAAAAAAAAAGATCTTATATGCTATTTTCTAAGCATAGTAAGACTTAAAAAAATTAAGATTTTGCTAAAATATGGTAAAAATTTATCTATTCTACCAAAAATAGCAACACAAAGAATGTGGCAAACATGGTATGCATCATCCAAACAAAACATATGAATGCTCCAAATATAGCCATTTATCCAAATATGGCAGAATTCATTTAAACAATCATTGATGTTATAATAAATGAGACATCAATGAAATTTTTTTTTGGAAAAGTGTAAAATTATCAAAAAAAAACATATGTTCAATGTTCTTTGAAAAAATTGTAATTTTTATGAAGAAATTTGGGAAAATTAATGACTCAAAACTGTGAAAATTGGGACACAAGGTTCCAGCTAATGGACAAAACTATGAACTGTATTCAGATTTGTCACATTATACGATAATGACCATAAGTTGGTCTTTCGAAACTCAAATCAAGCTCAATTTTTTTTCATAGAAAGATGACTTAATATATTATATTTCATATGAAGGATTTGAATCCTAACAGAAAGCAAAAACAGGTCAAAGATATGCCCTAAGACCGAACATGTGCACTGATCAAATCTGTTCTAGATTTTTGACCAGTTGCGCCATAAATTCCAAATAAAATTCTATTCTTAATGAAAATTAAATACAGACATATGTCTATGTAGATAACTATCTGATCTAACATTTCATTAAGAAAGACAAGTTAAAAAAATATATTTTGATTATGAAAAATGACTCTTTTCAATCATGCAAATCAGTACATCATGACAGATTTAAAATCAGAGCACTATGCACTTAAAAATTGATATCAATTCAAGAAAAAATGGAAAAAAATATGAAACCAGTGTCATTTCTTAGAAGACTTTCATGTCTAAAAAGTTCATGTTAAGTGGATTTTCTGAATATGGCCATAAGGCCTTTGTCTAGAGACTTTCTGATGGAGGATTGCATTACATCCGAGAAAAATAGCAATGTCAAAGACAAATTTTTTTGATATATTTTCCCAATTCCAAATGGAACGAAATTTTTAGGGTAGTCTTCTAACATATCAGAGAGACTCCCATAAAATTTTGGGCTTCAAAAGCTTAGAAAAAATACATATGATGTACGTCCTAAGTTTGAACCCTAAATCTGGAATTTTCAGATCAGAAAATCACTTTATGATATTTACAAAAAACATCAAACATCATTGTATATCATTCAAAAATTCATCATTGAATAGCTTAGACAAATTATTATTCATGAAAAATGTTAGACATAGGCATCTTAACATTAACAAGCATGTAATAGAGCATTTATGTTTGAGATTTCATGAAAATTAGTCTTTTTCAAGCAAAATTGGCATTTGAGCATTCTAACGACCTCTAAATTTGTTTAGAGTACTAACCTTGGGCTCAAATCGAGCGAAACCGTTGATGAAGGGTGATTGGAGGTTGTATCAACCCCCTTTGAATGTGAATCCTCCTTATTCTCTCTTCTGCTTCTCTCTCTTTTCTTTCTCTCTTTTCTTCTTCTCTTTTCTTTTCTCTTTTCTCTCTTTCTTTCTCCCTCTCTCACGTTTTCTCTCTCTCACTCACGTTTTCCTCTCCCTCGCTCACGTTTTCCTCTCTCTATGGTCTGGAAAAAGAGACCCTCCTCTCTCTTCTCTTGCCTATTTATAATTTTTCTCTCCTTTTCTAGAAGATCCTTCTTTCCTTTCTTCTTTTTTCTAGAAAATCTTTTTTTCTTCATTTTTCTTCTTTTTTTTCTTTTTTTCCTTCCTTTTTCTCTTCTTCTTCTCCATTCCACACGTTCTCTATCTCTCCCTCTTCTAGAAAATCCTCTCCTCCTCTTTCCTTCTTCTTCCTTTCTTTCCTTTTTCTCCTTCTGCTTCTAGAAAACCCCTTCTCTCTTTCCTTTCTCTCCTTCCTTCTTCTAGAAAAATCCTTCTCTCTTTCCTTTCTTTCTTCTTTCTTTTTCTTCTTCCTTCTTTCCTTTTCTTTCTTAAAAAACATTTTTTTTTTCTTTTTTTCTTTCTTTTCTTTCCTTTTTCTTTCCTTCCTTTTTTTCTTTCTTTCTTTCTCCCTCTCTCTTTCACATTTTCTTTCTAGAAAACGTGAAGGGGAATCTTTTCCCCCTTTTTTTTTCTTTTCTTTTTTCTTTTATTTCTCTCTTTCCTTTTTTTCTTTCTCCCATTCTCTTTTCTATGGCCTCTCTTTTCTCTCTTTCCACGGCCTCACTTTCCTCTCTCTTTCCTAATACATACATATATATATATATATATATATATATATATATTATACAATAATATATTATACATTATACATATATAAAAGAAATGCATGCATATGGACTGACATAACTTGGTCTGGATTGGTCTGAGCTGGGCCGAGCTAAGTTAGACTAAGCTGGATTAAGCTGGTTTGGACTAAGGTTGACATTTCATAGTCAATTTCTGTCACCCTTCCATGTGGAATTTTCTGATAGCATCTGTTCTAAATTTTTTACGTTCACTTTGTAGAACATTAAAAATAAAGAATATTAGAGCTTGAATCATCTCATTTGGAAATGAAATAGCCAACTTATGAATTTTTGAAGATTAAATAATCATTTCCATGTGTAATCTTGCATGGGATCCACTGATGACTTCTACCTGAGATCATAGTTGTCAAGGCGACAAGGCGATCCAAAGCGTTTGGGGCCATCTTGGGCGCCTAGGCGCCCGCCTAGGCGTTGCCTAGGCGACCAAGGCGTTCCCAGTGTATTTTTTTATTTCTAAAATATTAATGTTTATATATATGCAACATTCTACATAAATAATCAATATTTAAGACATAACTTAATTAATATGTGGTGTGGACCCAAGTTTACTAATGTACACTAAGACCTGGGATTGTGTCTAGAGTTAAGTAAACAATTATTTATGACTAACATTTGCGTACTTTTAACGAATTTGATCGGAGCGTAACTCCTTTAATATAGTTCGGATTCAAGCAATCTCGAATTCGTTGCAAAGCTAGCATAATCAGCTTTCCAACAAATCCGAGATTGCTTGAATCCAAATTATAATGAAGGAGTTACACTCCGGTCAAACCTTGTTCGAAATACGGGAATGCTGTTTAAAGTCGTCTGAATGCAAATTATTTTTTGGGCATCAAAGCAAAAGATTATTTTGGCGCACTCTTGGTTTTTAGTGATGATTTATTATAATAAGATTTATAGAATTTTTATATTTAGAAAAAACCTAGCATTTAAAAGTTGAAAATCGCCCTCGCACCCAAAAATATGGTTTTTGTTCTTGAACAGGGGGGTTGATTTTTTTTCCTTCTGGAATTTGAATTTTAGACTATTTTTATTGGATTCAAATAGAGGGGTATTTGCTTATTTATGAATAATATCTTAAGTAAATGAAATATAAAATTAAAGAAACATTTACTTAAATGATATTAGTCATAAATAAGTACTGCCTGATAAATGTTGTTCCTGTCTGGCCTGGGCAAGTACTGCCTGATAAATGTTGTTCCTGTCTGGCCTGGGCGACCACAAGGCGCCCTGGCGTCCAGGCCTGTACAAACCGCCCGGACGCCTAGGCGACGCCTTGACAACTATGGTACAGAGATTTGTTTTTGTCCACTTTGAAGAGGACTGAAAATAAGGAGTATTGGCCTTTGAATTATCTGATTCCGATATCAGATGACCAAGATATGATGTCTTGAAGTTTGAATGATAATGCATGCATGATACGATAATTACGTAAATGCCCTTACATTTTCAAACTACGATATCTTCCTTTTTTGAAGTACGAATTTGATGATTCCGGTTTCATTTCGAAGATAATTTTACGACCTATTCATCCAAGTAGGTAATAGCCTATGACCCTACTGTGGGGTTCATTAGAGAATAACCAACCTTTGGGTTAAGAGCCGGAAACCTGCCATATTGGTTCACTTATGCAGAGAGTGGCAAAAATGGGTGCTTACAACCCATAGTTTAATTTATAATTTTTTTTTATCTAAATCAACTCCCTAGGGATAATGTTACATATTCCCCTATTTTATTATTACTTTTAGTCATTAAAAACATTATTATTCACATATTGTCTCCTGCAATAAGGAATATCCTCCTAGCATCCAACAACTCATACGCAAGGTGTTAGATTTACTATCTAACACCGTTGGATGGACAATCTAACACCGTTGGATGGACACCATTTTTATTTTATTTTTTTATTAATTTTTTTTTTTGTGTGTGGGTACCATTCTCGGATTTTCAAATTGACCTACGCTAACCGTCACCATGCATCAAGTGTACTAAATAGCACCTAATTTCTAAATGTCACCTAATTTCACTATACTTCACCCAAAAAAAAAATTAACTATAAATCTGGGGCGTTACATTGATTCACTGAATTGGTTCGGATATGTGGTTGTTATGATGTTATGTGGACTTAGGTTACTATGAAAAATCTAATGAGAGTGAGGTTTCACTTCTATACTGGTGGAAAGTTCACTATAATTTATTCACATGTTACTACTAGATCCTCCACTCTTTTGTACTTCCTGCTTCACAATCAGTTCCATGGTTCAAACTTCAAAGCTTTTCATGGGAGGTTTCCAAATTGAATACCAGTTTAATAATATTAAAAAATGGTTGAAAAGAAGAAGAACGAATTGTCTTAGTGGGTGCTAGGGAATGGTTCATTTTCTTTTATTTATGATATCACTTATCACTTGGTAAACTTTCTTAACCTCCTGGTGCTTCTTTATTGCACTTACCCTATTTGGACATAAGGTTCATGCTTTAAAGCATTACTTTGGTCTTACAATGTTAAAACCGTTTTTTTTTTTTTTTTTTGACGAGAGAAGTCATGACTCATGGATGAATTGTAGTCTCCTTACCCATTACGGTGAACTTAGTTTCATTTGATCCTCATACATTATATCGTAGTCTGGTTTTGAAGTAGTAACAGCTGTCTGTTCTATAGTCTAGTTAGATGACTATAACCCGCTTGGTTTGAAATGTGCGTTTTTTTTAATCGTAATTGATGATTTGGACCCAATTAAAATTTTGAAAAGGGAAGTCTTCTTGTGCTAATTTTAACCTTGCTGAGAAAGATTTTTGGGATGCTATCTAGGAGGTTTAATGGTCTTTTCAATTACCTAAGTCATTAGGGTTAGAAATCTAAAGGGCCAATCTCAGAATTGGAGAAACTTAATAGATTGACATTTACAGGTCTGATTGGCCCTGAAGTTATAGTCTAGTACTCTATTAAACAAGGTGAACAGATCGGCAATGTTCGACTGAAGTCAATGGTCAGATTTTCAGATCTTGCTACTTTAATTAGGAAACCAAAACCCGGTGAAAACAATAAAATCGATGGAAAAGTTTTTAGGGTTCAGAACCGAATGCAGTAATTATCGAAACCAATAATTAAATTGCAATCAATAACTAGATTCAGAATATGATAGATATAGTCCAAAAAATTCTGAATGGAAGTAGTTGAATAGAGCTAGGTTACTTAAAAATCGAATGGAAAATTGGTTTAGAAAAGAATCTGATTCTAGCCTTGGTTGGGCAAATTGACAGCAGGGTTGAACCAAGAATCAAACTGAAACTGAACTTGAAATAAGCATAAACTAGAAGATAAGAAATCCCAGCTGAACAAGAAATTGCAGGTTCTGAGAAATAAGAATCCAGATGTGAAAATTGTGACAAATGGAATAGAAGATCCGGTTCAGGAATCCACCAAAACCTCACATGGAATCCACCAGATTCTCCTGCTAAATCCACAACTGCTCACTCAAAATCCGTTGAGCATCCTCTTGATTCAACAAGGGGAGACTATTTCTGAAATCCACAGACCAAAAGAGCAAAAGAGCAAAGAGCAGCTTATTCATAGAAATCGTGGGGTGGGTTGATCTCTGTACACTTCTTTACTATATTTGACTGGACTGAATCCAAGACTAAATAGTTTTCACCTGGGCCAATTCCTAGGCTGATTATGAGAACATAAAACATAAATGGACTCTACTTCTCTCTTTCCAATTTATGGTTGTATTTGGAGACAAAGAAATACCCAATCAAATCAGATCTGGATTTATAGAAATCTAATCCAGCCTGACTAATAATAGTTAATAGCAATTAAATAAAGAAAATAAAACCCGAACAGGACCCACAAGGTTATCAGTTTTCTGAAGTGATCAGGAATATGGAGTTGAGCTCAAATCTCGAACTGCAGTGTGTAGAAGTCCCAGCTCTGGCCACAGGGCCTTCCTTGGCTGCTGCATCAAGGTTCAATTGATTATGGAGAGGGATGGGCTTCAACACCAGATTGGTTGCTCCTAGTTTCTAAATTATAATCTGCATGATATTGTAAAAGGAAAAAAATATCCGCAAGCCAGAAGCTTGGGGATTCTTTCCCATGCTCTCTAAATTAACTGATGCACTCTCTCCTCCTCGACCTTGTGGGCCCCTTACTGACAGTACCGATTCCTGCGTGCTAATTGATGTGGCTTGGGAGATTCCCCCAAAATCGGCAGCTTATAGAACTTTTAACACTACTTTAAATGTTCTTCAAGTACATCATAGTTTTATCATGTGTTGCATGCATGGTGATGGAAACTTGCTCCTGTATGCAGGGCTCCTGAGAAGCAGCTTCGATTGTTTGATGTCAGGTTGAGACAGACTGAGATTCATGCATTTGGATGGAAGCAAGAAAGCAGTGAATCACAATCAGCACTTATAAATCAGGCATGGTCTCCTGATGGTTTATACATAACTTCTGGCTCTGCAGACCCCATGGTCCACATTTTTGATATCAGGTACAATTCTCACAGACCCTCTCAGTCAGTGAAAGCTCACCAGAAACGAGTATTTAAAGCTGTATGGCATCATTCTCTCCCACTTCTGATCTCCATATCTTCTGATCTGCAAATTGGATTGCATAAGATTGTGTAAGTGCTATTCCCTCACGTTACCGTTCCTCACTTTTGTTCCCCATTTGATTCGTTGGGGTAATCTGTTTCGTTTTTCCTACCGTGTGAACTTCTATGTGAAGGATTTTTTTTTCGGTTGTAACCATGTGAAGGAATTACAATGCTATTTTTGTTTTTTATATTCGTAAATATGTGGTGGTAAAACTCTGGAGCATGGCTTGAGTGTATAGTCTAGGGTCTGTTATCTCAGATGGTATGTTCAGCTCAAGGTGGCCAATGGACATGCTGCAAGGGGTTGGTTATTTAATTCAAACCACTGAACTAATAGTAAATCATACGGTTGATAGGCCACAGGTTCCTCATGCTTGCCACCAATTCGTAGAAATGCTCTCTGAAACTGTAGCCCACCTGTTAAGCAGTCACGAATAAAAATAAGGAAAACTGGTAATGTGATCCAGGAATAATGTTTATAATCACACCATTCTGCCCTCTAACCGGATGGAAAGTTAGAGGATGGGATTTATGACCCCAGGCATGTAGGTGGCAAGCTGAATAGGGCTGCCTTGAATTTGTAAGCAGGAACCTGGACAAGAGTATGAGTTGGTCAAGGGTGCATGTACTAATCGAACCTGGTCTGAATGACATGCTCGTCTTTCGTTGCGGTCCATGAAATAATCAGGCTGAGCTGCATTTCCCTGGGCAGCAGGCTGGGGGCCAGCCTTCTGCTTGCTTATTGAGAGGGAGCTCTGGGCTGCCCTTCAATGCCTTCATCTTGGTAACCATCCTCACCCCATCTGTTATCTTCCCCCCCTCCCCCCCTCCCCAACACACACACCTCCCTCTTTTTTGTTCTTACTCTTACTTGGGACCTCTCTTTCCTAGATCTGCCACTACTATTAATGAAAATCATACATCTGTAACAACTAGGGAGAATTGCAAACCAAGTGAGGAACTGTAATACTAACGGGAGGAGAGTTACAATCAAATTAAAAAATTAGGCACTTCCCCATTTAGTAATGACTGCAAATGCTCCACCAGGATAACAAAAACCACATCAACCACATTTTAATCTACTAAAAGTATGTTAGAGTATAATAATAAGCCAACAAGCTTTTTGCAAATCTACTGAAATTTCCTTGATTACCCAAATAAATAAAGAGTCAAAGATGCATTGCAAGTTTGGAATCAGTTATCAAAGCAAACTTCGGCCTAGTTAATCTCTCATATGAAGCTTATCCAACAGTATCTTGATCCTTTCATCATTGGCCAACTCAAAACCTATAAGGGCACAGTTAAGGGTTGTAGACCCATTTGCAGCTGTATGGATAAATGAAGGGGGAAAAAAACACTTTGAGGTGGAGTAATTTTCAGTATTGATAAATGAAAACATTTAAAGGGAGTCACTAACAAATGAAGGAAAAAAAGCACATGGATTTATGAGATTATCGTTGTATAGAGTTCAAAATATATTGTAAGGGGTATAAGTGGTGAGGAGAAGGGTATTTTTCTATAGATGGAAGCGGTACATCCCTGACCCTAACTCCTTGAACAACTCTACAGTTCTCCAAGTATAACTGAAGTGCTTAGCGGAAGTAGATCTTGCTAAAGGAATCAATATTATCTATAACACATCAACGAAGCAATCATAATCTGTAGCCATCAATTCCAAATATGAATGCTGGTTGAATATCAAATCAATTGGTCCATCATGAATTTTGAACCATGTGACTATAAGAAGGGAATAATTGATAACAGATAAATGAGGTGTGGATATGTCCTGACAAATATAAGTAATGAACTAATATAAGAGGGACATTCTTTACTGATATAATGACACAACAAAACCTTAATATAATCAAAAGAACATTCTTTACTTCAGTTGCAGCTAATGTAGTGGATGGAGAAGCGTGGTATTAACTTTTCATATAGTGATTGTGTCTGTATTGATGATCAATCATAGGTACAAGGGATAGCATTGGCACAGAATTTATTTCAAATTCCTCTCACCTCTCGCAAAGAACCAATTAACTTATGGAGTTCTCCTGAAATATTATTGCAAGGAGAAAAATAACAGAGGAAAACGTAAAATCTATTCTTGAAATGGAACTACCAAAGAATTTTTAATTCTTAAAACACTTTCGATTGATGTAAGCAAAACAATTTAAAATTGAAGACAAAAATGCTATTCATCGATTTTTTTTTGTGAAATCAGTTTCAAATTGGAAGTGAAATGATACCAAAAAGGGTCTAAGAATCAAGAAAGATAATTTAGTTCTCCTTGCTTAATATAATCAAAAGAACATTCTTTACTTCATTGGTATGAAAGTGGGCATGCTTAAAATAATGAACTAATATAAGTAAACAATGAACAATTCATCAAAATCAGGTAGGGTGCATCCATTAGAACTGTACTCTTGTCTGAGACATAGGCAACTCAATAGGCAAGACATTAAAAAATATTTATTTTTCTGTTGGCCAAGTCACACACTGAAGCCAAGTTTTAATCCTTGATAGATCCCTACAACTAGCCTCAACATTGCCATATTGTCTTATTATAACATAAAACTGTGGCATTAGCAACTTCCATACCCAGAGCATCAAATGTAAATCTAAAACAAAACTATAGCAGTGAATGACAACAAACTTACTCCATCACTATATAAACATTATCATCATATTCATAATCATCATAAAACTGCACCAAATTCTTATGCCCTGTTAGAACATGCAAAATTTTCACTTCTCTTCTTACATCCTCTATGGCAATAGCTGTGGTCATCTTCTAGAACAACACAGACCATATTAGAACAAAAGTTGCACTGCATTTCTTCCCTGATACACATTCGTAAAAATAAGATGCATTATAATTGAGGGAATCACAAGGTAAAATGGATTATATAAAAATATATTCCTTCATATAGACCACATAATATTTATAATTTAGAATGTAATTCCCAAATAACATAAATTGCATAAATCTATAATACTGCATCAGATAATCTCAGAGTAAATGACACAAGAAAACCATAAGTTCCAATTTGAAACAGTAAGTGTTCAACAAATTTATAAAAACAATTCCAACATAAGTTTGAGTGGATGAGATAGTTTCGAACCAAAATTTCTCAGAAGATCAGACAATAACTAAATGGATAAATAGAAGCACTTAGAAACAATTGCCATACACTCCTATGGTAAACCTAAAAAATTCAATAATAACTTAAATTGCGGAGACTTTCTAAAACAGTAGATAAGATATAGAGCAAGACCATTTGAGTTGGGCAATAAAAAACAAACCTTTGCTTTGGAAATAACCTTAACCGCCACTTCCTACCCCTTCAATTCCCCTTTCTTCCCCTTTGCAGAACATGTATAGCCGAAATGCCCACGACCCACTTCTTCTCCAAGCTCATATTTTGACAAAACCTGCTTCGAGTACCCGAAATTCTTAACCAATCCAACTTCACACTCACTTCCTTCGAGAATTGTAGCTTCATTCTGCTTCACAAAACCATGCTTGCGAGTAAGCAAGGCTTTAATGTGCTTTGTAGGGGAAGGAGGAGGGAATGGTCACTTGAAGATCCCCAAATGGGTTGAACTCACATTGGAGTTCACAGTTGAGTTCTTGAATCCACTTGGCAATGGACTTGGGCTGTAAAAGGGGAAGTTTGAAGTTTTAGTGGGTTCAAAATTGGCACCAAGAACAGCATCTTCAGGAATTATAGGGTTATCGACATCGTTATGAAGAATAGGTCTTCCATGATAGAGTTCCATGGAAGCCAAAAATCAGAGGAAGAAAACCAAAAAAGGATCACAAAGCTCAGAAATCAAAAATCTAGAAAGGACGAATAAATAACTAAGCAAATTTTTAAGTCGAAGAGGGAAACCAAGAAACCTAAAACCCACAAACGAAAAAGAACTTGGGAAAAAAAATAAACCAGAAATTGAGCTCGCATTCGATTAGCATAATGCACTTAAGTATCTCATATGTAGACACTTGCAGGCCCCAATCCATAGCAGCCTTGAACCCTAACCTAGGCGGATGGAAATAAAGAGACGGAGAGATACAGAGAGATAAAGGGAGAGAGACGTTACCTTCACCGGAGATGATAGGAGGGTCGTTTACCGTCGAATTATGGAGGAGCAGAGCATCGGAGAGAGGGAGAGAGGGAGTGAGAGAGCTGGGAGAAGGGTGCGGGTATAGGTGAAAAGCGATGTTGAGAAAGGTAAAGTATAAATGAGAATCTATGCCTTATTTTCAACGACAAATTTTAAATACCGTCGGGTAAGATTATTTTTAGCGACTGGATTTGAGATACCATAGCCCCAAAATCAATTTTTTGGCGATGGGAATGTTAGGACCTGTCAGCTAAAACGTTTTTAGCGACAAAAATTAAGTTCTTGTCAGCTAAAATGCTTTGTGGTGACGAGATTTCAGATCTCATCGGCTAAAATTCTTTTTGGCGACGGGAATTTTAGCACTCATCGGCTTAAATGTTTTAGGCGACGAGATTTTACATGTTGTTGGATAAAATTATTTTCTACGACAGAAATTTAAAAACCATCGAGAAAAATGATATAAGGCGACGAGATTTTCTCGTCGCCATAAATCCTTACCGTTGTAGTGTATAATGAATTAAGGAGTGGGTTTATTTGGTCAAGAAGAGAGAGAATAGAGATATCTGAAGAGAAGAGATAGAGAGAGAGAGAGAGAGGGGAAGAGTGAGAAAGAATATAGATATCCGAAGTGAAGAGAAAAAAAGAGAGAAGGAAAATTCAGAGAGAGAGAGAGAGAGAGAGAGAGAGAGAGAGAGAGAGAGAAAGAGGCATGCTGCCACCACCTTGCACCTCCACCTACTCCTTTACTCATGTACTATCATCTTACCCTTTGAGCTGCTACATACCCACACATAATCATACCGCCTTGACCTACACAAACCACCCTAACTGCCTCTCTCCATTGAGCAAACCACCGCCACCTCATCCTAGCCATCCTCTCCATGAAACTGAAAAAAACTGCTCCACACAGCCCATGGCCCTGCTCCACCTAACACCTCATCTCAAATTGCACAACCTCCCATCTCATCCTACCAACTCCCTCTACCTATCTACACTACCCCCAATCAAACACCATCGGATCAAACTCATGCCCACTGCAACTCACTTGTCCATGACCAAATCAATTGCACAACCTCCCATCTCACCACTTACCAACACCTATCCCCAGTCGTGCCATATATATATATATATATATATAGGGAAACTACACCCCTAGAGGAGCCTCTACGCATATATAGTACATAATATATTCTTTTATGCTATTGAAACTAATGAAAAAGAGATAGATGTCTCTTATTATTTTAATAACAAATGACTGCTTTCGCGATTTAGAAAATAATTTGAATAAAATAATGTATTTATAATCATTTGAATTGATGTTAAAGTATATTGAAATATGTTTCTTGTAAAATAGGAAGTAGTTTGATCTAGGCATTTATTTAATACATTGTTGCATCAAAAGGTATTTTTACATTAAGTCGAAACCAAAAAAGGGTTGTTGCCTCAATCTGCTTTAAGTTCTGGAAGAAGAAATATCCTGGCATGGAATGCTTGATCCAGTTTATCTGCCATTTAGGCTGGATTGCGTCTGCTAGGGGTAGTGTAAGCGCCCCATTTTCACCTTCCCCAGCCAAAATAGTCTTACTGGTGTATAGACACTAAGAGAGGGGAGGTGAATGGAAATTTGAAAAAAAAAATACAAGGGAGGTGCGTGAAACTCTGTTAAGCCCACAGTCTATCAATCCTCGTGTGTTCTCTATGGTGTTTTGAGTTGAGCGACAGTGCTCCAGTGTACGGGAGTCTGGGTGAACTTATTCGGAATGGTTGCGGGTCAATTCAAGGTTTGGACCTTAACTGGCGACTTTGAGGCTGATTTTGGTCATGGGTTGTAATCTGCATGGATGCATAGGTTTTGGAAATACTTTCGAAATAAGACTAGAATTACTCAATTCTGATATCAAACGAAGAAGATATCGCGATTTTAGTCGAATGGAAAATGCATTATAAATCCAAGGGCTTTTCTGTAAATTAAAGATTTATTGGGTGAATTATCATGAATTAGATCGTTCGGACTTCATTTGGCCATATCTTAATCTTCCAATGTCCAAATGAGGCGATTGAAGGGTCATTGTGCTTCATTATGCTTCCTCTTCAAAGTGGACATGGAAAATCTGAGACAACGGCCTCCGAAAGATCCCATGCAGAATTACAAGTCGATATGCTCATTTAAATTTCGATTCTTCATAATTTGCTCATCCGACATCCAAATCAGATGATTCAAGCACCAATGTTCTCCATTTTTGATACTCTTCAAAGTGGACATAGAAAATTTGGGATAGAGATCGTCGAAGAATTCCATGCAGAGTTGCATGTCTAAATGGCTTAGAAAATTATCGAAAAGAGAGAGAGAAGGCAGTCTAACGTAGTCCAGTCAGATTCGATTAAACCCAAGTCAGTCCAACACAATCAACCTCGACAAGTCCTGCATGACCCAACTCGTACTGGTCTAGACCAACTCAATATATATCCATTTCATATTTCAATAATTATACATGACTTAGTGGACAAGAGAAGTGTTCAATTAAGAGGAGAATTTAGCCACCCAATAAAAGTTATACGCACATGCATCGTGATTACACAATCATCCCCCTTTTGATCATTTCCAAGGATCACACATTTTCTCCTACAATATGACAAATATGAAGACAATCTTAGATCCAAATAAACAAAATAAAGCCTAGAGATTCAATTGCAGAAAAGAATGTGGGAGTACGTATTTATTAATATCACTAGTAATAGTACCTTGGAATTATATTGGAGCTTTGAATTCAACCAACATCACTGGTTCCAGTATCATAGGCTTTGCTGCAGCATAGCACTGTTATGATGAAGTCAGATGCAGTGTTAAAGTTGATGAATCTAGTAGACAACAACAATAAAGAATAGTTGAAAAATCTAAATGTCATCTAAGGCATGCAAACAAAAACAACATCAACCACATTTTTATCTGCTAAAAGTATGTTAAGAGTATAACAATAAGTCAACAAGCCTTCTGCAATTCTACTGAAATTTCCTTGATTACCCAAATAAATAAAGAGTCAAAGATGCATTGGGAGTTTGGAATTAGCTATCAAAGCAAATTCATGCCTAGTTAATCTCTCATATGAAGCTTATCCAACAGTAGCTTGATCCTGTCATCATGAGCCAACTCAAAATCTATAAGGGCACAGCTAAGGGCTGTGGACCCATTTGCAGCTGTATGGATGAATGAAAGAAAAAAAAAACACTTGAGGTGGAGGAATTTTCAGTATGGATAAATGAAAACATTCAAAGGGAGTTACTAACAAATGAAGGAAAAAAAGCACATGGATTTATGAGCTTATCGCTGTGAAGAGTTCAAAATATATTGTAAGGGGTATATGTGGTGAGGAGAAGGGTATTTTTCTATAGATGGAAGCGGTACATCCCTGACCCTAAACTCCTTGAACAACTCTACAGTTCTCCAAGTAGATTTTGCTAAAGGAATCAATATTATCTATAACACATCAACGAAGCAATCATAATATGTAGCCATCAATTCCAAATATGAATGCTGGTTGAATATCAAATCAATTGGTCCATCATGAATTTTGAACCATGTGACTATAAGAAGGGAATAATTGACAACAGGTAAATGAGGTGTGGATATGCCCTGACAAATATAAGTAATGAACTAATATAAGTGGGACATTCTTTACTAATATAATGACACAACAAAACCTTAATATAATTAAAAGAACATTCTTTTCTTCAGTTGGTATGAAGGTGGGTATGCTTAACATAATGAGCTAATATAAGTAAACAATGAACAATTCATCAAAATCAGGTAGGGTGCATCCATCAGAACTGTACTCTTGTCTGAGACATAGGCTACTCAACAGACAAGACATTAAAAAATATTTATTTTTCTGTTGGCCAAGTCACACACCGAAGCCAAGTTTTAATCCTTGATAGATCCCTACAACTAGCCTCAACATTGCCATATTGTCTTATTATAACATAAAATTGTGGCATTGGCAACTTTCATACCCAGAGCATCAAATGTAAATCTGAAACAAAGCTACAACGGTGAATGACAACAAACTTACTCCTTCACTATATAAACATTATCATCATGTTCATAAGCATCATAGAACTGCATCAAGTTTTTATGTCCTGTTAGAACATGCAAAATTTTCACTTCTCTTGTTACATCCTCTATAGTAGTAGCTGTGGTCATTTGCCAGAACAGCACAGACCATATTAGAACAAAAGTTGCACTGCGTTTCTTCCCTGATACACATTCGCAATAATAAGATGCATTGTAATAGAGGGAATCATGAGGCAAAATGGATTATGTAAAAATATATTCCTTCATCTAGATCACATAATATTTATAATTTAGAATGTAGTTCCCAAATAACATAAATTGCATAAATCTATAATACCGCATCAGTTAATCTCAAAGTGAATGACACAACAAAAAGATAAGGTTTAATCTGAAACAATTAGTGTTCAAGAAACTAATAAAAACAATTGCAACATAAGTTTCCTCTTCAATCCCCCTTTCTTCCCCTTTGCAGAACATGTATCCCCAAATGGGTTGAACTCACACTGGAGTTTGTAGGTGAGTTGTTGAATCCAATTGGCAATGGACTTGGGTTGTAAAAAGGAAAGTTTGAAGTTTTAGTGGGTTCAAAATTGGCACCAGGGACAACATCTTCCGAAATTATAGGCTTATCGACATTGTTACGAGGAATAGGTCTTCCATGATAGAGTTCTATGGAAGCCAAAAATCAGAGGAAGAAAACCAAGAAAGGATCACAAAGCTCAGAAATCAAAAATCTAGAATGGACGAATGAATAACTAAGAAAAATTTTAAGTCGAAGAAGGAAACCAACAAACGAAAAAGAACTGGTGAAAAAAAAAAACCAGAAATTGAGCTTGCATTCGATTAGCATAATGCACTTAAGTATCTCATATCATAGACACTTGCAGGCCCCATTCCATAGCAGCCTTGAACCCTAACATAGGCAGATGGAAATAAAGAGACGGAGAGATACGGAGAGATACAGAGAGATAGAGGGAGAGAGACGTTACCTTCACCGGAGATGATGGGAGGGTCGTTTATCGTCGAATGATGGAGGAGCAGAGCGTCAGAGAGAGGAAGAGAGGAGGAGTAGAGCATTTGATAGAGGGAGCGAGAGAGCTATGAGAAGGGTGCAGGTATATGAGAAATAATACATCCACTCCATGAAACTGAAAAAAATTGCTCCACCCAGCCCACGGCCCTACTCCACCTGACACCTCATTTCCAATTGCACAACCTCCCATCTCATCCTACCAATTCTCTCCACCTACTTACAGTACCCCTAGTCGAACACCATCGAATCAAACTCATGTCCATTGCAAGTCACTTGTTCATGACCAAATCAATTGCACAACCTCCGATCTCACCACTTACCAACACCTATCCCTAGTCTTGCCGCTCGCTGCTGTTCCCATATATATATATATATATATATCAGAGAAAAGATATATATTTATTTATTTATTTATCAGAGAAAAGATAATGAGACTTTTAGGATTTTTTTTCTTTTACCCTTACTTGTGCATGTAGGTGTTTAGGAGCATATCTCCATACCTAAAATGTTTTTTAGGTGTTCATATATGGTAGTTGCACTAGTAAAAAAATAATGTAAGACATGTACATATATGATAAGAAATCTATCTATCGTATCGAACGAGGAGAAGCCACATTAGTACTTGTTCGCGCATTGAGAAAGGAGGTGCTCATTTGTTTAAGAAGTGAGATCTCAGTCGTACGGGCATATAGATGTAAATAAATCTCTTTGAATGAGATGCAATTAAATGCATGATATCTTCTCTGTAGCATGATTTCATCTCTTTTTTTTATTTTTCTTTTTGATACATCTCATGTTCTTTCACAAAATTGAATTGTTCTTGGTGGTTTTCGTTATCAGTTTAATAATAATAATAATAATAATAATAATAATAATAATAATAAATTAATAAAAAATATTTTCAGCTGTTAAAAGAGGTAATAATATAAGCACCATCCAATTAAAATCTAAAGGATCACATCCCTCTTTTTTTTTTTTACATCGAAAATATTGACTCATCGGATCTGGTTGAAATTGGGTTCATGTTTCTTCACAAGAAAAACGTTGTCACTTGTCACTATCAAAGGATGATTGACGTTAGCAGAAACTGCAGATTTATCAACATCAGAATCTAGGAACAAGCAGTGGTAGTGGCTCGAGGGCAGTAAAGCTTGGATGTAACGTTCAATCTTTTGTGTCTCTCTCTCTCTCAAAATTTTCATTTCTTCAGTCTCAAGTTTCATTTCTTCACTCTCATTAGTGAGTCTACGTCCCACACGATTGTGGGTGAATAAAAAAAACAAAAGTACACGTCTCTATTAAGATTCTACGTGGTTGATATTTACGAAATCATCATCATCATGATTTTTTCAATTCAATAATTTAATTTAAAAAAATCAATTAAGTTCGTAAGCACTGTCAGTTTCACAGTTTCATGTTACAAATTCCAAAGTACTGTTAGTTGAATTCGGCGCAATCAGATCATTGTTACGAGATCCAAAACACTGTCGGCAATTCGGCGCAATTCAATTCAGCGCAATCAGAGATTCATACGAAATCCAAAGTTCTCAGCTTAATTCGGCGCAACCAGATTCATGTTATGAAATCCAAACCATTGACAGCTGAATTCGGCGCAAGGGGCTGGAAATAATATTCAATCAGTCGCATCGTGTTGTACGGACGATTTCTTTAGATTTTGAAATAAGGAGACTATGTTAAATGGGACATTGGGACATGGGACGATTTCTTTAGATTTTGTTACTTTATTATTATTATTATTTTTAAATTATGGTGGGACTCATAATGGAATTAGGCTGATTCAAAGGGAAGCCGGTTGGCTCAATTTTGGGTTTAATGGGTGGGAATTTGGTAACTAAATTCACATGGCTGCGGGGACCCTAACTATTGTATTTATAATACAATCCCTAACCCAAAACCATTTCCACAGTGGACCGGGTTAGTAGTCTCTAACCAGTGACGAACCAGACCTGAATCGATCAAACCAGTAATTGAACTCCCACTTAACAACTGGTTAGGTAATTGATCAAGCCCACACATCAGGAATCTAACAATCTCCCACTTGGGCTAGATTAATTACAAAACCACCGTCGAAAAATATGGCCATGGAATTCTATTACATAATAAACCGTCATCAAACTTTGATCCACTCATCAAGCCTACCAATGTCGAGCAACAGCGGAAAATACTCCAACATATCTGGTGTACTATCTTCTGTCAGCTACATACAAGGGTCTACTTAATGATATGAATCGCCTAGAGACATGTATACATGAAAATATTATTTCATGTGGGTCCAGATCGAATAACCTTCGATCTAATTGCCTTGATAAAACCTCAGAGGCAATAAACCTTCATATTGACCGTAGCAAACCGCCACATACCCTTTCGGTTAATATTGTACTAATTGCCTTGATAAAACCTCAGAGACAATAAACCTTGATATTGACCGTAGCAAACCGTCACATACCCTTTTGGTCAATATCGTACTTTGGCACACCGCCGTGAATTATGGCTAAATACCGCCCCGTTCATTTGGCTTAATACCGTCTTGTTCATTTGATTAAATATCGTCTTTGTCAATGACATGTCAATGAATATGCAACATAGCAATAAATGAATGCTGAAATAAAAATAACCATGGTAATAAATATCCATGCCAAAACTATAGGCAATGTAATAAACATAATGAAATAAATCATTATCAAAGTGAGAAAAGTTTCCCACTAACCAAGCACATTAAATGAATTAACCATTTCTATATTAAACATACATTCCCATGAAGACTCCCCTTGACAAAATCTTCGTCAGAATCTACAATCAAGATGTTTAACGAATGTGCTCTACAATGATATAAATTCTTTGACCTTTTTCTCTCACCTAAAGAGATTTGAAATCCAATTTCTATTATGCTTTGAATTACTAGATTTCACATTATTATTTGAGAACAACACAGTCAAACCGCTGTCACAATACATCTCAATAGGCCTAAGTTAAACTTACAACCTTCCAGGTTTGAAAGATAACTCTTCAACTAGATATGTTACTTATTAGTTTCACATATAGTTATAAAATTTACCTTATCAAGAGGGTGATGCATGGATAAACTTCTTTACATTTTTCCTCAAAGGATACATCTACCATCATAACAATAAATCTGAGATGGGATTCATGCCACCAATGCAATCACCAAACACTACATCACAATAGCCAAGAGTGTCACTACTGCCACAAATGAGTGGATAATCTTTGGTCCTCTGCAAGTACTGCATGACCTTTATATTCTCGTTGTTTAATGAGCTATACCAGTATCCAACTAAAAATATTTCAATACACTCTAAACAAAGGCTATGTGAGAATAAATATAATCTTGAGCATACACCAAGCTCTGTACTTCAAATGCTCTCTTTGAACATCATTTCTTAAACATAACTCTGTCAATTTGTCTCCTTTACTGATTTAAGCATCTGCAACTTAACTGTTATGCTTGTACATTCAATCATTCGAGAACACGAATAACGAATACCCTTTGAGACAAAACCAGAGTTCCATTTTTTCTATCATGAAGAAACTCAATGTCAAGTACAAAGGTACTTACTCACACATTCTACATATCGAATTTATCAGACATTGAACCTATGGTTTCAACAGGTAAATCATGTCACTGCTGGTCAGTGATTAACCATCAACATATATGACTAGGAAATGAATCCACTCCCACTGATCTCTATATATACATAATGATCAATGATAATCTCGACAAAGTTTTAAGAAGATACAACTCTGTTAAACTTCAGGTACCACTACCTGGATGCTTGCTTAATCCACATATTGACTTTATAAGAAACAAAATAGATTTTCTTTTTCCTTTACCTCAAAACCTTCTGGGTAAAGCCTATAAACACCTTCTTTCAGATTTTCTTTGATCAAAACGATCTTTACATCTATCTGATGCAACTCCAAAATAAAATGCATAACTAAGACCTCAAAGATAGATTTGAAGTCTATACTTTTCATTCTCTTTGTGTGATTCCACTTCGCTACAAGTTTTACTTTGTAGCAATCAATTCTCCCACTGAAATCACACATTTTCTTACATATCCATTTGAGCCTATGAGTACGCCGCTCATGACAAGAGCATAAAATCTCAAATCTCATTGATGTTCATAAATAATGATACATCAATTATGACTGGTAACTATTCAAAAATAATTTCATTATCGACAACTTGCTTAAAACTATTGGGATCTTTATCTTGTCCAATGCCAAAATATCTAATTTGAGGTATAACATGTGATGAAATCACAGATCTACATGGTCTATTATATATTTACTCATTGCCTTATCTTGCTCTGGTATTTTGGCTATGCACCAACCTGAATGAAGATAATTTTAATAATTATCTCATTACACTCTGATAATATTTTTGATACCTCAACTAATTGTTCCACAACAATTTCCATGTGATCTCATTAAACTTATGTTTCTTGGATGTGACTGCTAACCAACATCACCAATGAATCTTGTTGAATCCTTCAGATATTAGAGGATATCTCAAAAATGATAACTCAATGTCCTAAAATAATCACTCTCGCACGAGTGTTATGAAAATACGCTATTTTTACAGTTCCAATCAAGAAGATAACTTGAACTGAAAACAACTTACATAACACCTTATTAATACTATAGGCTGCAGAATTGATCACTCCAAAGAAGCTAATACACTCTCGAGTTCTCTTGATCATATCTATTTGTCACTCTTTGTTATTGAATCTCATTCAGTGAAACGATTATGACAAGAATTTCCTAGATAAAATTTTGATGTCCACAAGATCCAACAATTCCCTTGTTGTAAATATCTTTTAATATTTTTTAATCTTGTCATCTTTTCCTTAAACAATCCTTACAAGTAAGCAAGTCATTAACTTTAGGGGTTTCTAGAATTCTGTTCTTTACAACCTTTTTACTGTCTTTCATTAGATAAGAGTCCTAAATGTCTATGCTAAGGATGGAATTAGGATATACTGTTTAACTTCTATAGCCAGGTAAACTATAGAGAGTAAATAAAGGTTTTTGCTACTCTTATAGGTTTGGATTACTTCTATTACTTAAGTCTCCAATCTCCATTACCTTCTTACTCGAAAGTTTCATGATTTTACTTTTCTTCCAGTTATAACCTTTTCCACATGTTTCTTCTGAGTTCCTGTAGTTCCATAAAATCATTTTTCTTGTCAGAAGTTTCTTACTGTTCCTTGAAAATTTGTTTTTCTTTCTA
Organism: Protea cynaroides; assembly: GCA_028583415.1. NCBI lineage: Eukaryota > Viridiplantae > Streptophyta > Magnoliopsida > Proteales > Proteaceae > Protea > Protea cynaroides. Next base: position 54,831 of record CM053273.1, on the reverse strand, counting down.
TAAGACCCTACATTTCACTTACTGCATTTGTCAGAGTATGGCTCACACATCATGACATTTGCATTCCTTCCTTTCTCTTTTCTTTGAAATTTCTTTCTTAGTGTAAAGGAAATCAACTCATCTTCTGTCCACTGGGTTTATGGGTCACCAGGATCTAACTTTGCAGTTTAGGTGAGGAAGTGAAAGTCAAGTGAATCATCTATAATATTCCAATGAGTTACCTATAGAGATTCACATATCTCAGAGCTTATTAGTGATTGCTAATAGCTCTAACCTGTGTTTCCTCACACACTATTATTCCTCACACACCATTATCATCCTATACCATCAAAACTGGTACAGACAACCTTGAGAATACAACATCTTTGCTAATAGCTATAACCTGTGTTTCCTCACACACTATTATTCCTCACACACCATTATCATCCTATACCATCAAAACTGGTACAGACAACCTTGAGAATACAACATCTTTCCACCCATTTTAAAGACCAAAATTTCTTTGGATTTCATTCTGAACATCTATTTTCAATGTTCCTTATTTGAATTTTCTTTTACCTGATCTTAGGGATTGAATATTCCTAAAGATCAAAATAGAATCTCCGCTGAGTACTAGGTTAAGCATTCCTAGACTAGCTTTCACTTTTTCATGCCAATTCATAGAACTGACCCGCCATAACAGGCATCATGAGGTGTTTGATCATTATATGTTCTCTAATATGTGTGATATAATGCAAATATACACACAAGATAATTTAAACTTACAATATATATGCAAGTCCATTTTCTTTGAAGAGTCAACCGAAACTACACCCTCATCCTTTTGGGACAAGAGCGCACTGGTCCTCTTACTATCTGTGTAGAGTCAACCGAAACTACACCCTTATCCTTTGGGACAAGAGCGCACTGGTCCTCTTACTATCTGTGTAGAGTCAACCGAAACTACACCCTTATCCTTTGGGACAAGAGCGCACTGGTCCTTCTACTATCTGTGCATAACCTGCGAAGGGATAATGACTCTCAAAATTCCACCACCTTTGGGTGTATGAAACTCCTAAAGTCAAGATCCTTCATCCATGTGCATGAGTTTACATGATCTTTGACACTGCCACCTTTGGGTGGACAATGTCGCTCTTTGCTGCTTCCACAAAAGTGAAAATCTTGATAATGTCACATTTAAGTGAGCACTATCCTTCTTTGCTGTGTCTATAAATGCATAAGTTCTGGATTTGAGCATATCATGATAGAACTGAGCTTGCCACTTTAGTGGTCCCACCCAATTCTTACACAATATGTACAAATCATAATTTGAATTAACTGGGACAATGTCACTCTTAGGTGAACACTGTCATTCTTTAAAGCATTTACAAACACAGTCGCTTGAATTTGAATACATCATGACAAAACAAGGTATACCACTTTGGTGGGATCCACCAAGTTCCACCATGATATGAACAAATTCCAAAATGCAGCTCTAGTGGGATATATATAACCATGAATGTTTTCAAAAATCAACTTTATAAGTCTAAACATTCAAATAAACATGTACTTTAGCTCAACAATCATTATGATACAAGAATATTGAGAAAAACCTGCAGAAACACTGCAAATCGAGCTTCAAAAGAGCATTTATTTGGAATACTACTATTCCCAATGTATCAAAATGTAACAATATATATTTCTGATTGAAGAGCATTGAAAACCAAGTCCAACGGAACAAACCGGAGGTCAATCCGACCTTCCTAGCTCCCACAAATCCAGTTTAAAGTCGGATTGTGAATGCAGTCAAAAAACTGCAAGGCAAACAGGCCTTAAAAGTCTGGACCGGTACGAACCGCAACCAGAACCGAACCGACCGGTCCGTACAAAACCAAACCGGGTTCCGGGTTCGACCAAGTGACCATCCGGGTCAATTTTCTGGGTTTCCGGGTCAACTAGCAGAGCATATAGTTTGGTCCTCGGGTTAACCCATCGGGTCATAATACAGGGTTTTCGGGTTGATCCACCGGTCCTTGAAGCCGGGTTTCGGGTCCGGGCTGGGTCTGCCAGGTCGGGCTGGCTTGGCCTGGGTTGGGCCAGCCCTGGCTGGGTCTGACTGGTCGGGCTGGCTTGGCCTGGGTTGGGCCAGCCCGACTGAGTCGGTCATGGCCTGGGGCCCCGGGGCTGGGTTGCCTCGGCCCAGGCAACCCGCAACCCTGTTAGGGTTACCGATCCGGCGACGAGTCGACCCGGCGATGACTCGGCGCCGTCAGAACCTTTTTTTTTTTTTTTAAATCCAACTGCCGGCGCGTGGATCTCACGAGACTTTTCAAGCGGCGCGTGGGGGCGCGTCCGGCCACCGGCGGCGACCATCTTAGTACCGGTAGACTCGTTTTTCCGAGTTCTACAATCTGGTATAATTTATTTTAAATTTTACCGGTCCGAAAAAGTTTTGAAAGGTTTTAAACTTTGACAGTTCATCGAAAAAATTATGGAGAAAAACTCTCTCTTTTTCAATTCAATCAATTCTACCCTACGATCCTAGCTCTGTGTGGGTGGCTCTGATACCAATTGTTATTATTTTTAATGCAGGTTAGGATTATTCCCATGGGTTTTCCCATGAACCCTAACGAATCCACCACACAGATAACTAGAATACAATGGACAATAAAAGAGATGATAGAATACATACCATTTGAGCTTATGAGTACACCGCTCATGACAAGAGCATAAAATCCCAAATCTCATTGATGTTCATAAATAATGATACATCAATTATGACTGGTAACCATTCAAAAATAATTTCATTATCGACAACTTGCTTAAAACTATTGGGATCTTTATCTTGTCCAATGCCAAAATATCTAATTTGAGGTATAACATGTGATGAAATCACAGATCTACATGGTCTATTATATATTTACTCATTGCCTTATCTTGCTCTGGTATTTTGGCTATGAGTATAATCCTAACCTGCATTAAAAATAATAACAAGAGGAAGAAGAAGGAAACAGAAGGGAAAGAAGAGTGAGAGAAGGACAGTTAGAGAGAGGAGAGTTGGAGAGAAGGAAAAGGGACCGAGGAGGATTACCTCTTCACATCAAGAGCAAACGATTCAAGGAAGCAAGGAATAGATTGAAGGTATTTCGAATCTGATTTTGAGAAGGAATCAAGCTCAAGAAATTAGGGTTCATCTTCAAAAGGTAGGTTTTACAAACCTCTCTCTTTAATGTCATTTGTTTCTGGGTTTAAGAATGAAGGTTTAGAACTCTATTTTTGGAGGGTTTTCTATGCTGATTTCTGAGTTGAAAAAGAAGATAGTGGGTTTAGAGGGAGAGTGAAACAGAATTTCATTTTACAAAATTATGACCTCTTGAATGGTACTCCTTCGCCTAAAAGAATTAAAAATGATAGAAAGAAATGAAGGAAACCTTCAGATTTCTACATTTTACTTACCTATTTGATTTGAATGGATGATTAGTAGGGTTTATGATGGATTGATGTATAAGGGTCAATGGGAATCATGAATTTTCTTTGAAGAAAAGTGGATAATCATCATATTTCTATATTACTGTAATTTGAGATGAACATGCAGAAATGAATGCAATTGCATTGGGAGTTCATGTATTTTGTTTTGGAGTATTTCAGCATTTGTTTTGGGTAGGTGTAAGCTATCTACGGTGGGGTTATGTTGCTAAAACTGTAGAGAACATATGTGAAGTGTGGAAACTATGAATTTCAGCATTTGTTTCGGGTTATGTTCCAGCATGTTCGGTTATGATGTTTTCCAGCATGCAATGGTGATTCGTTCAGCAAGTCTGGTTATGTTTACTCCGCCTAATCAGTGACAGCCATTGATCATAGCGTGCTTCACTTATAGGTTGCACAAGTGACAGTGACAATAGTGACCAGACCAATATTTTTTAATTTGTCTTGATATTGAATTAAATAAAATGCAAATGTTTAATTTGTTTTGATATTACATTGCTTCACAAGTCGTTGTATAGTTTATTTCATTTATATGTTTCCTTTCATGTATATGTAACTGTCCTAGCACTCACTGAGCTTTTGAGCTCACCCCATGTACATACATCTTGTCGCTGTGACAAAAGCATGCTAAGCGATAAGGGTCGAGACTACCCAACTTCGAAGGAGTAGAAGATAAGACATTTCTTTTATCCTTGTCAGTATGTAATTATTTGAGTAAAACATGTATTATGAGTTGGCAGGGTTTTTTTTTTGGCATTGTAATATTTGGAAGCACAAATGTTAACCACTTTGTGTAAATAGATTGGCCGCTACAGGTGAGTTCTGGAATCCATTTTATGAATACCATTGTGTTTCCCTTTTAAATTGACAGTTTCGCTCTATCACCGGTCTTCTTCCTAATCTCCCTAACAGGTCTGGGGGCATGAAATGACACATGCCCCATACCATATATAATAATATTAACACAGGATTGGATCAGGACAGTCAGGTCCAAAACCGATACCAATTGGCCGATCCAATACCATAACACCTGAGCTCCCTGTTCTTCAGCATAACAAATAGCATGCTTGCTGACTTCTTGTCCAGTTACCTTGGATTGGTCAATGGAATTCATATTCTTATCCAGAACCTCCTTTTATTCAGGAAGGTTTGCACGATCAACAAAATCCTCTTCCAAGTCCTCTACATCTAATAAGCCAAACCAAGACAAATCACCATCATCAAGCAAAGCAGTCACTTCAGGATCAACAGCCTTCTGAATCCTTAAACCCAGAGTCTTTGCTGCAACAGTGTACATGGAATCCTCATTTACATCACCATCGGAACGTGAAAGTGGTATGCTTACCTTCGAAGCATCATAAGCCTGAATAAACAAATAACACACAGAAAGTTTTAAAAAAGGACTCTATTAACTCTTACAATTGCAGACATAAAAAGGATCAATCTTTTATCACAGTATAGCAATTCTACTGACCTTTACATCAAGTGGGAGTTGTTCAAGCTTCGCTTTACTGTTGTGGTAAAAGGTAGAACCACCTCCTGTGTTCTTAATCTCCCGAAGATGAATAAGATAGTCATAACCATCGTCCGGAAGTCCAAGCTCCAAAATTTCTCTTTGTATGATCTGGTAGTGGTACTGCACCTGTCACCACAGTTTGATTTTGATTTCCATGGACCCCAAGTTGGTCATTGTCATCATCATCGTTATCATCACCAGAGGCATCAGCGAAAATTGAATTCGGGTTATTTGCGACATCAATTTGGAAGGAAGGATGAGCAATGTCTCCGATGTCATGGACATCTTCGTGGAAGAATCCATGAACCGAGTATGGATTATCATCGACCCTAACAAACGCTCAGTCTCCAGCTAGACCATCGTCAAAACTGGGATTGGACGAGTCCCTTGCAAGTAGCTGAAAAGTGGCGGACTTTTTCTTGTCAATGAATTTCTTCTTCCCCATTCTCCTTTCAGATTGTTAATGCTGGTACTCGACAGATAAAACAGGAGACCAAACCTTTCAAAGGCAGGCAAGTAGTGTCCATATATCAGAATCAGGAAAAAAAACAACACAAAAGCCCTCGTTGAAACTCTACACACCACGAATCAAGTAACTCAAAGAGTGTTTCTCTGGTTATATAAATCACCAATGTTCAAAACAAAACAAATTCCCTCATCATTTTGTCATTCATCATTTTTTATTATATATATATATATATATATATATATATATATATATATATATATATAAAATTGAATTTTTTATTCTTTTTTTTCTTTGTTTTTATTATTATTATTATTATATATATATATATATATATATATATATATATATATAAATATATATATATATATATATATATATATATATATATATATATATATATATATATATATATATATATTAATTACCACTACATCTTTCCCATTGCACATGGTGTCGCAGTGGGAGTGAGAATTTCCTGCAATGGTAAAATTGGGGTGCTGAAAAAGTTATTCTTCACAGACTTATTCTCCTAGGGTTTCTTTCAGATCTCTTAGTTATAGGGTTTTTAAATTGCACAAAAGAGTGAGAGAGATAGGAGGTTCGTCCTTTATATAGAGGAAACCCTCATATAGAGTCATCTCCCAATTAGGAGAGTAAGCTCTCCGAAGTTTGTCTGGTCGCAGAACCCGTGAGTTCTCTAGTTGTCAAATTGTCCCATTGTCTATCGGATGGGCTTGACTACATTGGCATACGTGTCGACCACCGTAACCCATATGACAGAGGGTTGGTTTGACTAGACGACAGTAGACTTACCCTGTCTCATTTTATTCCACTTTCAATTCGCTTCTCTATCAAGGCATAGAAATCCTCTCCTGTCGTTTGAGAATCACCAAATGTACTAGTTAGATAGAGGCCACTCGCTAGATCAGCACTGCTAGTTCTTTTCCCCAAGGTAAAATTAGTCTCAATTCCAACTCCAATACTTTCGAGTTAAGCAAGAAACCCAACAGCTCTTGATGCTTCTCCATCTAATTGAAATACACCCAGTTCAGTTCATACCTCTTTGTTTTGGTGAAGCAACCAGTAGCTCCACCAGCTACATTCTTCTTCTCCAAGCGAAACTAGGCAGGTTTGCTGCTCTTTAGTGCTGCTCTGTTGCTCCTTTTTTCGAACTCAATCTCCTACTTATGACAATTAAATTGCTGAAATAAACTTAAAAGAAAAAAAAATTGATGGAAATGAATGGTGATTGTGTGACTTAGACATGCTATACTGTAGGCGGGCGGAGTTTTGTTGACCAGCGAAATAATTTTTTAGTAGATTTTAGGTACTTTGAATGAGTTTTAAGAATGCGATGTTAAAATTTTTGAAATGTGTTGAATAATATAAGGGAATGACATACTTGTAATTTAATATTTTATATTTGTTTATTTGTTTTATTTCCTTTCCTTAGAATCCTAGTCACTCTAGAGTTGAGACTCCTAGTCATTCTAGAGTTGGGACTCCTAGTCTCTCTAGAGTTCCTGTTAGTTTGTAATCGTATTCATTATAAATAAGAACGTTGTGTGGAGAGATAATTAATTCTCTCCCATTCTCTGATTCAACATGGTATCAGAGCGGGTTGCCGTTTTGAGAGTTGTTTAAGGTTTTCGTTCTGGTGTGCAGCCACCATTACCGCTCTACTGCATCTAAAGAAGTTCTTGTATTCTATTCTTCTGATCTACGGCAAGGTTTCCTTCAAATCAGATCTCAATTTCTATCAATCCTTTGGTGGTGATATTTCTGGTTTGATTTTTTTTCTGTCTTCATTGATTACATTAATGGAATTGAACTCGGTGATATAAATCTGGTTTGATTTCTTCTCTGTCCTCACTAATTCTATTGAATCCATTCTATTCTCTGCTCACAGCTAATAGAAATCAGTTGTTTTAATGCTCAGCTGATATTTAATGTTCTTTCCATTAAGGCGTGCAATTGAAATCCTGGTTTGATGAGCATTACATTCATACATCAGTTCTGAGACCTGGTTTCTATTTTCATCAGTTTTTTATCGCTATTAAATGACATTAATTGATTTCAGTTTCTGAATTTAAATTTCCTTTCCATTAACCAGCTTCTTTCCAACGATCCTAATCTGTACCTTGAATTCCCAATTTGGTTGCTATTTTTCTGCCGGCTTTAAGATCTTTTATTCAATGCATTATCTCATTAACTATTTGCTGATCTGGCTTCATTATCTTGGCCGAAATCTGATTTCTGTTATTGCAATCAAATCTAGTTGGTGAGTTGTCCCAGCACCATAAGGATCCTTTCCTAGTTGGACATCTAACCATTGGATTTGGCTCAATTTTTTTATATATCTTATCATCCTATCTATTTATGACACTGTGACAAGTTCTGGTTGGCCATTGCCACATCAGATTTTGACTTTTAAATTACTGTTGAAATTCCACTTGCATCACTACTCTATTCCTAGTCACATTAGGACTTCTCTTATCTCTCGTATCAACCATTGGATTGATATCTTCTTTTGATATTCTGCTTAAGTCATTGATGTAAGACCCGCACTCTGAAAACCCGGTCTAACCTTGGTTTTGTGTCGTGACAGGTCTTCCGATCATCACCGAGCCAGACGGGGCAAGCGGATAACAAACAGGTACGAAATCGGACCGAAGTCAACCAATTATACCTGATTTTAGGTATACCGGTCGATGGTACCGGATGATGGTACCGGTCGACCGGTATGGCCTGCACAGCTATGTGCGGGAATTTGGAAATTAGTCTCTGCGGGTCCCGCTTTCCTGATTTCGAATCCTAGAAGATTCCTAATCCTAGTAGGGTTACTAAACCCTATTTCTAGCCTATAAATACACCCTTAAACCCCTCAAATCCTTTCCATTGTCTCTCACAAACCCTAGAGAAGAGAAAGAGCTTGGAAAGGAGAAGGAGCTAGGAAGAAGAAGGAGGTGCCGCCATTACCATTTCACGAAGCTCACGCTACGCCTGTCAACGGTAAGTGTTTGAATCCCTCTTCTTACCCTATGTTAGTTGTGTGGGTGGATCAATACCATGCAAAGTAGGTATTGATCTAAAACCCTAAATTGGCCAATAAACCCTAAGTTGCCGTCAAACCCTAGATTTGAGTTTCGAGATGATATTTATCGAAACGAGACTTGAATGAGTTGGGGATAATTCTAACTCAAAGCCTAGACTTAGAATGGATAGGAGAAACCCTGAAAATCCGTGGAGGATGATCGACGGCAGTCGAAGAACCCATGTATGGTCTTCCGGAGACATACCGGTCGACTATACCGGTTGCACATAGTGCGACCGGTATGTTGCGACCGCTACCTCTCGGGAGGTTATCTGTGGGGGACCGGCTGACCATACCGGTCGCCGGTCTTTCCCTCAGAGTCGCGACCGGTATATGCCACCGGTCAGCTCTGTGAGGGTAGTTTGTGATCTCTGTTGGTTTCCGACCAACATGAAACCCTAAACAATATATTCTAATGAAACCCTAATAATATCGTAGGACTTTGTGACATATCGTTTGGATCTTGCGACGTGGAGCAAGTGATCGAACGAGCGTCAGGTAAGGGAATCTGACCTAAACCTAATAATTAACGGACAGTAAATCGTTGTTAATCATTGAATATCTATGATGTGATGTTTGTGCATATTCACATGCCATCCTTTACTTTCAGTTATTATTATTGTTCATGCATTCATAGGATGTGATTGTTAGGCATGTGATTGTTTTCGTTGGTGTGTGGAGTGGGGCATGGGCCTGGGATCGCTCTTCACACTAGCACTTTTTGTAGTATGCTGTCTTAACATGCTTGGTACGGGTGGGGTATCAGGGGAAGGTCGTGGTACGGTGGTCTCCGATATTGATGTTGTCCCAGCCATTGTTGTGTGGTACTGAGGATTCCGAGTCGACGCTTGCTTGTCCACGATGCTTTAGCTCTATCTCTATGCCGTAGGGAGTTATGTTGGGATAGGGTCTACCTGCGTATTGTTTCTATCCTAGTGGGTTAGTTGCGGATAGGGTATCAGGGGGAGGTGAGGTGTGGTGGTCTCCGACCCGGCCTGCACGCTCTAGCTCTATCTCTATGCCGTAGACGGCTGTCTTTGGGATAGAGCATACATTGTTGACATATAGGATTGGTTAGTTGCGAGCCCGGTTTGCGAGCCCCGACCCGATAGGGGGCTTAGGTACCGGTATGGGTAGAGTATCGGGGAGGTGCGGGTATACCTTAGCTCTATCTCTATTCCATGATGGGTGCATGTGGGTTGGTGGTAGTGTGATTACTGTGCGACGCCACACACTCGTGTATAGAGGTGCGGGGGCCACCAAACCTTTCTATAGCACATTGCAAACTTAAAATCAGACCACAGTATAAAATTGATTGTTACTCATGCATAATCTTGTGAAACTGTCTGATTGTCTTACTGAGCTGTGTTGTGTGTTCACCCTTTGTATATACATTGTTTTAGATGTTGATGCAGGATACACTGTGGACGATTATGTGAACGCTCCGGCGTATGGAGGTGTAGCTGCTTTGGATGTACAAGCAGGGGAGGACGAGCATGATGCTTCATGCGAGTGCCCTTTTTGCGTGTACCTGTGATTTGTTTTATTTATTTATTTCAGTTATTTTGATTGGATTAAAGGGATGTAAAAGATTATTATTTTATGTGTTTGAATTTGAATAATGGGATATTTATTTACATTATCAATAGATACTCAGTTCATTCTATTTAAAGTCTTTCGCTGTATATTTATATTCTGATTGTGGTTATGTGTAATTGGTTTGTATGGGTGGACACGGCTTATTCGAGATCTTGGTGTGAACCGTTGGTTCAATGACGGTTCACTCACACCGTTCTGGTTGGATCAGAATTGGGGTGTGACAACTTGGTATCAGAGCTCACTCTCGGGCTCTGTTCCAACAAACCATGTTGCACTTAACTGAGTCGATGAACTGAGTTAGGAGAAAATTAAAAATCTTAATACAAACGCACCTTAAGCATTGTCTGATACCTGAGACGGACTAAGAAAGAGAATAATGTACTATTCTAATTACGAAACTTAATATGTGCACATACACTAGTTAGGTGAAACCATGAAACTTTCATTAACAAAGGAAAAATTGTAGCAAATGAAATAGTGCTACAGGGTACAGTCCACAAACCGGACAGTTACCCTGTTATATATATATGTCATAAGAAAGAGAAAGTAAAAGGGGAAATCATGGGGTATGGGGCCTAGGAGGTATGGGGTCCGCTATATCATAGTCCCGCTCGTAAGCGACCCTAAGCCAATGCACCTGGTCCGGAGTCACCGTAGGCTGCGAGCTAGACGTCCCAACTCCTGACCCATCGCTCACTGAGACTCTAAGATGACCCTCTGGGTGTCCCTGATCTCAGTGAACATACTCAACACCGGGTCTGGGGAAGGATGAGACAGCCCAACTGTATAGGAAGAACAAGCGGAACAAGACCAGGTTAGAGAACTAAGTCCTGAAGTGGAGGAGGAACCGGTCCCAAAAATACCGATAAATTTACCTGGCCCACCCCACAGGAATTCCGAGACCATTGTTACAAACTTGGTCTACCAGATGCAGGCTCAACAGAAGGAATTTCTGAGCGAAGTACTGAAGATGCTCAGGCCAGCAGGTTCTGTTTCCGCTGGAAAGACGCCCGAGTCAGGAGGAATTAACACTACCCAACCGGTGCAGAGTAGCCCAAGGCCGAGGGGCCAAGCACAGAACGTACCACACCCGCATCGGTTTTCGTCGCCTTCTGCGTATCCGGGGGCGTATCCGTATCCACCACCATGGTACAGAGCAGACACACAGGGGCAACACGATCTTAGCAGGTCAGTGGACAGATTCTTGAAGTTGAAACATTCATCGTTCACAGGCAGGACGGGGAACCATTGTGGCCGGCACGATGGGTTTCGAAATGGAAAAGAACTTTCGATTGATGACTTGCACTGAGGAGGAGAAGGTCCTGTTTGCCACTCATATGCTGAGAGAGGACGCAAATGCTTGGTGGAATTCCACACGGGCATATCTAGAGAACAAATACACACTAGTTGACTGGGAAGTGTTTAAACTGGCTTTCTTCGACAAATACTTCCCAAAGAGCTTCAGAGATCAAATGGAGAGGGAGTTTCTCAACCTGCAGCAGGTCGGGCCAACCGTAGATGCATATCGCCAGAGGTACGAAGAGTTGTTCTTCTTCGCACCAGCCGGTATGCGGGAAGAGGAGACAAAGATACGTGGGTTCACCATGGGACTACGTGGGAGCATCGAGAGAGCACCTTTTGGGTCCGGACAAGAAGACTTACAACGAGGCGGTGCGGGTTGCGAGGGTGATAGAGTCCAGTCGGAGGGACAGCTTCTTCGCTCGGAACGGGGGAGTGAAGAGATCTGGCTGGAGAGAGCTCGGGTGGCGGTAATACTAGACCATTCCGCCCATACAGGGGGCGATCGCTACAACACTGCGAGAAACAACCTAGCACCACCTGTGCCACAATTAGCCGACCCAACCCAAATATTAAATGTTATAACCGTCGGCAATCGGGACATGTTGCAAGGAACTGCACGCTACCTAAGAAGCAAGCTCCCCAAGAAGCCGAGTTTATGCAGTCACCACCGAAGAGGCAGCCGAATCACCCGATGTGGTAACCGGTACGACTTTATCCCTTACTATTTGGTTTATTCTTTCGATTGCATGAGCATATAGAACTAAGGGGCAATATATTCCGGGGATTGTAAATGTAGCCGGTTTACCCGCCAAAGTATTATTTGACTCGGGGCCACGCACTCCTTTGTTTCGTTTCTTTTGGGAAGCGAATGGAGTTACCAATCAAGCAATTGAACCCAAGCTTGATAGTTCGCTCTCCACTAGGAGTCGAAGTGGCTTTGACCAAGTATTATGGACCATGTACTGTAACTATCGAGGGCCGAGACTTAGAAGCAAGCCTAGTAATACTTGAGATGGCAGATTTTGATGTCATTTTAGGGATGGATTGGCTAGGCCATCATTCGGCCGTCCTTTTATGTGGTGAAAGGAAGCTTATGCTTACTGACAAAGAGGGAAAGGAATATAGTTTCGTTGGGATTAAGCTATCTAGGAAGCGGAAGTTGATCCTCTCCGCCCTAAAGACTAAGAGATGCTTGGAGAAAGGGGGAGTGGGTTATCTCGGATCCGTAGTCGACCTCACAGCAGAGTCACTCAAGATGGAAGATATAGAGGTGGTTCGGGAGTTCCTAGATGTATTTCCAGAAGATCTTCCAGGCTTACCACCAGACAGGGCTACAGAATTTGTGATAGACCTTATACCAGGTTTGGCTCCAGTGTCTAAAGTGCCATATAGGATGGCCCCGACTGAGTTAAAGGAGTTGAAGACCCAATTACAAGAACTGCTGGATAAGGGCTTCATACGACCTAGTATATCGCCTTGGGGAGCACCTGTGTTGTTCGTCAAGAAGAAAGATGGAAGTGTACGGTTATGTATTGACTATCGTGAGCTAAACAAGTTGACGATCAAGAATCGATATCCTTTACCTATGATCGATGATCTGTTCGATCAGCTGCAGGGTGCAAAGGTTTTCTCGAAGATCGATCTCCGATCGGGGTATCACCAATTGAAGATCAAGGCCGGAGATATTCCGAAGACAGCTTTTAACGAGGTATGGGCATTATGAGTTTCGTAATGTCTTTCGGGTTGACCAACGCTCCAGGTCGTTTATGGAACCGATGAACCGAGTGTTCCATGATATGTTGGATACCGGGTCATCGTATTCATCGATGACATATTGATTTACTCTAAGGACATGGAGACTCATACAGCGCATTTGAGGGCAGTCCTACAACGGCTGAGGGATGTGAGGCTTTATGCAAAATTCAAGAAGTGCGAGTTTTGGCTGAAGGAAGTGGCTTTCTCTTTCTTGGGCCATGTTGTATTTGGAGACGGTATCAAGGTTGATCCAAGCAAGATAGCTGCTATAGTAGGATGGGAAGCACCAAAATCTGTTGCAGAGATTCGTAGTTTCCTTGGGTTGGCTGGCTATTATAGAAGATTCGTGGAAGATTACTCCAGGATCGCGGTTCCACTCACAAGATTGACCAAGAAGGGAGAGAAATTTATATGGACAGATGAGTGTGAGAAGTGCTTCCAGGACTTTGAAGTCAAGACTTGTCTCGCACCTATCCCGACCATCCCCGAACCAAGCGTACCGTTTACTCTATATACGGATGCTTCGGGGTTGGGTATTGGGTGTGTTCGATGCAAGGAGAAAGTGATCGCTTACACATCAAGATAGTTAAAAGAGCATGAGAAGAACTATCCTACGCATGACTTGGAGCTAGCAGCGGTTATTCACGCAATCAAGACTTGGAGACACTATTTGTACGGTGAGAAGTTTCAGATCAAGTCAGATCACAAGAGCTTAACTTATCTCTTCACTCGAAGGATCCGAATATGAGACAGAGGAGATGGCTGAAATTGTTAAAAGATTATGATTGCGACATCCGGTACCATCCGGTAAAGCAAATGTGGTGGCTGACGCCTTAAGCGAGAAAGTGGGCATCGAAACCCGAGGCGGGACCGAGTACAAATGCTGCATTGTGTGCCGCAGCCTCGAGTTCGATGGAAATTGATGAAGAACATATTATCGAAATTGCGAGAAGATCCAGGTTGAGCAAGGCTTGATTCATAAGTTCACTATGATGTTCGCCGCACTGAAGATATCACCGAGTCTAATTGATGAAGTCAAGGTAGCAATCTTACAGGATCCATATCTCAAGACAGTGCAGGAAGACTTAGAGAAGGGTTCGTGCAATCATGACTTTACCTTGGAATCGGACAAAGTACTCAAGTATCGCGGACGGTTATGTATACCCGAGAGCGAAGACTGCGATATCGAGGGCCGAGTTATGACTGAAGCTCATTACACTCCATATTCGGTACATCCAGGAAGTACCAAGATGTACCATGATCTAAGAAGACTATATTGGTGGAGGGGTATAAAAGCAGATATAGCTCGTTTCGTGTTTCAATGTCTGAATTGTCAACAAGTTAAAGCGGAAAGGCAAAGACCCGTGGATTTACTACAGCCGTTACCAGAACGAACCATTCAAATTTTGGAAGATATGTTTCGAGCTTGTGCATTAGATTCAAAGGAGCTTGGGATGAGAAGTTATCACTTATCGAGTTTGCTTACAACAACAGTTATCAGGCTACAATTCAGATGGCCCCATATGAAGCTCTCTATGGGAGAAAATGTCGTACACCTCTGTTATGGAATGAAGTGGGGGAAAGAAGAATTGTAGGACCGGAGTTTGTTGAAGAAACTTGCCGAGTGATTGATCGGATCAAAGATAGAGTAAAGACAGCTCGGGTTCGACGAAGCACTAGAAGACTTAACTTTCGAAGTGGTGCCTGTCATGCTCTCAAGCCGAAAAGTTCAGCAACTTCGAACCAAGGATATCCACTATGTGAAGGTGCATTGGAGAAGCCAAAATGTGGAGGAAATTACTTGGGAAGAAGAGAGCGCGATGAGAAAGGAGTACCCTAACCTTTTTGACGATCAAGGTACGTTCAAATTTCGAGGCCAAAATTTCTTTTAAGGGTGGGGCAGTTGTAGTACCTACATGCAAATTTCGGGACTAAATTTCTTTTAAGGGTGGTGGAGTTGTAAGACCCGCACTCTGAAAACCCGGTCTAACCTTGGTTTTGTGTCGTGACAGGTCTTCCGATCATCACCGAGCTAGACGGGGGAAGCGGATAACAAAAGAAGTGCGAATCGGACCGAAGTCAACCAATTATACCTGATTTTAGGTATACCGGTCGATGGTATCGGATGATGGTACCGGTCGACCGGTATGGCCTGCACAGCTATGTGCGGGAATTTGGAAATTAGTCTCTGCGGGTCCCGCTTTCCTAATTTCGAATCCTAGAAGATTCCTAATCCTAGTAGGGTTACTAAACCCTATTTCTAGCCTATAAATACACCCTTAAACCCCTCAAATCCTTTCCATTGTCTCTCACAAACCCTAGAGAAGAGAAAGAGCTTGGAAAGGAGAAGGAGCTAGGAAGAAGAAGGAGGTGCCGCCATTACCGTTTGACGAAGCTCACGCTACGCCTGTCAACGGTAAGTGTTTGAATCCCTCTTCTTACCCTATGTTAGTTGTGTGGGTGGATCAATACCATGCAAAGTAGGTATTGATCTAAAACCCTAAATTGGTCAATAAACCCTAAGTTGCCGTCAAACCCTAGATTTGAGTTTCGAGATGATATTTATCGAAACGAGACTTGAATGAGTTGGGGATAATTCTAACTCAAAGCCTAGACTTATAATGGATAGGAGAAACCCTGAAAATCCGTGGAGGATGATCGACGGCAGTCGAAGAACCCATGTATGGTCTTCCGGAGACATACCGGTCGATTATACCGGTTGCACATAGTGCGACCGATATGTTGCGATCGCTACCTCTCGGGAGGTTATCTGTGGGGGACCGGTTGACCATACCGGTCGCTAGTCTTTCCTACAGAGCTGCGACCGGTATATGCCACCGGTCAGCTCTGTGAGGGTAGTTTGTGATCTCTGTTGGTTTCCGACCAACATGAAACCCTAAACAATATATTCTAATGAAACCCTAATAATATCGTAGGACTTTGTGACATATCGTTTGGATCTTGCGACGTGGAGCAAGTGATCGAACGGGTCGGCGTAAGGGAATCGACCTAAACCTAATAATTAACGGACAAGAAATCGTTGTTAATCATTGAATATCTATGATGTGATGTTTGTGCATATTCACATGCCATCCTTTACTTTCGGTTATTATTATTGTTCATGCATTCATAGGATGTGATTGTTAGGCATGTGATTGTTTTCGTTGGTGTGTGGGTGGGGCATGGGCCGGGATCGCTCTTTACACTAGCACTTTTTGTAGTATCTTTGTCTTAACATGCTTGGTACGGGTGGGGTATCGGGGAAGGTCGTGGGTACGATGGTCTCGATATTGATGTTGTCCGGCCATTGTTGTGTGGTACTGAGGATTCCGAGTCGATGGCTTGTCCACGATGCTTTAGCTCTATCTCTATCCGTAGGGAGTTATGTTGGGATAGGGGTCTACCGCGTATTGTTTCTATCCTAGTGGGTTAGTTTGCGGATAGGGTATCGGGGAGGTGAGGTGTGGTGGTCTCCGGCCCGGCCTGCGCTCTAGCTCTATCTCTATGCCATAGGCGGCGTGCTTTGGGATAGAGCATCATTGTTGACATATAGGATTGGTTAGTTTGCGAGCCCGGTTTGTGAGCCCCGGCCGGGGGGGCTTAGGTCCTGGTATGGGTAGAGTATCGGGGGAGGTGCGGGTATACCTTAGCTCTATCTCTATTCCATGATGGGTGCATGTGGGTTGGTGGTAGTGTGATTCTGTGCGAGCCACACACTCGTGTATAGAGGTGCGGGGGCCACCAAACCTTTCTATAGCACATTGCAAACTTAAAAACCGGACCACAACATAAAATTGATTGTTACTCATGCATAATCTTGTGAAACCTCGATTGTCTTCTTGGGTGTTGTGTGCTCACCCTTTGTATATACATTGTTTTAGATGTTGATGCGGGGATACACTATGAACGATTATGTGAGCGCTCCGTATGGAGGTGTAGTCGCTTTGGATGTACAAGCGGGGAGGATGAGCATGATGCTTCATGCGAGTGCCCTTTTTGTTGTACTGATTTGTTTTATTTATTTATTTCGGTTATTTTGATTGGATTAAAGGGATGTAAAAGATTATTATTTTATGTGTTTGGATTTGAATAATGAGATATTTATTTTACATTATCAATAGATACTCGATTCATTCATTTAAAGTCTTCGCTATATATTTATATTCGATTGTGGTTATGTGTAATTGGTTTGTATGGGTGGACACGGCCTATTCGAGATCCTGGTGTGAACTGTTGGTTCAATGACGGTTCACTCACACCGTTCTGGTTGGATCAGAATTGGGGTGTGACAATTGATGTTTACGTGAATACCAATTCTGGTTGACAATAGTTGATCGGATTTTGACTTTTGACATTTGTCAAAAAAAAAAAAAAAAAAAAAAAAAACTATCTTTCATAGTCATAATGTTGCAAGGACTTGTTCATATCTCTTACTCCGACCGTCGGATCGACTTCAAATTTGATTCTTATTTGCGGTTGCCCGACTTATGGGATTTCTAGTGTTGTTCATCCTTCGAGATACTACTTGTTGCTATTACCACATCTATATCCCACAGTTTGACTTCTCTTGTCATAATTTGTCCACGTGGAATATTCCACATGAGGGGGAGATTATATATATCTCTGCTACATTGAAGAGAACTTAACCTACTATTACATGCTCGTGTTGGTAACCTACTACATTTGCACAAGATGCAACATTTTGTTATGATGCAACCCTTTGTTCAGTTGCACAAGATGCAACCTTTATTCAGGTCCACTTATTGGCAATGGACTATTATTAGTTGCACAAGATGCAACCTTTTGTTAATACCAGTTGTCGGTGTATCTCTTGTTGCCGGGGCTACTTTAAAGAGATCCTTCGAATAAGCGAATCTCGATTCTTCCCCTAACCGTATGAAGATCGTAAAGTGCTGCATATGTGTCTCTTGTTGCCGGGTTACTTTAAAAAGGTCACTCAAATAGCGAACCTCGATTCTTCCCCTAAGCGTATGAAGATCGTAAAGTGCTGCATATGTGTCTCTTGTTGCCGGACCTATTTTAAAGAGGCCACTCAAATAGCGAACCTCGATTCTTCCCTAATTGTATGAAGATCGTAAAGTGCTGGATATGTGTCTCTTGTTCTCAAAAGTTTGATACACGACAACACTATTAAAGGTATTTTACATTGTTTTGCTCCATTGTGGTGGCCCGTTCCAATGCTGAAGCAAAATTTCTAGCAATGGCTTCGGGAATATGTGAACTATTGTGGTTGAAGGGCTTACTCAAAGATTTGAAAGTTAAGTGTTCTCTATGACTTTGTTTTGTGATAATAAAACAGCCATTAGCATCATTCGTGATCTAGTTCAGCATGATAGGACTAAGTATGTTGAAGTAGATTGTCACTTCATCAAAGAAAAATTTGAAGTGGTCAGATTCAAATTTCACTTGTCGATCGGAGGATCAGTCGGCAAACTTTCTCACTAAATGGTTACCTAGGAAACCGTTTCATATTATATTGTCCAAGTTGGGTATGCATGATATATATGCACCAACTTGAGGGGGAGGGTTGAATAATATAAGGGAATGACATACTTGTAATTTAATATTTTATATTTGTTTATTTGTTTAATTTCCTTTCCTTAGAATCCTAGTCACTCTAGAGTTGAGATTCCTAGTCATTCTAGAGTTGGGACTCCTAGGCCCCGTTTGATAACACTCCAGCTCCTTACTTCTTAGCTCCGAAGCTAATCCGGAGTAGAATGGCGATTGATAAACATGGTTCAAGTTTTGACTCCCATGGAGTGAACCGCTCCAAAAATGTCTCTGGGAGCTAAAAAAACCACCACCCCCTCCACCGCTACCATCCCCACAACCCCCCACCACTCACAGCAGCCACCACCACTACCACCGCCATCGCCACCACCACCGCCGCCTCTACCACCACCGCTGCCACCACCACCACCGCCGCCGCCGCTGCCACCACCACCCACCACTTACCATTGATGCCGCCACCACCACCCACCACTTACCATTGATGCCGCCACCACCACCCACCACCTACCACCACCTTGTTGCCACCACCACCCACCCACCACCTACCACCACTCGCCACCACCACCACTACCACCAGCCCCCCATTGCCACCAACACCACCACCACCACCACCCACCACCTACCACCACCTACCCACCACCTACCACCACTACCCACCGCCACCACCCACCACCACCCACTAGCACCACCACCACTACCACCACCCCCCAATGCAACCAACACCACCACCACCACCACCACCACCACCCACTACCTACCACCACCTGCCGCCACTACCACCCACCCACCACCTACCACCACCGCCGCCACACTACCCACCGCTACCATCCACCACCACCGCCCCACCACCACCCACCGACCCCCACCACTACCACCACCCCCCACTGCCACCAACACCACCACCACCACCACCAAACAACATTCTTGAAGCATAGTCTTTTGATTTTGGAGCTGCGTTATCAAACAACATTCTACTCCAAAAATCCTGACTCTGGAGAAGAAGTAAAAAATGACTCCAGACCAAAAGTAGCTCCATGGGAGCTGGAGTGTTATCAAATGGGGCCCTAGTCTCTCTAGAGTTCCTGTTAGTTTGTAATCGTATTCATTATAAATAAGAACGTTGTGTGGAGAGATAATTAATTCTCTCCCATTCTCTGATTCAACAAAATGTGTTGTGGATGTTTTTCTTTTTTGCGTTGTAGAGATGTAGAGAACGTGGAAGGTGTTAGAAAAAAAATGAGAATGAGTTTGGAAAATGATAGAATGTGTTATGGAAAAAACAAAACGTATTGCAAAATAAGAGAATGCGTTTGGAGAATAATTAAATGCGTTCTTGAAAAATAGAATAGGTTTTAAAAAAGTAGAATGGGTTTTGAAAATGATAGAATGCGTTATGGAAAATTAAAACGTATTGCAAAATAAGAGAATGTGTTTGAAGAATTATAAAACGCATTCTTGAAAAATAGAATATGTTTTTAAAAATTAAAATGGGTTTTGAAAACCATAGAATGCGTTTGGAGAATAATAAAACGCATTCTTGAAAAATAGAGTAGGTTTTAAATAATTAGAATGGGTTTTGAAAACGATAGAATGAGTTTGGAGAATGGTAAACCGCATTCTTGAAAAATAGAAAAGGTTATTAAAAATTAGAATGGGTTTTGAAAACGGTAGAATGCGTTGTGTTTAGGGTTTAGGGTTTTCTCTGGGACAGGATTCGGTAGGGTTTCAATTTAAGGATTTGGGATTTTTTTTCTTTGTTTTTATGGTTACTTCTCTTTGTCTGTATGCTGATGAGCCTTGAAGTCATGCGATCTCTATTTTTCCTCCTCTCTTCTGGTTTTACGGATTCGATAGGGTTTTGATTTAAGGATTTGTGATTTTTCTTTGTTTTTATTATCTATTGATGAACAATATGCATTTAACATAGCGTTTAAGAGTGGTCTTGGGAGTTGGGATGAAGGGATTGACCTAGTTTCAGTCTTCACTTCCTTTGTTTTCTGTGGTTTGTTTTTTTAACATGTGTGCTGTTCATCTGGGATTAGGCATGAGTTAATTTTTATTATTTTTATGCTGGTTATTGCTTCTTTTCTTCCATGCGATCTCTATTTTCTTCCTCTCTTCTTCTGGTTTTATTTCCTGTAAGATAGATTTGGATTGTACAGAGAGGTCATTGTTTATTTTTTGTTGATATGTATGCTGTTCGGCTGGGATTAGGCATTAGTTAATTTTTATTATCTGGGTTTAGTGTGTGACAGATTCGGTTTCAATGGACGGGTGTATTTCGAATTTTGTCTCCATTCACGTTCAAGTTGTTTTCCATTTCCTATCTCAAAGGCAATCAGCCAGAATGATCAATGGAATTCGGTTAAACACTAAATCCAATTCTGTTTGTTATCATTTGGAATTGAATTTGTGGGACGAATAAGATGATTAATCCTTTTGGTTTCTTAGCTTAGGATGGATTTCAGAATGAATGGATTTTTTTTTACTTTTTTTTTTTGTTTTGTTGTGGTTCCTTTTATTGTTTAAGATGTTGATGATGGAGCTTTTTTAGTTGGCATCTTATCCTGTTGGGAATTTATTAGTCTATTTTGATAAGTAAAAGGATAGATGTTCCAATCTATGTCTGGCTTAAAGAAGATTAAGTTTGTGCTTTCATGATATTTTGTTTGTACATGTCTTGATATCTGGTAACTGAACTATTGCATAAACCTTTGCATGGTTTTAGGTTTCGAGGTATCTGGTTCAACTTATTATTATTGTTTGATTCATGGGTTGGAACCATTTGTGCAGATTTTTGTGCTTTTATTGTCATAAATTTTCCAAGTAAGGTCTTCGTCCAAATTTTGTCACATGTGATGTTTTGTGTAAATTATTGCTGTGTTCAGCTGTCCTAAATATTTGTCAAGTTTGAAATACCTCATGCATACAAGTTAGGACAAATTGTAGCTTGGGGCATGCAATTAAAAGATTAGTATGTCATCAACATATACAATACAAAATTGTTTAAGATCTTGGAATACATCATCCATTCTCCTCTAAAATTTTGAGGGGCATTTTTCAATCCAAACGGCATTACAAGTCATTCATAGTGTCCTTGTGGAGCTCTAAAAACTGTTAAAAGAATAGATTCCTTTGTAAGTTTTATCTGTTAAAATCCAGATTTGCAATCGAACTTTGAAAAAATTTTCTTACCTCTTGTTAGATTTATGAGGGTATCTTTATGAGGTAAAAAATAACCATCAAATTTGGTTAGCTTGTTTAACTCTTTGTAATTTATTATCATTCTAGCCTTTCTTCTCTTAATCTCACTATGGTTTCTTACCGTACGAGTTTTTTGGGAAAGTCTTATCACTAGTTTTGTCCTATGCGGACTTCAATAATCTAATAAGGCAATTCTTCTGCCATTAAGTGATACTACTCATAGAAGGAGTAGGGACCACTGGATTTATTTCTTGAGGAAGTATTCCCAATTTCTGGGCAATCTGTTTTACCAATTTACTGGTATTTTTAATCTGATTTTCCATGGTGGAAATCCTAAATTCTAATCTACTGATTTTTCCTTAGTTCTATTTTCATTATTTTGTTTAATCAAATTTTATTGATTCTTTTAATAATGAAATTTCTTGACTATTTAAGTCAGCTATGTAGGTTTTTAACCTTTCTAAATCATCACTTAGGGTTTTTCCTAAAGTTTTGATTTCATCTAAATCCTTAGATTCCTCTATTTGAGTTAATTTAGTCAAAGATTGACTCTTTAAGCTTCTAAGCTTTTGTAAGAAGAACATATTTGTCCATGAAGTTCCAGCAGCAGAATTTATTCTTAGGGTTTCTAAGTTTTCATTTCTTTGCTTCTTTCCTAGGCTTTTCAGTTTAGAAACTCTATTTTTAATACTACAGATTAGTAGAAGGTAAAATCAGTCTGAATTCCAACTCCAATTCTTTCATGTTAAGCAAGAAACCCATTAGCTCTTGCTTTGCTTCTCCATCTAATTGAAATACACCCAGTTCAGGTCAGTCCAAAATAAGTGAGGGAAATAATAAAATAAATCGTGTTTGTAACCATAGGATGTGGGAAAAAGTCAGAATAACATTAATGCACAATTAAATTGCTGAAATAAACTTAGAAGACAAAAATCGATGGAAATGATTGGTGAATGTGTGATTTAGACATGCAGAATTGAGGCGGGGCGGGATCGGGAGCGAATTGGGAGCAGGATCTGGAGCGGGAGCGAAACCAGATCTGGATCGGGATCAGATCGGGAGCGAATCCGGGGAGCAAATTGGGAGAGGGATCGGAATCGGGACCTGGAGCGATTCGGGAGCGGGATAGGGAGCGAATTGGGATCGGGATCTGGAGCGGGCGGAATCGGGGCAAATTGGGAGCGGAATCGATAGCAAATTGGGAGCGGGATCGGGAGCGAGTTGGGATCGGGATCGAAATCGGGACCGGGAGCGAGTTGGGATCGGGACCGAGGCGGGATCGGGAGAGAATCGAGATCGGGGGTTAGGGTTTAGGGTTTAGGGTTGAGGGTTGATGGTTGAGGGTTGAGGGTTGAGGGTTTATATGTTAGATTTTGTGCTTCATGTATAGTTTTCTCCATTGCCATCAACTGAATGATTCGGTTTGGTTTGGTTCCTGTCTTGCAGTTGGTGTTTTTTTAATTTGACTTGCCTATTGCAGGATAGGTTTAACTCTAATCTAGAATTATTTTTTTTTTGATGTGTTTATCATCTTGTTCTTTATTTTCATTTTATTCTTGTTTTTTATGTTACATCGGTTGTTTGGAAATCCGAATAGGGTGTGGGTCTGCTGTGGCTTCATTTGTGTTTTTTTGTTATTTAGGTCCATTTGGTTTGCTGGGATCTGGTTTGGGTTTGGTTCAGAGTTTGGTGAAGCTAGTCTAGTGGTTTTGGTTAGGTCTGGTCTGGGTTTGAGATTTGGTTCAAGTATGGTCTGACTGGTTTAACTTGGATTTGGCTCAGGTTTGTTTTTGTCTAGTATGGTCCAGGTCTGTCTAGGTTTGGTTTGGTCTGGTATGGTCCTAGATTAATTCCCATAAAAAAATTGTTTGCATACTTCCATTAACATTATATCACAATTAAATTGCTGAAATATAAATTTAAAAGAAAAAAAAAAAAAAGGTGGAAATGGATGGTGATTGTGTGCCTTAGAGATGTAGTATAGGGTATACTGTAGGCGAGTGGAGTTTTGTTGACCAACGGAATAATTTTTTAGGAGAATTTTGGTACTTTGAATGAGTTTTAAGAATGCAGTGGTAAAATTTTGAAAATGTGTTGTAGACTTTTTTTTTTTTTTTTATGTGGTGTAGATAACGTGAAAGGTGTAATAAAATAAATGAGAATGGGTTTTGAAAACAAAAGAATACGTTATGGAAAAAGCAAAACGTATTGCAAAATAAAAGACTGCGTTTGGAGAAAAAATAAAACGCATTCTTGAAAAAAGAGAATAGGATCTAAAAAAGTAGGGTCTAGGGTTTCGGGTTTTATGGTTTTTAGGGGTTAGGGTTTTAGGGTGTTGGATTTTTCGGGGTTTTTGGATTTTTATGGGTTTATGGGTTCTTGGTTTTATGGGTTTTGGGTTTTGTTTTTCGAGTTATGGGTTTTATGGGTTTGATTGGTTTGTGGGTTTGTGGGTTATGGGTTTAGGGTTTAGGGTTTTTGGATTTTGGGTTTTGGGTTATGGGTTAATGGATTGTATGGGTTTATGGGTTCTTGATTTTTTGGGTTTTGGGTTTTGTTTTTCGGGTTATGGGTTTGATGGGTTTGTGGGTTCTTGGGTTTTATGGGTTTTGGGTTTGATGGGTTTGTGGGTTTTTGGGTATTTCTTCATATTCAACTGCCTCAATGAATTGTGTACCTGTTCTTTGTCCTTCAGACCAGAGCGCCAGCCCTAATTGTAAATGTTCATATTACAGTTCTATTTCTGCCATTAAGTGATACTACTCATAGAAGGAGTAGGGACCACTGGATTTATTTCTTGAGGAAGTATTCCCAATTTCTGGGCAATCTGTTTTACCAATTTACTGGTATTTTTAATCTGATTTTCCATGGTGGAAATCCTAAATTCTAATCTACTGATTTTTCCTTAGTTCTATTTTCATTATTTTGTTTAATCAAATTTTATTGATTCTTTTAATAATGAAATTTCTTGACTATTTAAGTCAGCTATGTAGGTTTTTAACCTTTCTAAATCATCACTTAGGGTTTTTCCTAAAGTTTTGATTTCATCTAAATCCTTAGATTCCTCTATTTGAGTTAATTTAGTCAAAGATTGACTCTTTAAGCTTCTAAGCTTTTGTAAGAAGAACATATTTGTCCATGAAGTTCCAGCAGCAGAATTTATTCTTAGGGTTTCTAAGTTTTCATTTCTTTGCTTCTTTCCTAGGCTTTTCAGTTTAGAAACTCTATTTTTAATACTACAGATTAGTAGAAGGTAAAATCAGTCTGAATTCCAACTCCAATTCTTTCATGTTAAGCAAGAAACCCGTTAGCTCTTGCTTTGCTTCTCCATCTAATTGAAATACACCCAGTTCAGGTCAGTCCAAAATAAGTGAGGGAAATAATAAAATAAATCGTGTTTGTAACCATAGGATGTGGGAAAAAGTCAGAATAACATTAATGCACAATTAAATTGCTGAAATAAACTTAGAAGACAAAAATCGATGGAAATGATTGGTGAATGTGTGACTTAGACATGCAGAATTGAGAGCGGGAGCGGGATCGGGAGCGAATTGGGAGCAGGATCTGGAGCGGGAGCGAAACCAGATCCGGATCGGGATCAGATCGGGAGCGAATCCGGGGAGCAAATTGGGAGAGGGATCGGAATCGGGACCTGGAGCGATTCGGGAGCGGGATAGGGAGCGAATTGGGATCGGGATCTGGAGCGGGAGCGGAATCGGGAGCAAATTGGGAGCGGAATCGGTAGCAAATTGGGAGCGGGATCGGGAGCGAGTTGGGATCGGGATCGAAATCGGGACCGGGAGCGAGTTGGGATCGGGACCGAGAGCGGGATCGGGAGAGAATCGAGATCGGGGGTTAGGGTTTAGGGTTTAGGGTTGAGGGTTGATGGTTGAGGGTTGAGGGTTGAGGGTTTATATGTTAGATTTTGTGCTTCATGTATAGTTTTCTCCATTGCCATCAACTGAATGATTCGGTTTGGTTTGGTTCCTGTCTTGCAGTTGGTGTTTTTTTAATTTGACTTGCCTATTGCAGGATAGGTTTAACTCTAATCTAGAATTATTTTTTTTTTGATGTGTTTATCATCTTGTTCTTTATTTTCATTTTATTACTGTTTTTATGTTACATCGGTTGTTTGGAAATCCGAATAGGGTGTGGGTCTGCTGTGGCTTCATTTGTGTTTTTTTGTTATTTAGGTCCATTTGGTTTGCTGGGATCTGGTTTGGGTTTGGTTCAGAGTTTGGTGAAGCTAGTCTAGTGGTTTTGGTTAGGTCTGGTCTGGGTTTGAGATTTGGTTCAAGTATGGTCTGACCTGGTTTAACTTGGGTTTGGCTCAGGTTTGTTTTTGTCTAGTATGGTCCAGGTCTGTCTAGGTTTGGTTTGGTCTGGTATGGTCCTAGATTAATTCCCATAAAAAAATTGTTTGCATACTTCCATTAACATTATATCACAATTAAATTGCTGAAATATAAATTTAAAAGAAAAAAAAAAAAGGTGGAAATGGATGGTGATTGTGTGTGCCTTAGAGATGTAGTATAGGGTATACTGTAGGCGAGTGGAGTACTGTAGGCGAGTGGAGTTTTGTTGACCAACGGAATAATTTTTTAGGAGAATTTTGGTACTTTGAATGAGTTTTAAGAATGCAGTGGTAAAATTTTGAAAATGTGTTGTAGACTTCTTTTTTTTTTTTATGTGGTGTAGATAACGTGAAAGGTGTAATAAAATAAATGAGAATGGGTTTTGAAAACAAAAGAATACGTTATGGAAAAAGCAAAACGTATTGCAAAATAAAAGACTGCGTTTGGAGAAAAATAAAACGCATTCTTGAAAAAGAGAATAGGATCTAAAAAAAGTAGGGTCTAGGGTTTCGGGTTTTATGGTTTTTAGGGGTTAGGGTTTTAGGGTGTTGGATTTTTCGGGGTTTTTGGATTTTTATGGGTTTATGGGTTCTTGGTTTTATGGGTTTTGGGTTTTGTTTTTCGAGTTATGGGTTTTATGGGTTTGATTGGTTTGTGGGTTTGTGGGTTATGGGTTTGTGGGTTTAGGGTTTAGGGTTTAGGGTTTTTGGATTTTGGGTTTTGGGTTATGGGTTAATGGATTGTATGGGTTTATGGGTTCTTGATTTTTTGGGTTTTGGGTTTTGTTTTTCGGGTTATGGGTTTGATGGGTTTGTGGGTTCTTGGGTTTTATGGGTTTTGGGTTTGAAGGGTTTGTGGGTTTTTGGGTATTTCTTCATATTCAACTGCCTCAATGAATTGTGTACCTGTTCTTTGTCCTTCAGACCAGAGCGCCAACCCTAATTGTAAATGTTCATATTACAGTTCTATTTTGAACAGAAAAATTTTTCTTATCTCACATTTAATATTCATATCTTTTTCTCCATTTTTTTTTTTTTTTTTGTTATATAAAATCTTCTGCGACATCAAAGAAGTCTGTGAGCCTTGGAACAATTATTGGAGCAGCAATCGGATGATTTCTTGTTGTAGTATGCTGATCTATGCAGGATTTTATGCTCGGCAAAAGAGAAGGGCAGACAGAGTTATTAAACAAAACAACCCTTTTGGTAAGTCCATGATCAATTTAAGGCTACATGATCTTTTCCCATTTCGGATTTGGAATTATATGTGGGTTGTTCTTTGGTTCTTTCTATTTTTCTTTTCCAACGTGTTTTTATCATTTTGTGCCTTGATGCAAATGCAGCACCTGAGTATAGCAGTGGTAGCATTCGTCAGTTAAAAGGAGCCAGATGGTTCTCTTTTGAAGAACTAAAGAAATGCACCAGTGATTTCTCAGAGGCCAGTGAGATTGGAACAGGGGGTTATGGTAAGGTTAATCATGGTTACTATTTTTGCCTTTAAACAAATATGTTTGTGGCTTACAAAAATGATAATGGTGATCATGGTTTCGGTACAGGTTTATAGAGGGAGGAGATCCACAAAGGAATTCAACGAACAAGGTCAGCTAAAGCTCAACCCCCAACCCCTAAACCCTAAAACCCCTAAACCCTAACCCCCAAACCCCCTAACCCCTAAACCCCTAACCACCCCTCAACCCTCAACCCTCAACCCTCGAACCCTCGAACCCTCAAAGCCCAAAACCCGAACCCCAAACCCCAAAACCCCAAAACCCCAAAACCACCCCTAACCCCTAAAAACCCTCAACCCTTAAAACCCTAAACCCTTAAAACCTTAAACTCCTAAACTCCTAAATTCCTAAACCCCTAACCCCCCTAAACCCTAAACCCCTAAAAACCCTCAACTATCAACCCTCAACCCTCAACCCTAAACCCTTAAAACCCCTAAACCCTTTAAGCCCCCAAACCCCAAAACCCTAACCCCCTAACCCCTAAACCCTTACCCCTAACCCCTAAAAACCCTAAAACACCTCAACCCTAAAACCCAAAACCCCCAAACACCAAACCCCCCCCCCCCAAACCCCTTAATCCCCTAAACCCCTAACCCCTAAACCCCAAAAACCCTCAACCCCTCACAACCCTCAACCCAAAAACCCTCAACCCCATAAAAACCCTAAAACCCCTCAACCCCTCAACCCCCTCAACCCCAAACCCAATAAACCCCCCAAACCCCTAAACCCATAAACCCCAAAAACCCTCAACCCCTCAACCCTCAACCCTCAACCCACAAAAAACCCCTAATTCGGGTTATGGATAATGGGTATTTTATTCGGGTTTGATGGGTTTTGGGTTTATGGGTTCTTGGGTTTTTGGACTTTCTGATATTATTAGATATCGGATATCGTATTTTGAGGTTTAGGGTTTCTATTTTTTTTGGATTTTGGATATCGGGGGTTTCGTTTTTTATTGGATTTCGGATAACGGATATCGGGGTTTAGGGTTGTGGATAGTTGCTTATCGGATAGCGGGTATCAGTTTTTTGGGGATGAGGATCGGGATGGGGATCGGGATCGGGAGTGGGAGTGGGATCGGGATTGGAACGGTAACGGAATCAGTAGGGGGATCCTGGAGCGGAAATCCGGGATCTGGAGCGGAAGTGGGGATCCGAGATCGGGATCCTAGAGCTGGATCCGGGAGCGGGGATCCGGGATCGGGGAGGGGGATCCGGGAGCGGGAGCGGAAGAGGATCCGGGAGCAGAAATGGATCGGGGAGCGGAAAAGGATCCGGGAGCGGGATCGAAGGTTTAGGGTTTTATGGGGTCTTGGGTTTTACGGTTTTATGGGTTCTTGGGTTTTACGGTTTTATGGGTTCTTGGGTATGGGTTTATGGGTTCTTGGGTTTTTGTGTTTTGGGTTTTGTTTTTCGGGTTATGAGTTTTGGGTTTATGGGTTTGTGGGTATGTGGTTTCTTGGGTTTTATGGGTTCTTGGGTTTTATGGGTTTAGGGTTTTACGGTTTTATGGGTTCTTGGGTTTATGGGTTTATGGGTTCTTGGGTTGTATGGGTTTATGTGTTCTTGGTTTTTTGGGATCTGTTTATTCGGGTTATGGATTTTGTGTTTTGTAATTCGGGTTATTGATTTTGGGTTTTTGATTCGGGTTTTGGGTTTTTATTCGGGTCTAGGTTTATGGGTTTTATGGGTTTTATGGTTTTTGAGTTTTATGGGTTTGTGCATTTTTAGGTTTCTGGTTATTTGTTTTTGGAATCTTGGATTTGGGATAATTGATTCTGGATATCCGAAATCAGATATTGTAAATCGAATATTCGATATCCGAAATCAGATATCATAAAACGCATATCCGATATCCGAAAATCAGATATCCTAAATCAATTAACCGAAATGGGGTTTAGGGTTTTAAGGGTTTTAGGGATTGGGGTTTCGGGTTCAGGTTTCAGTCCAACTTTAGTCTATTTTTTTTCTGATTGTGGAGCCAAAAACCTTGTACAAATCCACTAAGCGGGGAGGACCTTAAAAGTCCATCTTTATGCTTAAGGTTGGTTTAGTTTGAATGAGTTAAGAATGTGTTCGTAAAAATTTGAAAATTTGTTGTAGATTTTTTTATTTTATTTATTGATTTTTTTTTTTTTTTTTGGTGTAGAGAACGTGGTTTTTTCTTTTGGTTTTTTGTAATTATGTTAGATTTTGTGCTTCCTGTATATGTTTTCTCCATTGCCATGAACTGTATGATTCGGTTTGGTTTGGTTCCTGTCCTGCAGTTGGGGTTTTTTTAATTTGACTTGCTTATTGCAGGTTAGGTTTAACTCTAATCTAGATTTTTTTTCATGTGTTTATCAACTTGTTCTTTATTTTCATTTTATTGCTGTTTTTATGTTACAACGGTTGTTTGGAAATTCGAATAGGGTGTGGTGGTCTGCTCTGTGGCTTCATTTATGTTTTTTTGTTATTTAGGTCCATTTGGTTTGCTAGGATCTGGTTTGGGTTTGGTTCAGAGTTTGCTAAGTGGAGAAGTAGCGGATCTGGGAGCGGTAGCGGATGGGGGTTTAGGGTTTTTAGAGTTTTTAGTGTTAGGGTTTAGGGTATTTGCGAATTGAATTCAAAGCCTCTGAGAGTTTAACAGAGCAACTCTCAGAGCCACTGAGAGTTTAACAAAGCCAATCAGAGTTAATTTCATAGCCAATGAGGGTTTTTTTTTAACATGGTATCAGTGTATACATATTAGAGTTAACCCGCTGCATCACCAGTGTGCCCGCAACGGCTGACCTATTCCCTTCTCTGGGGTCTGGGATTGTTACATAGTATTAGGCATGTTTCAAAACGGTATTTTCCCTGTGAAAAAGCAATCCACAAGGCCAGTTTATAGAAACAATCATAATACTGCACTTTCATTCCCAATGCTCAAAATAATAATTACTGCAGTCCAAGTGATTTTGAAATTATGACTCGTTTTAGACCCCACCATCCACATGTACCATGTCAGTCCAAGGTCCATGAGAACGCCCCAAGAGATGAAGAGGAGTCAAACTCAGGGGCTATGCTTCTTGATGCATGGCTCCTTGCCAAGGGAGCTACCCCTTGCCAACAGAACAATTACAACTCAGACAGAAGAATACATGCATAAAATAGGTGTGCAATGTGAGAACTACCATTCACCAAGCATAATCACATAACATAAAGATTATACAATCAAATGTATTTGGTCAAAATTAACTAGGTAACTATAAGAAAAGTAGACAAGCGATTCAACTCAAACCAATCTCCAACTAAACCACGGAAGTCATCTCTCACATGCCGACAATGAAAAACCAAAAACCACATGGGTACTCCCAAAAACAACAAGACAATAAGGACGTCTAAGTACATTGCGAATCACAAGTTTAACTTTTTTCTCCATGTAATATTTTAAGTTTCAATAAACAAGCAAAAAAGTAGAGGGAAAAAATGAAAACAAATTGATATAGTAATCCCTATTGGCGGACATACTTTACAGAGTGCTCTATATTCCTTCTGAAGGTGTTTGACAGAAGCCTTCTCCACCATTGCGACAGCAGTTTCAGAGCACCACAGTGATTCTGAACCCCTATACTCTGCCTTCCTCCTTCCACCACTAAAGCCTCAATAAGCAAGCTGATGAACACAATGAGAATGTAAAATAAAAAAAAAAATCCACAGACAAACTATGCCATGACTATATGAACCAGAAGATCGGTTAGCTCCAAATCTATTCCATGTAAGGTAACGACAACCCTCATCTTCAGCCCAGTGGATAGGTTTTAGTATTCCATATGTCATAAACAAAATAGATTTTTCCAAACAATGATAGCTAAAATTTTATCCACATGCAAAAAAAATAAAAATTATATATATATATATATATATATATATATATATATATATATATATATATATATATATATATAACCAAAAAAAAAACAGTGTTTCTGTCCAAACACAACCAAAAGTCATGAAGATCCAAGTACTACATTCCTTTTGGGCGTCTTTTGAACACCTCAAAAGCATCAGTCATATTTCATAAACAAATCAATAAGCATTGATTCCAGAACAATCCCAGGTTCGACTCTTTCTCTTTATCTTACAATACCAGTCCTTTGCTTTATCAAGTCTCAGCAACTCCACAAGTTTCCCTAGAGTAATGGGTATATTTCAGCTCTGTGATTGATAGCTCTGAAATGGGTTTGAGATCAAACTCTGAGATCCGTTGTTAGCTGGATTTCCGACTGGACAGAATCAAGGATTCAAAGTTAGGGTATCATGTTTTATTCTGTGAAAGAAGACAATTTTTTGACGGAATTGGATGGGGACGAGAGGGTGAGTCTGGGATTGACAGAAACTGTGACAGATCTCGCACAAAACCCAGGGATTGACTGAAACCAGGAATCGATCGAGGACTCCTAGGAGAAAAACGCTTAGGGTTTGTCAGAAATCAGGAATTAAAAACTCTAAAGCCACCGAGAGAAAGGGAGAGTGAGCAATAGGAAGGAGAATAGACGAGGAGAGAGAGAATGGATTGGAAGGAAGGTCACCTCCGTAAAGGGTGGTTGTGCTGCAGCTGCTCGTGTCAAGAATCTTCAATGGCGGAAATCAGAGGACCAATGGCATTATGCGAAGAGAGACAGTGGCTTAATATAGCAAATGGAGAAAAAAATTGGAAAACGGTAGAAACGGATTCAATGGTGATAGAGAGCAAATGGCAAATTGGTAATAACAGCAAGTTATCACGGTATTTGTTTTGAGAGAAAAATTAAGAAGCCTTTCTGCGTGGATGAAAGCAGGAAAAAAAATCAGAAAAATAAAAGAATAGAAATAGAATGAAATGGTACATTGGGCGGTGGATTTGAAAACGGTATTAAATCTGATTTATTTGGGACGTAGAAGGAATAGGGCGGTGGATTTCAAATGGATATTAAATCTTATATATTTAGGGGTTGTATAAAAGGCAGCTGTTTAATGCCTT
The DNA here is from genome assembly GCA_028583415.1 of Protea cynaroides. NCBI lineage: Eukaryota > Viridiplantae > Streptophyta > Magnoliopsida > Proteales > Proteaceae > Protea > Protea cynaroides. Next base: position 22,044 of record CM053273.1, on the reverse strand, counting down.
TTCATCTTTCTTTAATCGAAAAGGAGTGAAGGAGCAACCAAAGGAACATCTCCGGTGGTAAACATGAAATTCCAGAGAGAGGGTTTGAGAAGAGGTTTATTTCTGGAGTCATCCGATAGATGAACTGCTAGGGAGAGGGGAAGCTAAGTTACCTCTGCTCTCTTAGTCTCTCCTCTCTTATGAGTAAGTGACAGATTTTTTCTTAGTTTTCTGTTTAGAACCCAGAGACCTTAGTAGTTGAACTTTTGTGTTTAGTGATTTGTCTCTATATGTTCTTGAGTTTTTTTTTTCAGTTTAAGAGTTTTTCTTTTTTGGGTTTCTTTGCCGTATTTTGTTTCAAGGTTAGAGGGACCAGTTGGACTTCGTTAGCGCCAAGCACGATACCACGGGCACTTGAGGATCACACCGAACAACCTAACACGAACAGAGTCCTTGGAAGAATATGAACAGAGCCCTGGAAGAACATGAACCTTGAAGGCGACACATCCCTGCAAACCAAATTAACCGAATTGAAATTCCCCACACTAAATTAACCCCAAAAATTAAAAATCTAAGATAGACTCAAATAAATCAGCTTCAGCTTTAAGTAATTTGGTGTTTTGGGTAGCAGGATTCGATGGAATCGCCAAATGATTTCTGAGTACTGAAGTGAAATCAGTGAAGAAGTGATTGTGGAGGACTGGAGAGTGAAAAACAGTGGCATGAACCGGGGAAAAATTCCTCCCCATGACAGAGGAGATCCGGCGGGCCCGGAAGTTCCGTCCGGTCCGTTGGGCGGGTCCGGAAGGTCCGGCGAGCCGGTCCGATGGGTCCATCGGGTCGGACCCGATGGTCAGGCCGGTCCCGAGTTCGGAGGGTCCGGCGGGTGGGTCTAGGGGTTTCGGGTTTATGGGTTTCGGGGTTGGGGTTTAGGGTTTCCCTCGCACCCCTCGCCACCGTCGGCCCCACCCCCTGTGTGGGGCGCACATAATATCTCATCTAATCGAATCTTCCCTCCCACGGTCCTATGACATGACAACACACATTATGCACCTGATGTGACTCCACCCTATGGCCCCAGATAAAAAGTGGAGAAAACTTTTGATTTTGAATTTTTTTTTTCTTAGAGAGATTATCTCTCATTCGTGTGTCAAAATCTATGTTCACATCTACTCTCTGGGGTTGGGTCAGTAGTCTCACTCAATCAAATTATTAAATTACCCTCATTTTGATCCTTGTATGTTGGGATTCAAATTGTTTTCTCCTTATACTTAGGGAGGAGCGAGACGTCCCCATCGGATGGTCGACACATGACTCTCAAAAAAATACGAGCTCCACGTTCAAACAGACACCCAGTCGACAAGCCGAGCCGACAAGGGGTGTCGGCTCGAACATGGGACTTGAATTTTTCCGAGAGCCATGTGTCGACCATCTGACGGGGGGTGTCTCCCTCTTCCATGAAGTACAAGAAAGAGACGATTTGAATCCTGGGTGACTTATTTAATGCACATTTACCGTTCCTCCATTTAAAATCTTTAAATTGATAAGATAAACCGACTTTTATATTATTTCTTATTTTACCACCTACCTTATCTCATTCCCTTTTTAAACCATGCAATGGTGGGTTTAATTATGAAACAAAGATTCTCCTAATTTATGGGAACCAACGGTTGCCTGTTGGATATTATTAGAAAGCAATATATTAAATACATTTATTTATTATTTATTATTTATTATTTTTTGTTTTGAGTAAGAATAACTGACAACACGTATGGCTAACCACAAACGAACCTAGGTCAAGGGCAAATCCCACATTGCCTACTTCATATCCATTTTCTATAAATAAGGTTTAATGACGAGAGGTTAGGGAAATATAATTTTTTACTCCTTCGGAGATTGTATCCATAAATAACGAGTTTCACACCTATTTGCACCTCAGAGTCCTTAATCTGACATAAGAGTCATCCTTAGGTTAGAGCATGACCTCCTTTGTCATAGTTTATCTATTTTCTACAAGTACATTCAACTTCGAATGAAGTGCTTGAAGATTCAAAAATATTAATTATGTGAGAGGGTATCAAAAAAAAATCCTAAACTAGTAGGTTGGAGATTTCTTTCTCATATTATTATGTATTTTTATTACTAAAATATAAGAATATAAGAAAATGTCAAAACACATGATCAACCAGGCCAGACGACAATGTTGGGTCCATGCAACCATGCTGAATCATTGGCTTGAAAGATTAAGTGAAAGTATTCGGTATAACTTAGTTATATGACTCAAATAATATTAGACTTTCGTTATATATTTTCCCTCAAATTATTATTCACGTTTTGACTTTTAAGTTAATTTTTAACCACGATTTTCACCACATTTAATAATTGAAAAGGAAACTTTCACATGGATGATGGGATTGGTGTCAACTTCACTGAGACCAAATTTTGAATACTAAATTTATTGTTAAAAATATTGTACCCATGTTGGTTGCCTCATTTGGATAGTTAGATATTGACCCTCTACCCATGGTAGTCAATAGAATGAGAAACAAATTCCTAAATAGCATATTTACTTAAATTTTATAGGCATTAAGTTTACTCATAATATGACAGGTTTGATGAGGTCAAAATTTTGTAAATAATTATAATTTAAGATCCTTCCACACATGTTAAGTTTTAAACCAAGTAGAATTTGTCAAGTATCTCTAACTAAAATTTTAGACAAAAATTAAAAGAAATGTAAAAATAATCGAAAATAATTAAATTATTAAATAAAAATGTAAGGAAAAGTGACAATAAAAAGGTGTGTGTATAAGTGAACATATTTTTGTTAAGAAGTTAACTAGTCGGGCAGGGGCAAGTGCTTGAGTTTAACACGAAAAGTAAGAAAGTCGACCCTTTGCCTTTTTGGGAACTGTAGTTATTTGTGAGTAGAGTAAAGTCCATTTTAAAAGTTGACATGTAACAAGTCCAAAACATTTGTTAGATATTTAATAATTAGAATTAGCACAATATCCTTCTAGAAGGGCATATGGTTAAGGAATATGTTATTTTGGAAAACTGGTGTTAAAAAAGTTCATATCTGATGTACATGCTATAGATTTCATGTCGGCCAAATAATGTTGAAAAACTTTTATTTTACCATCGCCCCTGCTCAACAGATGGATCTTGCAGTCAAGCTCCCTTATGCCATTGCACTGGAGGTTGAATCTCCGTTTGGCCCAAATAAACCTTTACATGCCTCAGTTACCTTTTGGGATACCTACACCCCACAAAAGTAGTCTACCTGAATCTGTCCCTTACCTCGTATGTCTTGACAGGAAGTTAAAATTTTAACTCTTCGAAAGTAGTATCTCACTGATGCCTCCCCCCCAGGTGGAAGGAGGCCTTGTTCGCCGTCCACCCAAATTGTGTAGGAATTATATATAAGTTTAAAGGTTGAAAGTAAGTGTACTTTACACATATTTTGTAAGTTTGAGCATAGTATACAATTATCTTAAGCCATATTCATATCAAAAATGAAAATACTTCTTTCTTTATGTTTTCTTACCTTTGAGTTTATAAAATAAATTTAGTGACAGTTATAGGACCCACAAAGGAAATAATTTCTTCCATAAAAAATGCATTTGAATGATAGAACAGTTGAATCAATGACCTCCTAGGCGCCCATATTTTACTAGGAGATACCAACGAACTACGTTACCAATTGTGTTAAAACAATACAACAATTGACTAATGATGTAAAATTCAATTGAGTTTTTTTTTTTTTTTACATTCATAATAAAATAAAATATAATGAAGATACCTCTAAGAACAAGTGAATGATGGTCGTTGGACTTTTGAGGGATGAGAGATAAAACGTTATGTTTGTGAAAAGGGCGTGACAAGGAGGGGAGATGAAGTGGTGGGTTTTGGTCAATTTCCCAGCACCACAGAATTCATGCTTCCCTCTTGTTCCCTCTCTCTCTCTCTTTCCAGTGACGATGGAGGATGACGGCTAGGAAGAGAGAGTAGACGAAAGAGGACGGTGGTGCTGTCTTCTTCGGTTTCTCTCTAAATCCAAGGTCTTTTGCAAATTGTCTTCATGCTATTTCGTTTGAACTTTTTTTTTCTTTCTGGAAAATGTAGTCTAAGAAACTCTTGTGTCTTCCTCAATTATTCCTGTGTCATGGGAAAAAATCCCAAAACATTGTAGACATTGCAAATATATCTTATTAAAATTTTCCATTACCAAGGAAGTCCAGCCTGTGGCTTATTAATTTTTTTTTTTGGTTATCGGGTTTTGAGGATAAGTTTTATATGTAAGACGAATATCATTGTTGTTTTTCTTCTTGTTAAGTAATTGCTTATTAGTTGGTTGTTTATAATCCAACAAGAAAATTAAAGTAACATTCCTTTATCATAATTAATATTGTTAATTATGGGTGTGGGTGGAGGGAGGACTATGAGTAAGAGATAAAGATCGTAAAAATTATCTAAGAAAGATCTTAAGTACGGACCCTAATACTCCTGTAAAAATTATCTAAGAAAGATCTTAAGTACGGACCTTAATACTCCTGTCATGGGAGGAGAGAGAAAGAGAGAGATGAGAGAGTTCAAATTAATTAAGAAGTTCCCTCCATCAAAGTTCCCTCCAGAATTCAGGACCGCACAGTGGTAGTGGCTCGAGGCTCTGCAACGTCCAATCCAGTTCCTCTCTCTCTCTCTTCTGCAACGTCCAATCCTATCCCTCTCTCTCTCTCTCTCTCAAAAGTTTCATTTCTTTACTCATGAGTTCGATTCTGTGGAGCATTTGCGCAATCGTTATTATGGTGCAGGTGTTCTCTTCCCAAACTATCTCTGCCATATAAGCATGTCATTCTCAAACTAAAAACCGAAAGGGGAAGAAAATAAACAGTAGCGGCCAAAAGCCGCAAGCATGAGAAGGTTTTTCATCGTTCTGGTCATCTTCATGGTTTTTCATCTTCTTCCACTGATGTTGAGGGTTCGTATGAAATAGAAGAAAAGAAGAGGAAGAAGAAAGAGATTGGACGGAGGAGGTACAGAAGGCGTAGAGAAAGAAAAGAGAAAAAAAATCGAGAGGGTTTCGATCTCGTAAAAGGGGTGGGAGGTGGAGAAGAAGTAGAAAAATAGGGTTTTTGAAAGAGAAAGAGGAGATAAAAGCCTTCATTCAGGTATTTACTCTTCTTTTTTTTTGGGTAAGTTGATAATTTCATTCAGGTATTTCCCTTATTCCTTCTTCATCATTTGGTTTTTTTTGTTGTCATCTATTGCTTTAATGTTATGCTTGATATTTTGGTTTTATTACCTTCTTCATTTCCTCTTTGGATTTCATTTCATCACTAAGGGTTTAAGGTTTGTGAAGTATAGTAGCATAATATTAAATTCAATTTTTTTGGGGGAATGAATGGGTAAATTCATTTTTGTTACTGATTCCATATTTTGGAATTCTGATTGCCAATTTGATATGACCATTAAAATTTGCTTCTTTTCGAAATTGGGCTCTATCATTGACATTGATATCTTAGTAATTAACTTCTTTGGTTGGCTGTGGGCTGAGTGATGAGTTAGCCTGGGGCAAATGGAGGGTGGTGTTAGATCACAAACGGAGGCAACAAGCTCTCCCATGGGAAAAACTAAACCTAATGATGGTTTTTTTTTTCTTTATTTTTCTTATGAAAGAAATCATAATTAACAAAGGAGTAGTAATTGAATTTAAAGATTTATATGCATGGTCGTATTTTGGGATCGTATTTTGGGATCGGGCTGTTCAATATTCAAGGTGGGCAGTTTTGATATTTTATGAAATCATTTATGACAATCGAAGGCTTCATGTATCCATCGATCTCTCCCTGAAGCTTCTGGCTACCTCCCATGGTAAAGTTGAAGAAAAGTATGTTAAAACTTTCATCAGATATAAACCCACCCACTTCCATATTCAGCACCTCCACTTGGGGCGCCTATGACTTCACCATTAAACCCCCTGTTCCAGAAACCCACCTGGCATCACAAGTTTAAAAAAGTGAAAGGGTTATCCAGCAATGAAGAAGACGCATGGATTATCAAGTGTGAAAAATGGCCTTCGATTCTTCGAAGGGTTTGATGGAGGGATTTCACCAAAGAAGAAGAATAAGAAGAAGAAGAAGAACAACAACAACAGGAAAGGAATCAAAAATTGAAAGTGTAAAATGGTAAGTTAACATATGGATGGTGACATGTCATCGGTTAACGGTCATAACCGAAAATGGAATGATTTTGAGTTGCTGATATATATTCATGTAATCTTTACATTCCAAAAGTTTCCTTTGTAGGTTTACAAAATTATTTTCCTTTTTATTTAATTTCCTTGCAACCAATCAAAACCTATGGGGTAGAGGAAAAAAGGAATGGTGAGGATTTGGGTTGCTATTTAAAAAGGGAAGAGGTGTTGAATCAAATTCAATATTGGAAACATCATGGTGTGTGATGACATCATTAGAGGTATGGATCAGAAGAATGTTTCTCCTATGACCATCCTTAAAGTTAGACATTCATAAAGCTTATGATTCAATTGATAGAGAATAATTTTGAAATTTATGATTAAGTTCCAAAAATTTTTATCTGTTGGATCTTAGATGGATCAACTCAGCTATTTTTTCCATCCTCATTGTTAGTAATCCAACGGGGTTTTTTAAAGGAAAAAAAGAGATCAAGCAAGGGGATCCATTATCTCCCTACCTGTTTACGTTGAGTATGGAGCCATTAACTGTTTTTCTTCATCGAGGAGTTTTCTGTAAGGCTATCCATCTTCCCAATAAATGAAGGAGCTCAATTTATCTTACCTGATTTTTGTAGATGATTTGATGGTCTTTATTAAAGAGGATTTGCGTTCCATTGATGACACCTTTGCCATTTTGAAAAGTTTCAGTCCTTGCCAAATTTTATGATAAACAAATTGAAATCTTCCATTGCCATGGGGGGAGTAACCGCTATTGTGAAATCTGACCTCATTGTTTCTATCCAAATGATTGAAAATCCCTTCCGTCTCCAGTACTTAGGGGTTCATGTCTTTTTAGGTAGGTTGTCAGTTGCTCTGTGTGCTCCTGTCATTGTCAATATCAATAGAAACTTGGAAGGGTGGAAGGCCAGAACATTGTCTTATAGCCCAATTGTATGAAATATCAAAAATAAAACCCAGTCATTTGGCAAGCCACTGCTGTTGCTCCGGTGTTTAGATGATTTGTTTCCTTAATCCCTTCAGACTTTTCTAATCAGTCCGAATGTAGAATTTACACCCCAAGAGATACTATGACCATTTCAATAGGGCCTCAGTGATAGCTGATATGGGGGTGGTCAACCCCCAATGGAATTTCGACACGTATACACCGAGCTTCGGATGTTCAAGGGTAACACTTAAAATCATGCCTAACCTCAGAGAAGGAGGTAGCGAAATGACCCTCAGGAGCCTAGGCTAATAGGTCGAATCCAGTCTCGAAGGATAAAATGGCTTCGGAGTTTCAAAGTTTCATAAGTCTCGGATGGCTAAAACCTCGGAAGCTTAGGGTTTTATGGCCTCGGACAGTAAGGGCCTCGGAGCCTCGCAGGATGGATGGCCTCGACACTTCGCAATAAGTGGGTCCTCCTGATCAGACCAACACATCCTACACCAGCTGTAAATTAACGTGTGGTGGGGTATCTTCTACGATAGGAATTAAAAACCATGAAGAAAAAATGATATTCGGGGACATAATTTTCAGTACTGTAGCCAATTCTCATTGGGTTTATTTGGTCAAGAAGAGAGAGAATAGAGATATTTGAAGAGAAGAGATAGAGAGAGGGAGAGAGAGAGAGAGAGGGGGAGAGAGAGAAATAATATAATATAGATATCCGAAGAGAAGAGAAAAAAAGAGAGAAGGAAAATTTGGAGAGAGAGAGAGAGAAAGAGGCATGCTGCCACCACCTTGCACCTCCACCTTCTCCCTTACTCCATGTACTATCATCTTACCCTTTGAGCTGCTACATAGCCACACGTAATCATACCGCCATGACCTACACAAACCAACCTAACTGCCTCTCTCCATTGAGCAAACCACAACCACCTCATCCTAGTCATCCTCTCCATGAAACTGAAAAAAACTGCTCCACCCAGCCCACGGCCCTACTCCACCTGACATCTCATTTCCAATTGCACAACCTCCCATCTCATCCTACCAATTCCCTCCACCTACTTAGAGTACCCCCAGTCAAACACCATCAGATCAAACTCATGTCCATTGCAACTCACTTGTTCATGACCAAGTCAATTGCACAACCTCCCATCTCACCACTTACCAACACCTATCCCTAGTCTTGCCGCTCGCTGCTGTTCCCATATATATATGAGAGAAAAGATAATGAGGCTTTTAGGGTTTTTTCCTTTATCCTTACTTGTGCATGTAAGTGTCTAGGAGCATGTCTCCAAACCTAAAATTTTTTTAGGTGTTCATATATGATAGTTGCACTAGTAAAAAATAATGTAAAACATGTACATATATAATAAGAAATCTATTTATCGTATCGAACGAGGAGAAGCTACATTAGTACTTGTTCGCGCATTGAGGAAGTATGTGCTCATTTGTTTAAAAAGTGAGATCTCAGTCGTACAAGCATATAGACGTAAATAAATCTCTTTGAATGAGATGTAATTAAATGCATGAAATCTTCCCTGTAGCATGATTTCATCTCATTTTTTTATTTTTCTTTTTAATACATCTCATGTTCTTTCACAAAATTGAATTGTTCTTAGTGGTTTTCGTTATCACTTTAATAATAATAATAATAATAATAATAAATTAAGAAAAAAAATATTTTCAGCTGTTAGAAGAGGTAATAATAAAACCACTATCCGATTAAAATCTAAGGGACTACATCCCTCTTTCTTTTCTTTACTTCGAAAATATTGACTCATCAGATCTGATTGAAATTGGATTCATGTTTTTTCACAAGAAAAACGTTGTTACTTGTCAATGTGAAAGGATGGTTGATGTTAGTAGAAACTACAGATTTATCAACATCAAAATCCAAGAATGAGTAGTGGTAGTTTTTTTCTCTCAAAATTTTCATTTCTTCACTCATCACTCATTAGTGAGTATACGTCCCACGATTGTGGGTGAATCAAAAAAATAAAAGAACACGCCTCTACTATGATCCTAGGTTGTTGGCATATTTATGAGATCATTATCATTATGATTTTTTCAACTCAATAATTTAATTGAAAAAACCAATTAAGTTCGTAAGCTATGTCAGTTTCATGTTACGAATTCCAAAGTATTGTCAGCTGAATTCGGTTTCAATTCAATTCGGCGCAATCAGATTAATGATACGAAATTCAAAACACTGTCAGGTCAATTCGGCCCACCATATTCATGTTACGAAATCCAAAGCATAGCATTGTCAGCTGAATTCGGCGCAAATGGGCAATTGGAGATAGCATTCAATCAATCGTTTTGTACGGACGATTTCTTTAGATTTTAAAATATGAAGCTTTTGTTAAATGGGACGTTGGGAAAGGTGAAAGAGAGAAGGTTTCATTTGGGAAAATTAGGGAAGAGCGAGAGAGAGCAGAGCGGCGGATATCGGGAGAGAAAGGGAGAAAGCCGAAGGAGGATCTCGAATCAGGTGAGGGGATTTCAGGGATTCTCAGAGAGGGTGAAGATTTAGAGATGGGTCTTCTGGGTTCTGGTTGAGCTAGAGGGAGGGGAAGCTAAGGAGTGGCCGGCGGGTTTTGAGGGTTGAGAGGAGGGCTTGAGGGTGCTTCAGCCAGATCGGGGAGAGAGTGAGATGGTGAAACAAAAGAAGAGGGAAGATCAGAGAGGGTAGCCGAGATCGGAGGAGAGAGATCTGAGATCTGAGATCTGAGATCTGAGATCTGAGAGCTGGGAGAAGCTCTCGTGCCAGCTCGAAGTGACTGAGGGGCGTGAGAGTTTCTCTGCCAGATCAAATCGGCAGAGATGGATCCAAAAGGGGCTTCGGCAGAGAAGGTGAGCAGTTGAAGGAACCCGCAAAGCATGAAACTCAAGGGAAGCTCCGCGTAGGTATTATCCCCATTCCTTTAATCGTTTTACTTTCTCTCTGTTCTTCAATTCAATGGTATTTTTCACTTATCTGATATGTCTTCTCCGTCGTTCTTTTGATTCTTTATGATACTTTAAGATGGGTTTCGTGGATGTTTTATGGCTGGATTCTATTCTTTTGTTATCTCTGTAGCTATTCCCATTTGGTAGATTCTGCCATCGTTTCAAAAGAGAAAACTGTATATAAATGGATGTTCATGTTGATGTGGTCTGGTTTGATTTCTTTTTTCCCCCCTTAAAGAGCTCGTATACTATCTCCTCTGTTTCTTCAGGTATTCCTTTCATTTACTTTACTTTCTCCGAATTTTAATTTATTAATTTTCTTTTACTTTCCTCTCTCTGTTTACCTTCATTAGGAGTGATTATGTGATAGTGGTTTTTTCCTATACTATTGCCTTTGTTTCTTCAGATTTTCCTTTCATTTTTCTTTACTTTCTTCGCATATATTATTTTTCTGTTATTTTCCTCTCTGGTTACCTTCATTAGGATTGATTTTGTGAAGCTGGTTTTTTCTTTTGGTTTCAGTTTCCAGTTTGTTTTTCATTAGGATTTGCAGACTCTGTCGACATGCGGTTGTGGTTTTAATTGAATTCTGCGGCATATTTTGGCCTCTCCCACTGAGGATTGTGTGTTTTGTATATATATGTTAGATTTTGTGCTTCATGTATAGTTTTCTCCATTGCCATCAACTGTATGATTCGGTTTGGTTTGTTCCTGTCCTGCAGTTGGGTTATTTTAATTTGACTTCCTATTGCAGGTTAGGTTTAACTCTAATCTAGATTTTTTTTATTGATGTGTTTATCATCTTGTTCTTTATTTTCATTTTATTGCTGTTTTTATGTTACATCGGTTGTGTGTAGTTTGAAAATTTGAATAGGGTGTAGGTCTGCTGTGGCTTCATTTGTGTTTTTTGTTATTTAGGTCCATTTGGTTTGGTGGGATCTGGTTTGGGTTTGGTTCAGAGTTTGGTCAAGCTATTCTAGTGGTTTTGGTTGGGTCTGGTCTGGGTTTGAGATTTGGTTCAGGTATGGTCTGACCTGGTTTAACTTGGATTTGGCTCAGGCTTGTTTTTGTCTGGTATGGTCCAGGTATTTCTAGGTTCTGTTTGGTTTGGTCTGGTATGGTCTAGGATTGTCTAGGTTCTGGGCCATTGTCTGTGGTTTAGTCTGATTAGATTGGGTTCATATCATGTTTAAGTCTAGGCTGGTCTGGTTTAGGGGGACTTAGGTTGGTTTAGTTTTGTATGGTTTTGGGTTCAAGCATTCTCTCTTAATTGCGGGTTCTATTGCTGCTGTTCTTCATACCTTCATCATCCTACCTCCACTAGGGCTTAATTTTTTTCTTTCAATCCTTCCCTTAGATCAGTCTCATGTGTTGATACATTGTTCCCATTATATTTTACAGCATCATTACATATACTGATCATCTATTCATCAACTAGATTAATTCCCATAAAAAAATTGCTTGCATACTTCCATTAATATTTGTTCATCTAGGACTGCTCATATCTGTCAATCCAGCCATTGGATTACTTAGATTTGGGATATAGTGTTCATCATGTTACTTGCTTGTGTCCTAAATCTGATCCTTATGTGTGGGGGTAAATTCTATGTTATTATCCCTATTATGGTCCTATCTAGTTCACTGTGATTCTGGCATTTGGGAATCTGTCCCCCCATCAGAAGTTCATCAATCAAATTTTGGTTGATGGTTTGGCCTGATATTCGTAGGTGGTGTGAGGAATTTGGTTTAGGAACCCATCCCTGAAATCTCAGTTTGACTGTAGCAGAAATAGGCAAGTTCTCTCACCTGAATCGAATTGTTCTTACTGTTGGTTTAGTATTCATGTAGTACACTTTAAAAAAGTAACTTTTGAAAGTACAACTAAGACCCTACATTTGCTATATTATATCCCACATTTGTGGTGGGATATAACATCAGGATCTAGATCCTTGTTTGCTATTCAAACACATAGAGACGAGTGATGGTTGTGTTCTCATTCCTAGAAAAGTTACGCAAACTTGGTCAGTGTCTGATTCTGATCTGAAGGCCTTACTTTGTTCTTTAATTACATGTGTATTCCAGGTGGGTAGAAAAATATAGAATAGGAAGGCTAGAAGATGGATAAAAGAATTGGATAAGGCATGAAGAAGAGAGAATGTGAACATTAGATTCCAGTGGTTGAGACTAACAGGCGATGATCGTACCATTGAGAATACAATGAACATTTTGGGGGCGGTGGATGTGTGGCAATGAAATTTTGTAATCTATCTTTTGTTTAGGATGCATTCCTGCTGTATTAGCAGGTTAATGCCAGTCTAAAACGTTGGGTCATGAGAACTTTTGAGCTGTTAGAACTTGAATCCATGACGTTATGTTGTGCTAGCAACTAGCGTCTACCATTCTATGCATTCTACCTGGAATGAAAATGTGTGTATGTTTGAAGTTTCTGACACGATCAGGTACTGGGACTAGTATTTGAAAATTTTGGCATGTTCAAAATTCTGCATGGTTCCTTCCCCAGTTTTCTTCTTTTGTGGTGGACACTTCTGACTTTGTGTCTGGTCCAATATGTTGCAGCTCTTTCATTGGATCCATGAGCAATACATCCCTGGATAGGGTTATCTTAAAAATGGTCTTCTTCCTATAAAATATTGTTCCTTTAGTTATCTTATCCACAATATTTTTTCATAGTTCTAAACTGATAGTTAATGGAATTCTTACATTCTTTTTAGCTCCAGTGGTGCTCAAGTTTCATCTGGTTACCTTTTCTGTTTATCTTTGTTGGAATTTCTGAATATTGAATATTAGATTCTGAAACTAGCATATACGCTAGGGCAATGCTCAGATGAACATTCTGGCAAGTGAGCCAGGCCCAGAAATTCAGGTCATGGGTCTTCAAAGTTTCTTTTCTGTACACTTTTTGGGATCTTTTCAGAAGCTTGCATTTGCAAAATTGGGGTAGTTGACCGATGGAATTTTTTTATGAGGATTGATGATGTCATCTTATGATTTTGATTATCCTCCACCTTAGAGAAAAATGGCTTAAGTATATTTATTCTGTTGCAGAAATGTTGGTGAGGGAGTAATGGGCTTTGCTTAACAGAAGCGCTTCGTCTTCTGATGCTTGTGAGTAATGGCTGCTAGATCTGCCATAAGATATTGCAGGCGTATTTTTTTTAATATTTATTACTTCTTTGATGATCATCCATCTTGATTCGTGAGGACTTAGGCTTTTGGATTTCTAGCTGAGGTCTTTTCACAGAGGTTAAGTTTCACTGCTTATAGGTTTTCTTTATGCTGAGTCCAAGTTTCAGCTGCAACCGATATCGGGTCCCTTAAAGTTATTCATATACCCCTGAAGAGATTTTTGTTTCTTACTACTGTAGGATCCTGGCATCTTCATTGGATTACTTAGATTTGGGATATAGTGTTCATTATCATGTTACTTGCTTGTGTCCTAAATCTGATCCTTATGTGTGGGGGTAAATTCTATGTTATTATCCCTATTTTGGTCCTATCTAGTTCACTGTGATTCTGGCATTTGGGAATCTGTCCCCCCATGAGAAGTTCATCAATCAAATTTTGGTTGATGGTTTGGCCTGATATTGGTAGGTGGTGTGAGGAATTTGATTTAGGAACCCATCCCTGAAATCTCAGTTTCACTGTAGCGGAAATAGGCAAGTTCTCTCACCTGAATCAAATTGTTCTTACTGTTGGTTTAGTATCCATGTAGTACACTTTAAAGAAGTAACTTTTGATAGTACAACTAAGACCCTACATTGGCTATATTATATAAACCCATCACATTCTTTTTTTTAAGTTTTATTCAATACCTTAGAAATCATCCTCTTCCCTTGGAAATAATCCGTGATTTGTCCCCTATTCTTAAGGGTCTGGATAGTCTAGAACATTACAGAATTGTCATTACCTTTAAAATTTGAGTGGTTCCTCACTTGGGAGGGAGCAGGGTTCTGTGACCCAGGTTGTGTCATGCACAGTTTTATTTCGATTAATCATCCGCATAGGCGATGACAGACACGAGGTTAAGGTACCTGCCTGGAGGGATTGGAATGTGCAAACCAATTGATTCCCTACAGGTTCAATTATGAAACTTTGCAAACTTGTTGTACCGGCCGAACAGGTCCATCAATGATCAAATACAGTTTCAGACTTATCTGATTTGTATTCTGAACTTACCAATTGTTCTTTCCTATATCATATGATTCTCTTGATTCTATTATTTGTTACATATATTTCTGCTAGAAGTTTAGGAACCCTGTTATCCTTCCTTTCACCTTCCCCAATCCATATGAATATCCATAACGAGGTACAATAAAACTAACCAATTTTTGCTCCCTCCCTTTAGGTTTCCAAGGGTCGGAATTATCCAATTCTATGACATATTAATTCTCCCTAGCAAATCTAAAATTTAATGGCTTTCAATTAATTAGCAAATCTAAAATTTCATTCAGCAACACCCCCCACCCCCAAACCTCGTAGAATTTCTTGATATTTTTTGGGGGGTGTCTATTGTTAAATGTTCCATGGATGTAAATTTTGACAATGAACTAGGACCGAATTTCACGTATGGGAGGCCTGATGATGAGAAGCGAGTTTAGTAGTAGCATCCTATAGCTGTTATTGGGTTATGTGTCTATCAAATAGTGTATCCAGATTGTGATTTATTGACCATGTAATTTTAGTTGGACTTTTCTTTAGTAACAATTTTAATGTGACTTTTCTGATACATGAAGAATTTTTTCCCTTGCTCTCTATGTATCTCTAATTTTTAGATTTCATGGGGTGCTACAATTTCTGTGTTAGATGATAAGGATGCTTTCATGACCTTAGGTTTGCTTTTCAATTTAATATCTTTGACAAGGAGTTCCTACAGGCTTGTAGGTAGGGGGTGCAAAGTAATTGGTTCTGGCTCAGCAGTACCAAATCTTCATATCTCGAAAACGATCTTGGAAAAATTGTTGAAACTGCAGAGGAATGGATTTCTGTTCACACTGGAGTTCGTAATCGACGAGTTCTTTCAGGTAGCCTCATCCTCACAATCCATGCTAGAGCCATCATTGCCTCTTTTTATATATTTAGTATGCGAACAGAGGTTAATATAAAATGTGGTAATGCTGCTGGTTGTTGATTCACACTATTTGGTGGTACCTACAATTGGTACTGAGCCAACTTTCAATTTTCTACCACGACCTAGCCACCCGTGTTTAACATTATGAATTTTTGCTATATTTGAAATAGAATCAATAGTATTAGTAAGAGGAGAAAGGAATTGTAACTTCACCTTAATCCTAATGAAACATCAACAAGTAGATGTAGGGGTATTGTAAGCTCTCCTAATGAAACTGATTGGCCGCTAGATGTAGCAATACATTAAGGGTTCATTAGCTCTTTCATTATTCTTAATGTGTACTGGATATTCATATCTTGGAATTCGGATTAGAAATTTTCCATCAATGTGTGAGTGTTAGCAGTATACTTATTGACATGGTGTGAGTTTTTGCTTCTTTGTATAAAGAATGCCTGTGAATTTTTCTTGTGATTAAGTGGTTCTTGTTAATAACCGTTTGCCTTTTTCATTGAAAATCATATGGTAGTATGCCATTCCACATTTTTATCTAACATATCTCTTACTAATTGCAAGCCTTGTCCTTCCTATGTATTATTTACCAACCTCTTAAGGTGACTATTATGCAATTGGAGTTAACCTCTTAAGAGAGATCGTTATGTTCTTGTTTCCATCCTTGTTTTAGAGTAGGCATCTCTTTTGATTTCTGAGCCTCCAATTGTTTCCTTGAGAAGTATTATTCCTTCCTATAAGTTTGATATTGTGTTTTTTTTAAGGCTCTGTTTGTTTTCATGAAAAATGATGGGAAAAGAAAATTGTCTTGTAAAATGGGATTATTTTTCAGCATTTGTTTTAAAGCAAAATGCATTGAAAAAATAGAAAATTTTTACATTGATGATAATTTTCATGTAAAATATCATTTGCGTAGAAAATTTTACTACAAAACAAACAAAACATTAATTAAATTACCGACTTTAGCTTAAAAAAAAACCAGAAATCTAATTCTTGTTAGAAAACAATGCCCTATAAAAAGCAACCAAAAAAAAGAAAAATGTCTTTTGTCTGCATCTGAATACCATAATCTATAGGAAGATAATTTATGATTAGGTTGATGCATGTTGGGATTAATGTCTTTTGATGGTATTGTTTGGATTACATGTTAAGATTAATCCCTTTTGATGGTATATGTTTGGATAACTTATATTTGGTTGTGGGATAATTTTTTGAAGTAATTTTGATGAGTTTATTTTTATTCTGGAGGTTGAACTTTAACCATTAATTGCCTAATCTGTTGCCGTGATGAACTTGAGTTGAATTTTGTACAATATCTATTACACATTTGTTTGGGTTCGACATATTTCTTTGCTTTTATTATTGTGGCTGCTGATTTTTGTTAGGCATTTCTTATCGGTGCTCACCTCTCATTACTTCGTACTGGTTCCTACTGCAGTTGAAAGTGTTTACGTTCAGATTTGCTTGTACACAATGGTCAATGCTACGAAGGGGCTGTACATTTGGTATGCTTTTCCTTTTTTCCCTTATAAATTTAGTGTCAAAGTCCTCCTTTCGCCTATTTTAGTTAGAATACAACAAGGTCGTTACATTCTGATTTATGATCATGGATGATGGGCCTTGCCTCTTTAGATATTGAGTAATGTATTTCCTCATCAACTAGAAAGGCATTGTAGGGTATCTCTTAGATGGGTCAAACTCGTTATTTGCATCACGCCGCCACCCAAAGGGTTCCAAGAATCCTAACCGTCAAGATAGCTGTTGCTTTTGTATTCTATTGACTTTTGAGTTTTTTTCTCTTTTTCTTTTTTTTTTGATACAACATTGCCTGTTGAAAGACGTTCCATTAATTATTTATTTGAATGGGTAGTGTCTACTTCTGGGAGGTGCTGTAATGGTTGTTTAAGCAACCATTTATTCATGTTTTTCATTGACATACCCATGGCACAATTCATCATTAATTTGAATTCTTCATTTCCAGCTTCACAGAAGTTTATAGTACATGTGTTTGGTAGCTTTCCTTGTCTAAACACAACCCCATGTAGCTGAAATGATTTGGTTTGCCATTGTGGAATTTAGAGATCAGAATTCTTATGAGAAACCTCCCTGATCCCTGATCCCTGATCCCTGGTATATGATCCATGATTCATGATCCATGATTGTTATTTGTGATTTGTGATCCTTGGCTGCCTATTCATGTTTATTTCTTTCATTGACATACCCATGACATAGTTTGTCATTAATTTGTATTCTTCACTTTCGGCTTCACAGAAGTTTGTAATACATGCGTTTGATAACACTCACTTGTTTTTTACAGCCCTATGTAGCTGAAATTATATAATCTCATTTCTCCATCGAACTTGAAGTATTAAAGCTTAGGGCTTCGAGAAGATATTGTTTTTTCTTTCATAATTAGGTTTGTTGGTTGGTTGGTGCAGCTAATTAATGATATATTTGTTTGAGAAAGACCTATCCCACTTACAAATTGCTTTTTATCTGGGCTCCACCTATACTTTGCTTTCTGATTTGTATGTTATTTTAGTAAATGATTTGGCTATATTATCTTTATTTGGACCATGTTTGAGGGTTCAGGAGAAAGCAAAGAATTTTTGACAACTTATTCAATTGAATGTAATGTTGATGGGAAATTACACGAAAACCAAATAGAAAACCAATCGAATACCAACTTTAGTTAAAAAAAATCAGAAATCCATTTCTCCTTTGAAAAAAATGTTTTTTTTTAAAAAAAACCACAAAAAAGAAAAAAGAAAAGAAAAAGAAAAAGAAAACTTCTCTGCATTTCAATACCGTATTCTATAGGAAGAGAATTTACGCTTAGGTTGATGCAGGGTTTGGGATTAAAGCTTATTGATGGTATATGTTTGGATTACATGTTAAGATTATGTCTTTTGATGCTTATTTGATTTGCTTGGTTTGGTTTGGGTAAGTGTCTAATATGGTTTAGGGTTCAGGATTCAGTCTAACTTTAGACTATTTTGTTTAGTTGAAGAGTCTTTTAGTGCCTTCCTAACTAGAAAATACCACATCACTTAAGGTACCCCCATTTGCCTTAAGAAAAACTATAATAGATGGCCTTGAGGGATCCCCATGATTCTTTGGAGAGCCGAGACTTCGTACAAATCCTCTAAGAAGCATGAGAGTTGGAATAGTTGATGTGACCTAAGTTGAGAGGACCTCACATTGCAAGCCCTTTGTATGGGGGTAAAAAGGTAGGTAGGTTACCTTTTTCTTTTTCTACAATTTGAAAACATATTTAGTGAATAGGGAGGGTGGATAATATAATATTCATGTTTTATTGTTTTTGAAAATAAAACAAATGTTTTTGTATGAGTAGAAATATATTGGAGATTGCGAGGATCAAGGTGAGTTTAGGTTTACAATTTTGTCAAAGTAGATAAAGTGTATAAGGCCGCAAGCTGGATCGGAGGTATGCATTATATTTCTTATCTTTCAAAAGCAGGGTGGTACAAGCATGCCTAATTTTAATTTACGCTTAAACATGTCTAATTCACTTTCCAGTCATAATAATGACATGCGGGTAGTTTGACCCTGAATTGGAGTGAACTTAATAGCGATGTTAATATTTTTTGTACTGTCATTGAAATATGTAACTTATATATAGTTATGAAATGAAAAGTCACTGGTTACAGTGACTACACTTTTATCGATAATATATTCGGAATGTTGCTAAAAGTTTAGAACATTAAGGTTTAGGGGATTAATGTTTTTGGTGTTTTCGGAATTGAGGTTTTTGGGTTTAGGGGTATGTGTTGGCTAAATAATCATATTTAGTTTCTGATTTTGCATAAATGCAATACAATTTTAGGTTTTTGTAGAACATAGATCAAGTAAGTTTCCTTATATATTCACTGAAACCTATAATCCTTTTGTGCATTTGGGGTTCAATTTCTTCAGTTTCTTGGATCAACTTCCACATCAGAAGCAACAATGTCCACATATTTTATTGCCAAATTCAGCTGTTGCTTCTTCAAGTAGAAAGTCTTGAACATATTCAATGTCCTAAAGTCAGGCTCGTCAACCTTTTTCTTTATACTCAACATCTTTGATCATACCTTGATTGAAGTAAGCCTCTATAAGGACCTTTGTCAACCAGACATGTTGAGCAAGTGGACTCCTGTTCCTCAAAGCCCTTCTGAAGGGCATTCATATCCCCCAATCTAGAGAGAGCTTGAAACCATGACCAAATAACTATTGTTGATGGTCTTTGGGAACGGGCAACTTTAAAGACTTCGAAACCTGATTGACTCCCAATGGATTAGAAGTCTGTGCCTAAACTGTCATTTTTTTTCCCTCGCAACAGCGTAAAAGTGCACTATAGGTTACCTTGGTTTTTCCATTTTCCTTATGATAGTTAAATTATTTTTCGGGTGAAACTATTGCTCGACTTTTGGTAGAAGATCTATACTTATTGCGTGGTCTCCATGGGTCAATTTCCTACCCCTCTTATCTACCCATTCTAATAGTTGATATGATGTGCCTTGATAACTAATATTCATCTGATCCAAAATATTGACAATTATAATCAAAACAGACGTTCTTGAACACATGCCATCTTTGCTTCTTTTCTCCTACTAAATAATTTTTCATTCATTACAAATTAGATAATTCCTAATATTTATCTTTTTTTTTCCCCCTTGGGAGGCAAGTTAATTTTGGTTAGGAGTGGCAAAATGATGGTTCACTGCTTTGTAGCTAAACACCAGAATATGGTACTTGGAAGCAAACCATTGTCCAAAGCAAAAATGCAGTAGACTTTGCTGCAATGTTTTATAAAGAATTTTCTGGAGATGTCAATCACTAAGTAGGTAGAAACAGAAACTTAAAAACCTGTTAATTTGCAATCTTAGATATTTTGAAAATTACGCAAACGAATTCTCGAAGTATTTCTATACTCTAGGAAAAACCCAAAATTCTGAATATCTAAAGATGTTTGTTCACAAACTTCCCCCTCCATGGAACGAACAGATTCTGAAAAAATAAATGAATTGCCAACGACAATTACCACTCATGGAGAAACAATCTCTCTATGCAGAATATTTCAAAAATGTTTGTATTAAAGACATCTTAGTTTTTAATTTCAAGATTCCACAACTGTATCATTGGGACGGTTTTCCTTTTAGGACTTTGCGTAGTGACCTATTTGTTCACAAAGCCAGAATTTACATTTCTTTTTATTTTCAGACTGGTTTGTGAGACCTTTTCTCGAAATTTTCTCTTAAAGATTCGTTTGTGAGGTTTCTTCTTGGAAAAATCGTTGGTGGTAGATTTTTTTAAATTTCTTTGAACTGAATTTCTTCGATTGTTTGAAGGCTTCTGTTTTGGTATTTCTGACATTCGTACCCAATGGGGATGCCACGAATGGAACTGAATTTCTTCCAATTGTTTATTTTCATAGTTTTGTAGTTAGAGGAGACTTTAATTTGCTTTGTTTCTGGCCAGAAGTCCTATTCTAATATAATCTAATATGGAATGCTTGATTTTTGTCCTTTTCTCCTATCTGAAGTAAGATTCAAACTAGTAATAGGGGTTAAGGGTTTTGAGTGGCTACTTCACCCCTCAAATGTATTTGAAGTCCTTTATTGGCAATGAATATCAAATATCTCTGATTTTCTTTACAACCAGTGGAGTCTTGGTGTTTTATTTGTGGTATTTTTCTAGGTTTTTTTTTTTTCTGGTCTGGGTCTATCTCTATTGGATCCCTATTGGATCTTAGTATCAATATTGAGGTCATAAATTCTTCCTAGTTATTTCTCCACTTTGTTTTCCGATACATATGCTTTTCCTTTCAATTTTCGTACTCTGCATTGGCTGCTATTTGATTATGTTGTTACATTTGGTTCTATCAATTTCAGTTTCTGCTTTGTTCTTTGAATCCATCTTATTGAACAACACCTAAATCTGTTTGATATTCTTCTGTTAAGAACAGTTCACTGCTATTAACTTAAAATCCTATTAAGTTTAGGTTTTGGAGGAGTGCATATAAAGTGGTGTACATTGTACCATATAGATTGAGAGCTCATAATAGCATTTGAGTGACATTGGCAACTTTAAAGCATTTGGACTGAGTTTTGTACTAGTATTGAGTAAATAAAGAAAAAAGCTAATGATTTAGGCATTTGGAATTTTTTCTGTTTTGTTTTTGTTTTACACTAATTGTGATTGGTTGGTTTCATGATTGTTTGCCTGTGTGTTCCTTTATGTTGTAATCTTAAATGATTTAGGTATGCATTCATGTTCTTAACTAGTAATTTTTATTTTATTTTAATAGTTAAGTAACCAATCCTCCAAATTGGCATATTTTCTGTCGAATGGGATAAAGACTTTTTGGATTCTTTAATTGCAAGTTTGAACATATTTGATTACCTTAACTTAGTTAAAAAATGGTATTTTTCTTTTACCACTTAGATGCCACAACACTACAAAGGCCAAATCTCTTTGATATTTGGATGGACACCTTGACTGCTGAGTGCTTTGTGATGCATTTTTTTTGTTTGAATGAAACACTGTTTTTTCAATCGCAAGGTTCAAAGAACTATGTTGTGGGGATGGGGTTTGTGGGTTATTGGGTTTTCAGAATTTTTGATATTATCAGATATCGGGGATTTAGGTATCTTTTTTTGGATTTCGGATAACGGATATCGGGGTTTAGGGTTGCGGATAGGGCATATCGGATAGAGTATCGTTTTTTGGGGATGGGGTTTGGGTTCGGGTTCGAGAGTGGGATCGGAATGGAAATGGGTACGAAAACGGAATGGGTAGTGAAATTGGGTTCCGGGAACATTATCCGGGAGTGGGATCGGATCCGGGAACATCTTCCGGGAGCGGGATTGGATC